>OY728166.1:492759472-493334326 GCA_963277665.1 Viscum album
GTGTTCTATCATGTGTGTGTGCGCGTATAGGGGATTTCCAAGGGGGTGGGGGGGACTTTCCAAGTGGTTTGGGGGTGTCCAGGGGGTGGGGGCTGTCCAGGGGGGCGGGGGTGTCCAGGGGGTGGGGGGTGTCCAGGGGGTGCGGGGGCTGTCCAAGGGGGTTGGGGGTGTCCAAGGGGTGGGGGTGTCCAGGGGGTGAGGGGGTTGTCCAAGGGGGTAGGGGTGTCCAGGGGGTGGTGTCCATGGGGGTGAGTGGGTTGTCCAAGGGGGTAGGGGTGTCGAGGGGGTGGGGGCCCAGGGGGTGGGGGGCTATCCAGAGGGGTTGGGGAGATGTCCAGGGGCGGGGGCTATCCAGAGGGGTGAGGGTGTTCAGGGGGTGGTGGCTTTTCAGAGGGGTGGGGGGTGTTCAGGGGGTGGGGGCTATCCAGAGGGTTGGGGGGCTGTCCAAGGGGGTGGTGGTGTCCAGGGGGTGGGGGTGTCTAGGGGTGAGGGGGCTATACATGGGGTGGGGTTGTTCAAGGGGGTGTCCAGGGGGTGGGGGGTGGTGTCTAGGGGGTGAGTGGGCTATCCATGGGGGTATGGGGTATCTAGGGGTGGGGGTGTCTAGGGGGAGGGGGGTGTCCTGAGGGGTGTGGCCTGTTTAGGGGGTGGGGTGTCTAAGGGGTGGGGGTGGTGTTCAGGGGGGTGAGTGAGCTGTTCAAGGGGGGTGGGGGTGTCCATAGGGGTGGGGGTGTCTAGGGGGGTGGGGGTTGTCCAGAGGGGTGGGGGGATATCCAGGGGTGGGGGGGGGGCTATCCAAGTGGGTGGTGGTGTCCAGGGGGTGTCCAAGGGGGTGGGGGTGGTGTCCGGGGGGTGAGGGGGATTTCCAAGGGGGTAGGGGTGTCCAGGGGTGGGGTGGTGTCCAG
This sequence comes from Viscum album, assembly GCA_963277665.1. Lineage (NCBI taxonomy): Eukaryota > Viridiplantae > Streptophyta > Magnoliopsida > Santalales > Viscaceae > Viscum > Viscum album. Next base: position 492,760,378 of record OY728166.1, read on the forward strand.
GGGGGTGAGGGGACTGTCCAGGGGGTGGGGTGTCCAAGGGGGTAGGGGTGGGGGTGGTGTCCAGGGGGTGGGGGTGGTGTCCAGGGGGTGAGTGGGATGTCTGAGGGGGTAGGGGTATCCAAGGTGGTGTGGGTGTCTAGGGGGTGGGGAGTGGTGTCCAGGGGGGTGAGTGGGTTGTCCAAGGGGGCAGGGGGTATCTAGGGGGTGGGGGTGTCCAGGGGGTGGGTGTCTAGAGGGTGGGGGTGCTTTTTAGGGGTGGGGGGGGGGGGCTATCCATGTGGGTGGTAGTGTCTAGGGGTGTCCAGGGGGTGGGGGTGGTGTCCAATGGGGTAGGGAGTTTGATATCCCCCTCTCCCCCTGGACACCACACCCCCATCCCTCTAGACACCCCCACCCCAATGGACACCCCCTCCCCCTAGATAGCCCCCTCTCCCTGGACACCCCCTACCCCCTTGGATACCCTGGACAATCCCCTACCCCCTGGACAGCCCCTACCTCCTTGGACATCCCCCACCACCCCCTTAGACATCCCCCTACTCCCTTGGACAACCCCCACCCCTCTGGACATCCCCCCACCCCTAGACACCCCCACCCCCGTGGACACCCCCGACCCCCTTGGACAACCCACTCACCCCCTAGACACCCCCACCCCCCATTGGTATAGGGTTATTGCAATGAAAATCATGAAAAAGGTGTGTGAAACCATTGGGATATTCTATCCCAATGGTTTTAAATCATTGGGATAGGTGTAATTTTCAGTAGTGAATGTATACATATTTTAATATTTATACTTCATTTTTCTTGTTTACAGAAGGGTGAATTTGGTATCCAGTTGCACCATGATGTATTCTTTGTGTACCTTAAGAAGAAAGGATCCAAGATGAATTTAAAACTATTATATCTAACTATATTTTCTTTTTCAAATCATTTTCATGCACATATTTTTCAAATACACATAGATTTATTTTATATTTCAAAAAAAATTACTTTCAAATTATGATATTTTCATATAAATATAAAATTGGCTTATCTTAACAAGATTTATAATTTTGATATTTGTTATAGGTAATAATGAGTCGAAGTTGGATTACAGAACATCGAATGAGTAATGAATATGAGGAAGGTGTTGATGCCTTTTTGGAATTTTCTAAACGAAATGTTCGAAGCAGTTACATGTTTTTTAGTCCATGCCTGAAATGTTTGAATATGAAGAAGTTGAAAAGTAGAGACATAAAAGATCATATGATTTTTAATGGTTTTAATATGAGTTGTAGACCTTGGATTTGGCATGGTGAAACTAGACACAATGCCAGATCTACTGATGATGATGATTTTCAAGATGGTAACTTTAATGGAATTGAAGAAATGATTCATGATATTGCAGTAGAAAAAATTGAGATAGAACTGACAGTTGTACGTCTATATGGTGATGCTGAAATACCATTATATCCTGGTTTTACGGATTTTACAGTTTTGTCAGCGATTTTAAGATTTATTAACTTGAAGGTGAAACATGGATGGAGTTACAGAAGTTTTACAGAGCTGCTTCAATTGTTGAAAGACATTCTTCTAAAAGACAATGATCTTATATATTCACATTATAAGGCCAAGAAAATATTGTGCCCAATTGGATTGGGATACAAGAAAATAAATTCATGTCTGAATGAATGTATGATATATAGGAAGGAATATGAATTTCTATCAGAGTATCCTAAATATGGTACATCACAGTATAAGTTGAAAGAAAAATCACAAGCTGATATAGAGATTACAAAGATCCCTACCAAGGTATTTTTGTATCTTCCTATAATTCATCATTTGAAATGTTTATTTGCTAATTCACATGATGAAAAAATGTTAAGATGTCATGATTATGAGAGGATATGTGACAAAAAAATACGACATCCAGTTGATTGTCCACGATGGAAGAAAATTGATGAGCAGTATCGTACATTTGGAAATGAAATTAGAAATCTCATACTTGGGTTGTGCACAGATGGAATGAATCCATACCAAACCCTTAATAGCACACATAGTTCATGGAATGTTTTATTGGTAATTTACAACCTCTCTCCTAAAGTTGGTATGAAATGAAAATATGCCATGTTGAGTATAATGATATCTAGTCCGAAGCAACCTGGAAATGATATTGATGTTTTCTTGTCACCATTGATTGATGATTTGAAAATTTTATGGGTGGATGGTATTAGGGTGTATGATTCTTATAAAATAGAATATTTTCAACTGTATGCAGTGCTTATGTTCACAATAAATGACTTCCCAACATATGTAAATTTGTCTGGATACAGTGTTAAGGGGAATAAAGCATGTCCAATTTACTAAAAACAAACATCATATTGTCAATTGAATCATTAGAGGAAAATAGTATACATGGGTCATCCAAAGTTTTTTCCTATGGAACACTCCTATAAAAGACTAAAAAAGGAATTAAATGGATCACAATAATTTGATATTGCTCCAAAAACTTTATCCCCTGATGTGTATTTTGAGAGGGTGTAAAATCTTGATGTGTCATTGGGAAAGACACATAAATCTGGCAATGATAGACATATTTGGAAGAAAAGGTAAATATTTTTTGAGCTACCATATTAGAGATATCATGAAGTGAAACATAATATTGTTGTCATGCACTTGGAGAAGCATATATGTAATAGTTTTATTAGAACATTGTTATATATTAAAGGAAATACTAAATATGGTTTGAATTCAAGATCAGACTTAAAATCAATGGGAATACGTTTGGAGTTATCTCCCACTCCTAATGAAAGACAAACATTTCTTCCCCCGGCTTATAATACATTATCCAAGAGGGAGAAAATTATCTTTTTTCAGTGTCTTCATGATATCAAAGTGCCTCAAGTTTATTCTTAAAATGTAAAAAAATCATCTCTTTGAAGGACTTGAAGTTTATAGGTATGAAATATCATGATTTTCACATCATGATGCAACAACTTCTACCAGTTTCATTATGTGGAATATTGACCATCTGTGTCAGAAAGACTATAATGAAGTTGTGTTATTTTTTCAATTCAATTTTTAATAAGGTGATTGATGTGAATGCTTTGAAAATTTTGGAAAAGAATGAAATTTATATACTTTGTCAATTGGAAGTGTATTTTCCTACATCTTTTTTTGATATAATGGTGCATTTAATGGTTTATCTGGTTCAAGAAATAACGCTTTGTGGACCAGTTTATCTTTGTTGGATGTATCCTTTTGAAAGGTATATGAAAATATTGAAGGGGTATGTTAAGAATTCATATCGACCTAAAGCCTCCATTGTTGAAAAGTATATTTTTGAGGAGTTTGTAGAGTTTTGTACGAGCTACTTGGTTACGACAGATCACATAGATTTGCCTTCATCTCTCCATTAACGAGTTAATAATGAGGGTAGGAGGATTTATGGATTGAAAGACAAATTGTTGTCAGCTAAACTGATGAAGAAGGTAGAATCATACATATTGAATAACATAGCTGATGCTCAACTGTATATCACATTACATATTAATGAGTTAAAACAATGTCATCTAAAGAAGAAAGAAATGTAGATTTTGAATGAGCACAACAAAACATTTTTTTCATGGTTTTAAAAAGACCTTGCTCGGTAGATCAGATGTATCAGAGACATTAAGATGGTTAGTGGGTGGTCCACGTTTAAATGTGATAACATGGTCCGGGTATGACATTAATAGATATAAATTTCATACGAAATCTTAGGACAATAGAAGTGCAGTTCAGAATAGTGGTGTATTGGTGTTTGCAGAAGCAATGCATTTTTCAAGTTCTAAAGACAAAAACCCAATTTCTGCATCAAGTGCATATTATGGAGTCATTGAAGAAATATGGGAGGTTGATTAATTTAAAATTAAAGTTCCTATTTTTAATTGAAAATGGTTTATCGATAACAACAATGTCATACATGATGTATTTTGAATGACAATTGTTAATCTGAATAGATTAGAAGACACATCAGATTCTTTAATAATGGAAGCACATGAAAAACAGATTTTCTATGTAGCTGATCAATCGGATATGCAGTGGTTTGTTGTTTTACAAGGGAAAAACAATATGTTGGTGAGGATTAACTTGATGAAGATGCTGATTTATGTGAGATCCCTACTTCAATGGAAAGATTAACATAAAATAATGATGAGCATGTTGAAGACATGGTCTGTTCCATAAGGAATGATAATAACAAAGGAATTTGGGAAAAAATCCATTTTGTACATTCCTAATTTTATAGGTAATATATGTTTATTTCTTTTTTACACTTACTATTTTCATAAAATGTTAGATTATGTAATTTTTTTCTTTATTAAAACACGTATTAAAACAAATAAGTAGAATTTTTTTTATTTTAGTTTTATTTAGTTTAGTTTATCATGTTTACCATCACATAACTTATATATCTATTGATTTTGTTGAATGATAATTAATTTACCATGTTCACCATGTTTACGATGTTTACCATAGTTTTCCATAGTTTACCTTTACGTAACTTATATATTTATTGATTTTGTTGAATGACAATTACACTACCATGTTTACTATGTTTACCATGTTTACCATTTTTTAACATGCTTACCAAATTTACGATGTTTAATATTACATAACTTAGTTCAGTTTTCCATTTTTTTTTACATTAGTATTTTTATATTTTAATTTTTATATTTGTGAACTAATGTTTTCTTTTTTGATTTTAAGGATAATGACAGATCAATCAGTTGATCAACCACATGATTCTAGAGATAATCATCATGATCATACCTCTGGGGAGGAACATTCACATGTTCCTCTTGATGTTCCCTAATCTTCCTCATATGCTCCCATAACGAGAAACAAGAGTTCAAGAGTTGGTAAACATGGCTGCACACATTTACCAAAATTATCACTTACCTGTAGCCAGGACTAGAGGATATTGGTTGAGTTTGATGAGAATGATATTCATATATGTCCAAATGCAAAAATATTTTAAGAGTTTTGTATCAACTCAGGGTAAAAGAAAATTAAGCATTTTGTATGATGATTGGAGAAGCGTGGACAAAGAAATTATATCTCAGTTATGGGAGACGATTTTGGTAAAATCTTTTTCTATTGTTTGACTAATCCTTAAATGTTTCTAGTATAATATTTTTTACCTCTTCTTTATAAGATGACATTTGATATTCCTGACACTGAAGGAGTTATGAAGAAATGTTTATCGATGGATGCCAGGAGATGGAGGGATTTCAAATCAACCCTCACATCTGATTTTAGTTTTGGTCATAAGAATCATGAAAATCCATGTCATATATATCCTTTCATAGATGAAGACACATAGAGGCAATTTGTTGAAAGTAGAAGACAAGATGTATTCTTGGTAAGGGCAATGTAAACTTTTATAAGCTTTCTTATATAAATGATCTTGTTAATGTTTTTTTAATGATTTATTATTTTTAATTTATAGAAAACAAGGACATCTAATCAAGAGATCCAATCTAAAAAATTATACCATAATAGTTTATCTCAGGAAGGGTATACATTATTGGAAGAACAAATGATGGAAAAAAATTTACAAAAACTGAGAGCTGAGTCTTCAAGTTCTGGAGAGGATGCCCCTCTATCCCCTCTATCTATACATGAAAAATGAAAGATAGCCTGAATGAGAAAAAAGGGATAATATCTTTTGGAAGAATCGAGAATCATAGCTAAGAGGATTGTAAGATATTTATTTTATTTATTTAAGTTAATTATATTATTTATATAATTTGAATCATTACAGAAATGTTCAATTAATTAATACAGGATTCTTTTGAGGAGAAGAGCTCATAGGGGATATTTAGAGCTACTGGGATGCAAGATATTTTATCTGTAGCATTGGTAAAGCCCGAACACCCAGGTCATGTACGAGGATATCCGACAAGTGTATTGGTAAGAAAAGTGTTGTCATGTTCTTCAACTTCTAACATTGAAAGTGTTTATAAAAAATAGAATCCTTGGAGGATAAAGTTCATAATATTAATGTGATGATGGAGGAAAAGATTAGAGAGTCGGTATAGTCTATGTTTATAGACATGAAAATACAATTTCAGACTGCATCTCTCACTCCTCCACCTCCCCATGCAGAACCCATTATTTATCCTCCACCTCCACCAGTAGCTCTCACTCCCCCACCTCAGCCTACAGACCCCATTTTTTATCCACTCCTCCACCACAGTTTTATACTTATTGTGAGTTGTATGTTAATGATCCTCACCGTCATATAGTTCTATATGGGATGGTATATTATATAGAAGATACAGTTCATCTTTAACAGTTATAGGTAGAGCATCATAGGGTCACTGTACATAATATTATAGATAGATCATCTTGACTACCATTACCTACAGATGAGGTGACGATAGTTGGACATAGTATCGACCACTTTTTAGTTTGGCCATCCAGACTTCTGCGACTCATTACCATATAGGTATGTATGTTATATCATTTATTTTATTTTTTATTAAAATTTTAACATTTGAAAACTAATATATTTTTCTATTTATTTTTACAAGAATACTTCAAAGGTAAAGAAATACTGTATAGAAAACAACAAAGACAAATGGTTATGAAATCAGATACAGATTCTAGTAGTCTTGATCTATGACAACCCTGCTTTTTATTACAACTTAAACATGCTTTATTACATAAAACTTCACTTGATACAACAAAGAAGATCGAGAGTTTTAGTGTCTTTGGGGCTTAGGATCATTACATAAAAACTTTAAACTTGAAATACAACATCCTTATTGAAAACTTCCTTTACATGACCACTACATTCCTTCGTACTTAGCATTGCATGGGATAACCTGAGGACATGCATAAGAAAAGGGTGAGCTATAAAGCCCAGTAAGGGAGTACATAATGAATAACATGAGGAGTACAATACATGTTAGGCAATAGGCATATCAATAGAGCATAAGAGAGACATGAACATAAAGGCATGATAAAGCATGATAATCATAACATGGAAATGTGGCAACAACACTTAACATTGAATTAGCATGAGCCAAGGCTCATTGCACATGGAGCATGAGTAAACCCTCATTGCACTTGAAGCACAAGTAAACCCTCGTTGCACTTGAATTAGCATGAGTCAACACTCATTGCACATGACGTATCATGATACTATACTTTACCCAATGCATTGGAGCGCTATAAAGGGCGCACCCTTCTTAAACATTTCATTTCATGCATAAGTGTGCCACATGGATCATAAAACATGGATTCATAAAACATAATCATTTCTTCCACGATAAAGGAATGTGGAATTCATACATGAAACTTTACAATCAATATGTAAATGTGCATAAAGGTGAATACCCTTGATGGAGAAATGGGCATAGTATTCACTACACAAAGACATTGGCTTAGAAAATCGGTGCGATTTCGGCAGCGTAACGGCGTGACATAAGAATTCATAAAAAAGATTGATGAGAGAGAAAGGGGTTACTCATCATATTTACATGTAATTGACAGTAAGGAGTTCATATATATACATGTCCCAACAATTGAAATGGAATTTAGAATCATGATACAAAAGTATTGCTTGAATGTAAAAGAAGAGAGAGAAGTTCCTTTCGGAATTTCGGCATAGTAACGGGTGTACATGGGAGGCTTTTAATGAGAGAGAAAGGGTTATCCCATCATTAAAACAATAAGAGGGAAGTATGGGAGAGGTGAAAAACCATACCCCAACATTCATAATTGAAATTAAAAGGGCAATACAACTTAAAGAAAATTGACAAAAATGAGAAAGGAAGAAAAACCCTTACTTGGAAGTGTGCTTCCAAAGGCTAGAGAGAGGCTTGTGAGAGGCTTCTTGGGAGCTTGGGGCACCTTGAGAGGATTATAGAGAGAGTAGGGCAGAGGTTGGACGAACTTCAAGGGCTTTGAGTGAGGAGGAAGTGGGAGCTTGGGTGGGTTTATATAGGAAAGGTGAGAGAATTCTTTATTATTTAGGTTTGGGACCCCTTATATTAAAATAATCCAAACCACAAACCATCCCATGGTATTAGCCCATGGTTTCTGGAAAAGGAAAGAGGAAAACAATATTTTACAAGGCCAAGGTCCGAACTTATTAAAAAATTAGGTTTGCTTATGTGGAGGTGAGTCACACTCCCATGGAAATTAATTTAAAAAGGCAAAGTGTTGAATAAGTCTTGAGGGCTCCATTAATGCTTTGAAAAGTGATTCAAACAAACCCAAAACCTCATTATTTTAATGATAAAACACATATTGGCCGAACATAGGGATTATGGTATTTTATTACATCACCATTGGGTCATTATGATGTCATAAAACATATTATATATTTAAATGGTATTTAATTTTTACCCAAAAATTTGACTGTCTCAGAAAATTAAGAAAAATTCACTGTTGGATAATTTCGACGTCCTGATTCCAAAAATAATATTTATTTTATCTAAATAATTTTCTAAATATGTGAATTTTCACTTTTAAAATAAAAACCGACATTTATAAAAATTTCACGGGTTTTGACAGAAATGGCCTTCAAACCTTAATAAAAATTTTAATTGCATTCATAAAATTATAAGATCATTTATATTTAATAAAAATTAATTTAATATTAATAATAACATTTTATTAAAATATTATTTAATTCAAAAATCCTTTAATTTAATAAAATATAATTCTTAATTAAATAATAACTAAAAACACCGTTTGTACTTTAAAAACTAATTACAATGTATCAAAAATGACTAGAAATTATATTAATTATTATATACAAAAATAATGTACATGAACATGGTGCTACTTATTTGTTACATAACCCCTTAAAATAGCCGCATAAGACCTAAGGGTAAGGTGTGCGATGGTGACAGACTCTTGGGGTTGCTCGGATAACATCGCTCGAGTGGTGATCTCTATCAACTTCCATTTTTCCCGTAGACGATCACGTTCGAGCTTGACTTGATGAAGCTCAGCTTGGGCTTGGTCATGGGCAAAGCCCAAAGACGCCACCTCCTTTCCGAGCTCCGACAAATGGGCTTCGTAAGGGGCAATTCTACTGGATGAGTCCATCGCTTCCTTTGTCTGAGTAGAAAATTGGTTCGTTAAAGCCTTATATTTAAACTACCCAGATGATCACTATTCAACGGCTATAAAAGTAACGGTCACAAATCTTAACGTAAAACTTAAAGAAGTCGACATCTTATAAAAACATAAAGAAACATTTAACTGGATCAAGAGGGATTTTCCATTAATGAAAATTTGGGTCGTTACAACATTCCCCCCTTAAGAAATTTCGCCCTCGAAATTTTCCTTTTCCCACACTAAAACAAATGTGGGTAACTTAGCTTCATCATATCCTCCGACTCCCAAGTTGCTTCTTCAAACTTGTGGTTTCTCCACAACACCTTGACAAGGGGCATTGTCTTATTTCGTAGAAATTTTTCTCTACGATCTAAGATCTTCACTGGTTGCTCCTCATAAGAAAGATCGTCTTCTAATTGTACCACCTCGGAAGAGAGTACATGTGAAGGGTCTGGTATGTACTTCCTTAATAGGGATACATGGAAGACATCATTCACCTTGGCCATAGTAGGTGGAAGTGCTAGTCGATAGGCCACAGCCCCAACACGATCAAGAATCTCAAAGGGGCCGATGTACCTTGGACTTAACTTCCCTTTCTTTCCAAACCTCATGACCTTCTTCCACGGAGATATGCGTAAAAACACCATGTCTCCGACTTTAAACTCGAGGTCTCGTCGACGATTATCTGCATAACTCTTCTGTCGACTTTGGGCTGCCTTGATATGCTGCTGAATGGTTTTCACCTTCTCCACCATTTCTTCGACCATTTCTGGTCCAAGCAGCTTACGTTCACCGACCTCATCCCAACATGCCGGTGTTCTACACCTTTTCCCATACAGGGCTTCATATGGTGCCATTTGGATGCTCGAGTGGAAACTATTATTATAAGAGAACTCAACTAGAGGAAGATGTTGATCCCATCCTCCTTTAAAGTCCATTGAGAATGCTCTCAACATATCCTCAAGTGTTTGGATAGTCCGCTCGGATTGGCCATCAGTTTGAAAATGATAGGCCGTACTGAAGTTCAGTTCAGTATTCAGAGCATGTTGAAGACTCTTCCAAAACTTAGAGGTAAATCTTGGATCTCGGTCATACACAATAGATAGTGGTACTCCATGCAACCGTACCACTTCCCTGATGTATATCCGTGCCAGTTGATCCAAAGAGAAATCCTCTCGAATATCAATGAAGTGTGCAGTCTTTGTAAGACGATCCATAATAACCCAGATTGCATTGTTGCTTTTGGATGTCCTTGGAAGTCCAGTGACGAAGTCCATGGTGATGTTCTCCCATTTCCATTCTGGTATGGGCAATGGTTGCATCATCCCCTTAGACTTCTGCCTCTCTGCCTTCACTTGCTGACACACCAGGCACTTTGATGTATATTCGGCGATCTCCTTCTTCATATTATCCCACCAAAAGTTTTCTCGGAGATCTCGATACATCTTTGTGCTGCCTGGGTGAATAGAGAAATTTGAACTATGTGCATCATCCAAAAGTTCCTTCTTCAGCTCCGAACTTGATGGGACACATAGTCTTTTCCCAAACCGCACAATTCCTTCTTCATTAACATTAAACTATGAGGATTTTCCCTTTTTGATAGCTTCCACTTTTTCTTGGATTCTCGCATCATCCTTTTGAGCATCCTTTAACCTTTCCAAAAGAGATGGTTGGGCAATAATTTGTGAAAGGATTGATGATGTTCCCTTCTTTATGATTCCCACGTCCATCTTCATCAAGTCTAAGAAGATTGGATCCTTCTCAATTCTCATCATTGATAGAATTGTTGGATCCTTTCTACTTAGGGCATCCGCCACCTTGTTCGCCTTCCCAGGGTGGTAATGTATTGAACAGTCATAATCCTTTATGATCTCTATCCATCTTCTCTGGCGCATATTAAGCTCTTTCTGTGTGAATATATATTTAAGACTCTTGTGGTCAGTATATATCTCACATTTCTCTCCATAGAGATAATGCCGCCAGATTTTCAAGGCAAAGATCACCGCCGCCAACTCCAGATCATGCGTTGGATAGTTTCGCTCATGGATTTTCAACTGTCTTGAGGCATAGGATATCACTTTATCATTCTGCATCAGCACACATCCTAAGCCCTTCTTCGAAGCATCACTGAATACCACAAAAAGTTCCCCACTTGTGGGTAAAGTGAGCACAGGTGGAGTGATAAGCCTCCTTTTCAACTCCTTGAAGCTTTCTTCGCATTCATCACTCCAAGTAAACTTTACTCCCTTTCGAGTTAGCTTGGTAAGAGGGTTGGACAATCGTGAGAAGTTTCTCACAAATCGTCGATAATATCCAGCTAACCCCAAGAAGCTACGGATATCAGTTACCGATGTTGGCCTCGACCATCCCTCAATTGCATCTGTTTTGGAGGGGTCCACAGATATCCCATTGCTTGTGATGATATGGCCCAAGAATGAGACCTCCTTCGACCAGAACTCACACTTGCTGAACTTGGCATAGAGCTTCTCCTTGCGCAAAGTCTCCAGTACAGTTCTTAAATGCTCCTCATGGTCCTCCTTGGTTTTGGAGTATATCAGAATATCATCTATAAAGACTACCACAAATTTATCTAGGTAATCTCTAAAGACTCTATTCATCAAGTCCATGAATATTGCTGGAGCATTGGTGAGTCCAAAAGGCATTACTATGAATTCATAGTGCCCGTACCTTGTACGAAAATCAGTCTTGGGGATATCTTCCTTCTTCACCCTTACTTGATAATATCCCGACCGCAAGTCGACCTTGGAGAAGTATTGAGCTCCACGCAGCTGATCAAACAAGTCATCGATTCTTGGGAGAGGATAATTGTTCTTTATCGTGATTTTGTTAAGTTCACGATAATCGATGCAAAGCCGCATTGACCCATCCTTCTTCTTGATGAAGAGGACTGGTGCACCCCATGGTGATGCACTTGGGCATATAAACCCTTTATCCAGATTCTCCTGTAGTTGTTTCTTCAGTTCTTCAAGCTCAACCATAGCCATTCTATATGGATTCTTGGATATTGGTAGCGCCCCAGGTATAAGTTCAATTGAGAACTCAACATCTCTTCTTGGAGGAAGACCAGGAAGTTCCTCGGGAAATACTTCAGCGAATTCCCTCACAATAGGCATTTCTTCATGGGTGGTTTCTTCCTTGGACTCAATCATCTGAGCCAGATATGCGTGCTCATAAGGCAGTAATATCCATGCTTGAGATGATGGAGCTAAAGGAGATTCATCTTCCTCCTGACACTTGTAAAGAATCGGGGGTCGATTCTCCATATGGAGTGTGATTTCCCTCTCCCGACAATTTATGTTGGCTCTATATAAGGAAAGCCAATCCATGCCAAGAATTGCATCAAACTCCACCAAAGGGAGTATGACGAGGTTCGCCGGGAAATTCAATCCACAGATTATAATAGGGGAGGACTTATACTCATGGGATGCAATGATTGCCCCATTTGCCGTACTCACCGGCATCTTTAATTCCATGATTTGTGGTGGTGCAGGGATTATTCTACTAAACTTTTGAGATATAAAAGAATGCGTAGAACCTGAATCAAAAAGTACGTTCGCTATTCTTGAATGAATAACTAGCGTACCTGTCACCACTTCGTTGTCGGGGTTCACTTCGGCAGAAGTGATGGTAAAAGCTCTTCCTTGCTGTCTTGGAGGTTGTTGATTGCCTCCGATAACCCTTGGATTAGGGCACTGATTCGCAAAATGACCCGGTTCTTTGCATTTGAAGCATTGAACAACGCGTTGAGGTTCGAACGGGGCGTTCCTCCCCTCCGTCGCAGCCGCGGGTCCTTCTTGCTGACAGTTAACAGCTAGGTGCCCTTCTCTTCCACACTTGAAGCATTTTCTTGTCCCCCTAAGGCAATTTCCAGGGTGCTTCTTTCCACACTTTTGGCAAGTGGGGTGCTGGAATTTCTTAGCGCCGTTGGATTTATCCATCGGACCACCAGCATTGAATTCCACCTTCCGCTTCTTGTCCCCATGATACCCCTGTGATTCTCCGATCTCCATTTCAACCTTGAGGGCACATCGGACAATTTCCTCATAGCTGTCGAAGTCACGGATCTCTAATGCTTTCCGCAAGCTAGGCTTCAGCCCACCAAAGGAGCGGTCAACCTTGCATTCAGGGGTAACGACAAAGCCAGAAGCGTATCGTGCAAGCCTTGTGAAGTTTGCCTCGTATGCTCCCACAGATTCCTCATCTTTCTGCTTGAGGGAAAGGAAGTCCCTTTCCATCTTAAGACGGAGGGTGCGTGGAAAATATTTATCGAAAAACATCTTTCGGAATACCTTCCATTCCAAAGCCTCGATCTCCTCCTCAGGCTTCGTATTTTTGATCAATGTCCACCATTGATCAGCTTCATCCTCCATACGATAAGCCGCCAGGAGGAATTTCTCTTTTTCAGAGCATTGGAGGATGGAGAATATCTTTTCAATGGAGTTGATCCATTGTTCAGCAATCGTGGGATCGGATGATCCACTAAACGTAGGAGGCCTTTGTCTCATGAAGCTTTCAATAGCGACTTGTTCTTTCTTAGGGGGGGTTGAACGTTCCTCTTGGCCAGTGTTTCTATTCAAAACTTGAGTTAGTTGAGAGAGAAGCGTGACAAAGTTCGCGATTCCCGCTCCCATTGGATTGGGCATCTCATTGGTACAATCATCACACTGATCTTCACAACGGTTGTTAGCCCGAGTTCTCCTATTACCGGCCATTGGATGGAATAAAAGGAAAGTTAGGGGTAACACATAAAGGGTAATCCAAAGACAAAAGTTGATGACTTATAAATAAACTTTAATCCCTTCAACTCATGAGTCTATAGGATTCAATCCAGGATTTTCATGATCTTCCTTCTAACATATATTCTTAGGGGCATTTTTCCCTTAATAAGGGTTCATACTAAGATTGTGAATTTATCAAAACATATCCCCCGGGAGTGTCGTAACCAAGAGTGCAGCAAGGCCCGTTGTCGTGCACCAGTTCCCGTTCGAGTCTAGCTCAAAGCGGTGTTTTCGGGTTTTACCCCTAGGATACATCTGTGCCAGAGCCGCCTCTACCTGCTCGTATCCAGACAGGGATGTATTTGTTTGATAAAACACTTACTTAGTATTTACCAAAACTTAGGGATGTTTTTATTATGCTTAGTCTTGTATCTAAGGCTTTACTAGGGTTTCCTAATCCCAAAAATAACTAAACCTATCCTCTGATACCAACTATGACAACCCTGCTTTTTATTACAACTTAAACATGCTTTATTACATAAAACTTCACTTGATACAACAAAGAAGATTGAGAGGTTTAGTGTCTTTGGGGCTTAGGATCATTACATAAAAACTTTAAACTTGAAATACAACATCCTTATTGAAAACTTCCTTTACATGACCACTACATTCCTTCGTACTTAGCATTGGATGGGATAACCTGAGGACATGCATAAGAAAAAGGTGAGCTATAAAGCCCAGTAAGGGAGTACATAATGAATAACATGAGGAGTACAATACATGTTAGGCAATAGGCATATCAATAGAGCATAATAGAGACATGAACATAAAGGCATGATAAAGCATGATAATCATAACATGGAAATGTGGCAACAACACTTAACATTGAATTAGCATGAGCCAAGGCTCATTGCACATGGAGCATGAGTAAACCCTCATTGCACTTGAAGCACGAGTAAACCCTCGTTGCACTTGAATTATCATGAGTCAACACTCATTGCACATGACGTATCATGATACTATACTTTACCCAATGCATTGGAGCGCTATAAAGGGCGCACCCTTCTTAAACATTTCATTTCATGCATAAGTGTGCCACATGGATCATAAAACATGGATTCATAAAACATAATCATTTCTTCCACAATAAAGGAATGTGGAATTCATACATGAAACTTTACAATCAATATGTAAATGTGCATAAAGGTGAATACCCTTGATGGAGAAATGGGCATAGTATTCACTACACAAAGACATTGGCTTAGAAAATCGGTGCGATTTCGGCAGCGTAACGGCGTGACATAAGAATTCATAAAAAATATTGATGAGAGAGAAAGGGGTTCCTCATCATATTTACATGTAATTGACAGTAAGGAGTTCATATATATACATGTACCAACAATTGAAATGGAATTTAGAATCATGATACAAAAGTATTGCTTGAATGTAAAAGAAGAGAGAGAAGTTCCTTTCGGAATTTCGGCATAGTAACGGGTGTACATGGGAGGCTTTTAATGAGAGAGAAAGGGTTATCCCATCATTAAAACAATAAGAGGGAAGTATGGGAGAGGTGAAAAACCATACCCCAACATTCATAATTGAAATTAAAAGGGAAATACAACTTAAAGAAAATTGACAAAAATGAGAAAGGAAGAAAAACCCTTACTTGGAAGTGTGCTTCCAAAGGCTAGAGAGAGGCTTGTGAGAGGCTTCTTGGGAGCTTGGGGCACCTTGAGAGGATTCTAGAGAGAGTAGGGCAGAGGTTGGACGAACTTCAAGGGCTTTGAGTGAGGAGGAAGTGGGAGCTTGGGTGGGTTTATATAGGAAAGGTGAGAGAATTCTTTATTATTTAGGTTTGGGACCCCTTATATTAAAATAATCCAAACCACAAACCATCCCATGGTATTAGCCCATGGTTTCTGGAAAAGGAAAGAGGAAAAAAATATTTTACAAGGCCAAGGTCCGAACTTATTAAAAAATTAGGTTTTCTTATGTGGAGGTGAGTCACACTCCCATGGAAATTAATTTAAAAAGGCAAAGTGTTGAATAAGTCTTGAGGGCTCCATTAATGCTTTGAAAAGTGATTCAAACAAACCCAAAACCTCATTATTTTAATGATAAAACACATATTGGCCGAACATAGGGATTATGGTATTTTATTACATCACCATTGGGTCATTATGATGTCATAAAACACATTATATATTTAAATGGTATTTAATTTTTACCCAAAAATTTGACTGTCTCAGAAAATTAAGAAAAATTCACTGTTGGATAATTTCGACGTCCTGATTCCAAAAATAATATTTATTTTATCTAAATAATTTTCTAAATATGTGAATTTTCACTTTTAAAATAAAAACCGACATTTATAAAAATTTCACGGGTTTTGACAGAAATGGCCTTCAAACCTTAATAAAAATTTTAATTGCATTCATAAAATTATAAGATCATTTATATTTAATAAAAATTAATTTAATATTAATAATAATATTTTATTAAAATATTATTTAATTCAAAAATCCTTTAATTTAATAAAATATAATTCTTAATTAAATAATAACTAAAAACACCGCTTGTACTTTAAAAACTAATTACAATGTATCAAAAATGACTAGAAATTATATTAATTATTATATAAAAAAATAATGTACATGAACATGGTGCTACTTATTTGTTACATAACCCCTTAAAATAGTCGCATAAGACCTAAGGGTAAGGTGTGCGATGGTGACAGACTCTTGGGGTTGCTCGGATAACATCGCTCGAGTGGTGATCTCTATCAACTTCCATTTTTCCCGTAGACGATCACGTTCGAGCTTGACTTGATGAAGCTCAGCTTGGGCTTGGTCAAGGGCAAAGCCCAAAGACGCCACCTCCTTTCCGAGCTCCGACAAATGGGCTTCGTAAGGGGCAATTCTACTGGATGAGGCCATCGCTTCCTTTGTCTGAGTAGAAAATTGGTTCGTTAAAGCCTTATATTTAAACTACCCAGATGATCACTGTTCAACGGCTATAAAAGTAACGGTCACAAATCTTAACGTAAAACTTAAAGAAGTCGACATCTTATAAAAACATAAAGAAACATTTAACTGGATCAAGAGGGATTTTCCATTAATGAAAATTTGGGTCGTTACATGATTGATTGTCAAGATATTAAAATTTGTTGGTGGATCATTATGAGTTTCCAATGGAAGCTCATGTTTTTGGATGTGCAATCAATGTGGGGATTGTAAAAAATGATATCAGGGAGCTTGTTATTGGAGGTAATTTGGGCATCAACGTGGTGCGGATTTTTTCCATATAAGTCTTAACACCTTTCCCTACGTTATATTTATTAAAAATGTATACTTATGTCTTTTTGTATTAGGTATATTTATAACATGTGTGAAAAGAATGAGCAGATATAAGTATATAGATTCATGGACCCACAATTTATTTCCCCTGAAGGACATGCATTGGATGAGGAACAAAGAACACTTTATATTGCTGAAATATTTGAACATGATATAATCACGTATTGTTGGATGATGCCTTTTTGTGAGGGATATGAAACATATATCTCACAAAGTTTTAATTATCTTTTAACATAAAAAACCACTAACCTTAAATTTTCTTTTATATCAGTGATCATTGTATGTTAGGTGTTTATTGTCCAAGGGACAAAATACTTTATTGGATATGCTCTGTCCATGGCGATGTGCGGGAAAGTTTTCAAAAAATGTTATAAAAGTAAGTTTCAATTTCTTAATAGTTGTTTATATTATAATTAATTTTAAATTTATCCCATTTTTATTATTTTCTAACAGGGGATAGGTCTAATTTTGAAAGAAAAACCAAAGAAAAAGAGTGCCAAGATCAAATATGTAAAAGTAAAGGTAAATATCTTTTTAAAATTTGAACTTTTTGATGTATTACATAAAAATGATATTTTGAATTAACACTCATTTAAATATAATTGTCATGAACAACAAGGCATCGTCGAATGTAGATATTATATGTTAAGATTAATGTATGAAATAATTACAATTGGAACACTTGTGAAGTTTGACCTGGTAAGATTTCCTTATAGAATTTTCCATAATATTTCATTTTATTTATTAGTTATAAATGTTAACTACTATCCTTTTAATTTGTAGATATTTTATGACCCTTAACCCTATAGTGCTCAAGAGGTCAAACAATTACAAGTGGAATGGTCAAATTATTTTACAGGTTTGATTGGATTTTATTTTGTTTGTAGTGTAAAATGTAATTTTGAATATTGTAATTATAATTTTGTATTTTGTAGTTGTTTTGGTTGGATTTAGGTTTTTTTAGTTGACATTGTACGTTTTGAATGTTATATATGTGAATGTGTAATTTTTCTCTGGTTCTTCTTGTTTTGGTCTAGTTATGATGTTTTTATGGTTTGGATTCTGGTTTGGTTTTGGTATGCTTTTGATATGGTTTTTTCTTGCTTCATACATTGGCAGAGAATAGTAATGGTTTCATGGGGGGGGTGTCTAGGGGGGGTTGTCCAAGGGGTGGGGGTGGGGGGGGGGGCTGTCCAGTGGGTGGGAGGGTGTCCAGGGGGTGGGGGTTTCTAGGGGTGGGGGGTTTCCAGGGGGTGGGAGGGGCTGTCCAGTGGGGTGGGGTGTCCGGGGGGGCTGTCCAAGGGGGTCTGTTGTGTCTAGGGGGTGGGGGGTTGTCCAGGATATGGGGTGGGGGGGCTGTCTATTGGGGTGGAGTGGTGTCCAGTGGGTGGGGGTGTCTAGGGGGTGGGGGGGCTATCCAAGGGGGTCGGGGTGTCCAGGGGGTGGGTGGGGGGGTGTCCAGTGGGGTGGGGTGGTGTCCAGTGGGTGGGGGTTGTCTAGGGGGTGGGCGAGTGTCCAGGGGGTGGGGGGGGGCTGTCTAGTGGGGTGGGGTGGTGCTCATGGGGTGGGGGTGTCCAGGGGGGTGGGAGGGGTTGTCCAGTGGGGTGTGGGTGTCCAGGGGGTGGGGGGATGTCCAAGGGGGTTGGTGGTGTCCAAGGGGATGGGGGCTATACAGGGGGGTGGGGTGGGGGTTGTTCAGTGGGGTGGGGTGGTGTCTATTGGGTGAGAGGTTTTATAGGGGGTGGGGGTGTCCAGGGAGGTGGGAGGGGTTGTCCAATGGGTGGGGGTGTCTAGGGGGTGGGGGACTATCCAAGGGGGTCAGGGATGTCCAGGGGGTGGGGGTTATCTAGTGGGGTGGGGTGGTGTCCAGTGGGTGGGGGTATATCCAGGGGTGGGCGGGTGTCCAGGGGGGGGGGGTTTCCATTGGGGTGGGGGGGTTTCCATTGGGGTGGGGGTGTCCAGGGGGTGGGGGTGTCCAGGGGGTGGGAGGGGCTGTCCAGTGGGGTGGGGCTGTCCAAGGGGGTCGATGGTGTCCAGGGGGTGGGGTTGTCCAGGGGGTGGGGGGGGGGGGTTGTCCAGTGGGGTGGGGTGGTGTCCAGTGGGTGGGAGGGTGTCCAGAGGATGGGGGATATTCCGGGGGGTGGGGGATATCTAAGTGGGTGGGGAGGGGGTGTTGTCCAATGGGGTAGGGGTGTCCAGGGGGGTGGGGGTTGTCCAGTGGGTGGAAGGGTGTCCAGGGGGTGGGGGTGTCCAGGGGGTGGGGGCTGTATAGTGGGGTGGGGTGGTGTCCAGTGGGTGGGAGGGTGTTCAAGGGGTGGGATGGATGTACAGGGGGTGGGGGTGTCCAAGGGTGTAGGGGTGTCCAGGGGGTGAGGGTTGTCCAAGGGGGTAGGGGTGGGGGCTGTCCAGTGGGTGGGAGGGTGTCCAGGGGTGGGGGTTTCCAAGGGGTTGGGGGTGTCCAGGGGGGTGGGAGGGGTTGTTCAGGGGGTGGGGGTGACCTGGGGGTGGGCGTGTGTCCATGGGGGTGGGGGTGTCCAGGGGGTGGGTGTGGGCTGTCCATGGGGGTAGGGGGTGTCCATGGGTGGGGGCTGTCTAGGGGTGGGGGGGGGGGTTCGAGGTGGTGGGAGGGTGTCCAGGGGGTGGAGGCTATCCAGGTGGGGTTAGGTCTGTCTAGGGGGGTGGGGGTGTCTAGGGGGGTGGGGGGTGTCCAGTAGTTTTGGTCTGGTTTTGGTCTGTTTTTTTCTTGTTTCAGTTCCTCTTTGGCAGCGCATTGTAATGGTTGAACTGTATTATTAAAAAAAATTGGTTTTTACATCAGTTATTTTATAACTGATGTAATAATTTTATGGTAATGGTTTTTTATATCAGTTATTTAATAACCGACGTAGTATATATGTTTTCACGCCGATTATTTTTTAACCGATGTGAAAAACTGACTCACAGACTGGTTTATCACGTCGGTTATGAAAATAACAGATATGATAACCTTGTGTTTCATGTCAGTTTTCTAATAACTGACGTGAAAAATGCTATGGAGGGGTTTTTTATTACGTCAGTTATTTAATAAACGATGAAATAAACAACATATTATGGCAGTTATTTAAAAATCGACGTAATAAATCACAACTACGAACTGCTTTCCACGTCAGTTGTTCAGGAACTGATGTGAAAATGGCTTTGGATTTATATTTTTTACGTCGGTTTTAAAATAAACGTCGTAAAAAACAATATTTATAACATCCCCTGCAATAACGCCGGCCAAAAATAGACGTAAAAAATGAAAAATAACTGACGTAAAAAATGTTTTTTGCACTAGTGTCATGAAGTTCTCACTTGGTGATCTCTAGTAGTTGAGATCATGAGGATAGATCTTCCATTAGAAACACCACGTGTTTTGGGTGTCATTAGATGTTCCTATCTATGTACATATGTATTGGTCTTCTGAATTGAGTTCATTATCAATGTGTTCCATTTGATTTCATACTTTGAAGAAAGGAAAAAACCATGATAATTAAATTGTGGTGAGGTAGCTTGTGTTGGGTGCGTCATTGGTGGTATGGCATTGGTTGAATGATCAAGATAGAATTTGTTGCTACCGAGTTGTGGAAGTAATATATCTTCATCTAGGTTGATCAGGATGGTAGTACCTTCATAAATACCCGGTCATGATTGTTGAGGGTAAATCCTTCCAGTTATATCAATAAATAATAAATTTAGAAAGGACAATGACACAAGTGTGTGTCCTACTTTATGATATATCTAAAGACAAAGAGATTATATTACATTATGCATGTTCGTAGGTTGGTTATTGTTCCTATAAATACTCCTTATCTCTATAGGTCATTATGGGTTGATAGATTCCACTCTTGGTCTGTTATTAGTATTCACTACTATCGAGATAAAGAGATAGAGGGTCACACACAATAATGTATTCAAGAATCCACCCTCTTCGGGTTAATAGCTACATAAGACATGGTAGGCCCCACCACTAGGGTCTGAGATTTGTCCAAGGATGTACGATCACCAAAAGAATAAATAAATTCACATTATCTGACTTAAAAATAATTGGAATTTAATTTATTTATTAGATTTATTTACAAGTATTAAAGTAAATACAATGAAAAATATTATATGAAAAAATATTAGTTTAAAATATTCAAAGTTCATTTAATATTTGTGGGAATGACAAGTTGAGTTAATGGCTTGGGTTTCATCACATAATATATTTATTATATTAAAAGAAAGTTATAAAAATATAAATGATATTTATGACTCAACACAGAAGTAATAATATATCATTTATATAGTTTGTTAAATATTTTGGGGTTGGGGAGCCTTTTCCAGGTAATTTCTTAACACACTATAAATATGAGGAGAGAGGATCTCACTAGTTATTATTCATGGAGATCTCTTGAGATCATCTCCCTCCTCTCCTACTTTCTTGAGAGAGAATCTCTTGATCCAAGTGATCGAATCGAGCTCTCCCTCGCGCATCGTAAGAAGGGTGATGCGGTGATTTTTGGAAATTCAAAGGCATTGTCGGATCTTCATGCTAGCACCTGCAATTCAATGATCGATGCTCTCGTGGATTTTTAAAGTGTGTGTGGATGATCTAGAGGGATTTTGCTATGAATCCTTTGAGTAGCAATCACCGACGACAAGCAGATGTTGAGCGCGACTTTAGATCGAACTAGGTATTTATGGATTATTTTTTGTGATTTAATTTTTTCATGCTTGATCCTCAGACCTTATCGGGGTTGTGCTTCGCCGACGATGATGATGTTACATTCATATCCTGTGGAAAAAATTTAAATCCCCAACCCATCCTCTTCCTCTACATGCCCCTGTACCTTCACCTATTCTCCATTACTATCTGACTTCCCAAGATTGACTCAAATACTTCACTCAAATACTATTTTATAAATCCCCAACCCATGAGACTGAATCTCGAGACCCAAGTCAGGATGCCACATGGAGTCAAGTGCTTCCCCTGATCGCCGAATGTTGTTAAAAAGTGGTGAGGGATATGAGAAACCATGGGGAATGATTTTCCATTAATAATAAAAACATAAATGATACATGCTCATGTAAAACATATTTGAATTAAAAATCATTTAAAAAAACATTCAGAATGGAAAAAACCTTATCTACAAAACCAACACCAATTAAACATAAGAAATAAAATAAAAGAGACACAGGCTGACATTGATAATAAAATACACGAACCGTAATCTTCCATCTCCTTCACCACTCATCACTAATGAAGAATTATGTCTCCCCTTTTCCTGTATCACATTCAACCACATGTAAATGCCTACAAATGTGGACATATAGGGGGTGAGTATAACCTTCATGGAATTTCCCCAAGAATCCAATTCACATCCTTGCAGTATCAATTTCATTATGAAATGCTAATAATCCATGATAAATCAAAAGATATTTAAAATCAAAACATTTCACTCAACCAATTTTTGAAAACCTAAAAAATCATTAGCAAATGATTCCACAGTTTAACAAAAGAAACTAACATGTGTGGCTGAGTGGTAACCCGAAAAAAAAAGCAGAATACCAAACAACCAAGGACCAAACTAAATTCTTTGTGGATTGAAAACGAATATTACATATTGAAGCAAACAATATACTAGAAGAAAAAAATTTCAAGAAAAGTAATGAACAAAGAGATTTAACATGCTTCAGTTCCATGGGTACCTATGTGAACGGCAAGAACACCACCACCCACACATGCATTTCATTAATGCTCAAAATAAAGCAAAATGCTACAAAGTGATAACCAGTCAGAGAACCAAATAAGAACAATAAAATGAATGTTTTGTGACTTCAAATAAAAAATTAAACTAGAATAAAATAATCACTTACAGTGTTGAAGATTAAACAAACTCTGGCGGTCCTGGTCTCTTAGATATTGTGCGGGTGTTGCTACTCGTTTGGATCGGAACTCCTCTACCTCCTTGTCTCAGCACTCCAGGAACGATTTCTAGGAAATGGAAACACGTCTTACACCAATGAAGTAGGTTTCCTCCACCATAAACGAGCATGAGATGAGCCCATAGGGAAAGCAACAGGCCATGATGGATGCTCCAATGATGTCCAGTGGGAAGGTGAGCTATGGCTTTCACTTGGGAGAGTCGATAACAAAACCAAAAGAAAGGAGAGGAGAGTCACCAAACCGAAGAGACGTCGTGCAAGAGTTGATCAATCCCCCTTGACACAGACCAGCCCCTCAAACAACACGACCAACCAAATCGCACCACAAATCCATGTGAAACATAAACTGAGTGGCGGAACATATACGTGGAAACATGTGGATGACATGGATCAAAAGGGTGGCACAGTGGATCAACGGTCAGTGATTGATCCGGTGAAGGGATTTCCATCATGCCATAGGGACACGCGGGCAAGAAGCTAGCCCAAGGCTAAGGCCCAACATGAAAGTCCCACATGGATCAAAGCAAGGCAACAAAAGCCGAGTAACGTAAACAAATGATCATTAATAATAAAACCACAATTACAACAATTTTTCATGGAAAAAAATTGCAGGTTGGTCTTTGGGACAAAATGGATCTCTAATGTCATGAATTGTGTTACGTTTGTCTCCTACAGAATCAATATTAATGGGGTCCCTTCAGCGAGCTTTAAACCGTCAAGAGGTTTGAGACAAGGGGACCCCCTATCACCTTACCTCTTCATTCTGGTGACAAATGTCTTTTCTCATCCATCCTGAAGGTGGCGGATCAAGGAGTTATACATCGTGCTACGGTATGTAGAAATGACCCCCCTATCTCTCATCTCTTCTTTACAGATGATAGCCTCCTTTTTGCACGTGCTACACCGCAAGAATGCAGTGCAGTGCTGAATATCATCAATATATACGAAAAGGCCCCTGGGTAACGTCTTAATGCTTCAAAATCAGAGTTATCTTTCAGTAAAGATGTCCCACAAGATAAGAGAGAGGAGTTGCAGCAAATGTGTGGGTTTCTGCTGGTTGATAAGAATCCTAAGTACCTTGGCCTCTCGACCCTGGTGGGTAGGTCGAAGAAACAAGTTTTCGGCGTGATTATGAATAGGGTGGATAATATGATTTGTCTTTGGTCTAGTAGGAAGATTCCCAAGGAAATAAAGGAAGTACTCATGAAGTCATCGGTTCAAGCAATCCATTCTTATGCTATGTCGCTGTTTAAATTCCCAGAAACTCTCGTTGATCAAATCCACTCCCGATTGTCCAATTTTTGGTGGGGCTCCCATGAGGACAAACATAACTTCCATTGGATGTCTTGGGAGAAGCTGTGTATTTCAAAATTCTTTAGCGACCTCAGCTTCTGAAATCTCAAATGGTTTAATGAGGCTCTTTTGGCGAAGCAAGGATGACGCCTTCTTTCCCACCCAAATACCCTATTCTCAAAGGTGATGTGAGCTAAGTACTTCCCTCACTTTGATTTATTGCATGCCCAGCTGGGGCCACGACCAAGTTTTATGTGGAGGAGCATTTGGGAAGAAAAATATCTCATTGATTTGGGCTACATGTGGAGAATTGCTGATGGGAATAATATTAAAATTTGGAATGATCCATGGCTGGCAGATGGCGTCAATCATAAGGTTCCCTCACCGGTTGTTCTCGGATTCGAAGATGCAAGGATACGTGATCTTATTGATGACTTGCTTGAGGAGTGTGATAGGGAGAAGCTTTTTTGATGGTTTAATGAGGTGGATCATCAGCTTATCCTGAGTATCCCTCTCACACCAGGAATGGGTATTGACCAGATTTGCTGGACTGGGGAACCTCATGGGAGATATTCTGTTCGTTCGGGTTACAAAATGAGGGTTCAAGGTTTGGACCAGGTCTTTACTGATAATCGGTGGAAGTGCCTCTGGTCCCTCACCACTCCCCCTAAGGTGAAATTTTTTTGGTGGCAGGTCTGTGTTGGGGTTCTTCCAACCCGTGAATTTCTAGTGCAACGACATTTGGCGGAGGACGACACTTGTCCTTTGTGCCTCCATGACGTAGAATCCTCGCTGCATGCAATTCTTTCCTGTAAGGAGGTGGAAGGGTGTGGAAGGTTTGGAGGCTGGATTTTGGTATTTTCTTTGATCTTTCAATTGGGTTGGTCCCAAACCTTTCTAAATGGGTGTCTTCTCTGGAACCGAGAGTGGTAGGGCTGATATGCACAATTGCTTGGTTGGTTTGGACTCGACGGAATGAATGCATTTTCCAAATGAAGGTGACCCCTGATCACCTATGGGTGGATAGAGATTTGGAGTGGATGAATGTTTGGAAGAAAATTGATGCAGTGCATTCTTTGGGCCACACTCGACAAACGGTTCCTTTTTGGTCTCCCCCCTAAGGGTTTCTTCAAGATTAATATAGATGTTGTTGTCTATGCTAATTCAAGGGTCGATATTGGACTCATTGCTCATAACAGTTTTGGTCAGATTGTAGAAGCTCAGTGTAGGGTGGTGCCTAACTCATGGCGCCCTGTGGTGGCAGAGGCCTCAGCCATAATCCAAGGGCTTCTTTTTGCCCGTTAAAAATTATGGCCCAAGATTCTGGTGGAATCTAACTGCCTCGAAGTGGTGAACGCTCTCTCAACAAAAGATGAAGATTCTCAATCTTATGGCCTCATCTTGAGAAAGATCTGGTCCCTGATCGATGGATTCGACGTATGCAAATTTTCTTTTATCAAAAGAGATGATAACTCGAAAGCCCATCGTTTGGCCCATTCTGGGAAGTGTTGGGGTGATCATTGTTGGGTGAACTCGTTCCCTGATTGGCTTTGTAATCCTGATTTCCTTGATCAGTAATTTATCTTTTTATTTCAAAAAAAAGATTTTGCATGGCTTGAACCGAATTATCAAATAAATTGGCCGAATTAACATGGCACAATTTCTAAAAACAAGAAATTAAATGGATACCATATTTCACAAAACACTTACCCTAGAAAATGATATTTTATCGTGCCTCTGCTACGAACCTCTCCATATTCATGGCGGATGACCCATTCAAATCAGCAGCTTGGTGCGCCAGTTTCTTCAGTGCCATCTCCCTCTCCTTCATCCCTCTCCCTCCCTCCCCTTCCATCACTGCCTTCACCGCCAACACCAAGTCTCCCCATGCCATCCTCTCTTCCACCACCACCCCGATCTCCCACTCCGCCGAGACAATCCGGCAATTCGTGTGTTGGTCCCCGAAGAAGGGCCGACATATCACGGGCACCCCACTGCTCGCGCTCTCCAGCGTCGAGTTCCACCCGCTGTGCATCAGGAACGCCCCGACCGACGGGTGCCGGAGCACCTCCATCTGCGGGCTCCAGCTCGCCACCAGTATCCTTTCCACCGTCGCTCCCGGAACTTCGGCGGCAACCCAGCCTGTAGATCAGGCCGGAGCACCCACAAGAAGCTTCTGTCGGTGGCGGCGATCCCCCATGCAAGCTCATAGATCTGCTCTGTCGTCGCCACTGCCACGCTGCCGAAGTTTACGTACACGATGGATCCCGGCTCCCAGCGGTCCAACCAGCGGAGGCAGTCGGATTCCGACTATTTTAGGCGGATAGGTTTTTTTTTATTAAAATGGGTCTAGGTTTAGATTAATTTGGAAAAAGGGTTTATTGAGCGCCACTTCAAGTGGCGCTCAACAACTCGAGTGGCTAGCGCCACTTGAAGTGGCGCTTTGCCACCCTTTTAATTTTTTTTTCTGGTTTTGTTTTCTTTTTTTTTAAATTGTTTTTCACCTCATCTCTTTTTAATAAATAATTTCAAAATAAATAAATAAAATTTTGTTTTCTTTTTTTTTTGTTTTAGTTTTTTTTCCACCTCATCTCTTTTTAATAAATAATTTCAAAATAAATAAATAAAATTTTAAAAATAATCTTATAAATATGTATTTAAAAATGCTAAATTAATTATTATTATATTTATAATTATATAATTATGAAATTATATTTATGTATATATATAATTATATGTGTGTGTATAAATATAATTATGTATATATATAATTAAAAATAAATATTTATAAATATAAATCTATTTATATATATTTTTTAAATAAAAAATATATTTGTAATTATATAATTATAAACTAATCTTTAAATATAAATATTTATAATTATATGAATATGAATATATTTAAAATATATAATTATAAAAATATTGTTACATATATATTTAAAATTTATTTATAAATATATTTAATATTCATATATATATATGTGTGTGTGTGTGTGTGTGTGTGTGTAGAATTATATTTATAATTATATTTAGAATTATATTGTAATTATAGTTATACTTGTATATGTATAATTATATATTTGTACATGTATATATTTACATAGTTATAAGTAACTATTTATAAAAAAAATTGAAATATTGTTAAACATATAGTCTTTCAATACCACCTACTTGAAACTTAAAAATGTTTCAAGTATGTGACTTTGAAAGCCTATAAAATATAATCTAAATGACCAATATGAATGAAACTTAAAACATGTATTAAAAATATACTAAATAGATAAAAATAAAAAAATTACGTAAAAAATGTCGATAGAAAATATTTTATAGGCTTTTAAAACCACCTAGTTGTAACTTAAAAATGTTTCAACTATGTGACTTTGAACGTCTATAAAACATAATTCATATGACCAATATGAATGAAACTTAAAACTTGGATTAAACATATACTGAATAGATGAAAATAAAAAAATTACGTAAAAAATGTCGATAGAAAATATTTTATAGGCTTTCAAAACCACCTAGTTGTAACTTAAAAATGTTTCAACTATGTGACTTTGAACGTCTATAAAACATAATCCATATGACCAATATGAATGAAACTTGAAACATGGATTAAACATATACTAAATAGATGAAAATAAAAAAATTACGTAAAAAATGTCGATAGAAAATATTTTATAGGCTTTCAAAACCACCTAGTTGTAACTTAAAAATGTTTCAACTATGTGACTTTAAACGTCTATAAAACATAATCCATATGACCAATATGAATGAAACTTGAAACTTGGATTAAACATATACTGAATAGATGAAAATAAAAAAATACGTAAAAAATGTCGATAGAAAATATTTTATAGGCTTTCAAAACCACCTAGTTGTAACTTAAAAATGTTTCAACTATGTGACTTTGAACGTCTATAAAACATAATCCATATGACCAATATGAATGAAACTTGAAACATGGATTAAACATATACTAAATAGATGAAAATAAAAAAAATTACGTAAAAAATGTCGATAGAAAATATTTTATAGGCTTTCAAAACCACCTAGTTGTAACTTAAAAATGTTTCAACTATGTGACTTTAAACGTCTATAAAACATAATCCATATGACCAATATGAATGAAACTTGAAAATTGGATTAGACATATACTGAATAGATGAAAATAAAAAAAATACGTAAAAAATGTCGATAGAAAATATTTTATAGGCTTTCAAAACCACCTAGTTGTAACTTAAAAATGTTTCAAATATGTGACTTTAAACGTCTATAAAACATAATCCATATGACCAATATGAATGAAACTTGAAACTTGGATTAAACATATACTGAATAGATGAAAATAAAAAAATTACGTAAAAATGTCGATAGAAAATATTTTATAGGCTTTCAAAACCACCTAGTTGTAACTTAAAAATGTTTCAACTATGTGACTTTAAACGTCTATAAAATATTATTATTTTATATACAATAATTAATTAGTTAGTAATATAATTATTAATTATTATTTGTCATTATAATTATTAATTATTAATGGTTAACTCGCTGTGACAAATTTTGTTTATATTGTACCTGTACTTTATAATTTAATAGTTAATTGAAATAAGTTTGTATTTAATAGATTTTTGATTTTCTTGTTATTTGACTTAAACAACAGTTACTTATCATAGTGAATAAGTTTTTTAATATATACAACATTACATCCAAAAACATCAATGATGATGCCCCCCGGTACCACAACGCGGTGTCTGAATGTCACGTCCTCCCCGCGTCCGACGTCCATGTCGCTCCAGTGTCCTCTCTGCAGGTTCCTCCTCTTCCGGTGCTTCTGGTGCCTCCTCATGATGCTATGTAGAGGACTGACCAAAATCATGTGAGGATGCCCCAAAATCATGTGAGGATGCCCCAAAACCATATGGGGTGACATATGGCTCTGAAGCTCCTATAAATGGTAGAAATGGGGTACTGAAGAAGGCCTCGTCGGGAGTACAGGGGGCCGCCATAAGCTGTGTGACTGCACCCAGATCGAAGTCCATAGTAGTCTTCGGAGACGCCATATGCGGTATATAAATGTCTCCTTGCTGTGCAAAATCATCAGTCGGCTGGGCGAGATCGTCTCTCTGTGGTGCGACGACATCTGCATGAGCCGCTCTCGGATGTCGATGTGGTCGCCTCTGCCCCCCGGATGTGCTCGTCTCTGTCGTCCAGCTAGCGGCGGCGGTGGCGGTGCATCCTCCTCAGCAGGCATAGCAGGGACATCGTCATCCTCGGGTGCTTCTGCCTGAAGATATGGATCAGGATATATCTGTGGCTCCTCATCAAAAAAACTGTCACGTATCAACCGAAGATGATCCAATAGATCCACCACATCCCGATGAACTACCTCCCACAGAATATATGCATGCTCCTGAGGCTGCGTGGAATGTGCAAGCTGACCAATGGCGTCTGCCTGCAAATGAAATGACAATCAAATTAATATCAAAAATGAGTTAAACAAAATTAATAAATCTTAGTAAACATACCAATCGTTGAATGCCAATCCCCTGACGTGTAAGGTACATGATGGTATGTCGTCGATACCAGTGTGCATAATCCCCCTGATCAGATAAATCAGAGTGTGATGTGATATATCCCTGTGGAAAGATACTGAATCGTGCACGCCTGTCCCAAAGCTGGATATAGGATGCATGATGTCGTCGCCAGTCTGTCGTCTGTCTACCTATAAGCACAATCGAATGTAACTCGGTAGTCTGTCGTGGTGCCAATGGGATATGCTGTATAAAACTGAACTGGCGCATGATCCGGTCTGGTTGGTGCCACTCAATGATGTGAAAGTGAATGAGTGGCACCACTGCATCACGATCTCCAGCCAAAGTTGTGCAGTATAGTGGAAGTGATGCGTAGACATAACCTGTATAAGGAGTCCATGAAACCTGAAATGTAAACTCAAAAAATAAGTCATATAGTAGCATGACAATGTTACTGAGATTATATTGAAATAACTTAAAATAGTGATAACAAAGCAAATTTTCCTACAAAAAAGTAATGTTTAACTTACATCAGCTGGCACTATAGCGTCGAATATCTGTCGGAAGCTATGCACACTATGTCTCGGAGTATGTGCATACTTCTGAGACTGACTCCACCTGGTGAAAAAAGAGTAACCTATGGTAAGTTTATAAAAATCAATAACAAAAGTACTGAATAACTGAAAGTAATGAAGTAGACATACCATTGTCCCCGAGGACAGTCCTGAAGTAGCTCCGATGCAAGTGGTGCGACAACTCGAGGAGCGATGCGTGGAAAACGCTCCCAGGCCCACATCTGTACTAACATCATGCAACCTGCAATCTGATGTGAATTGGCCTGACAACTGGTGTAGAGAGATCTGTACAGATGTGCTAATACAGCGGATCCCCAACTGTATGTAGCAGTCTGATCCAGATCCTCAAGTAATGGGAGGTACATCATGTGTACCAAAGCGGTGGAGTAGTCGACGCACAACATGCCTCCGAGAAACCGCAAAATGTATGTACGTGTGTGCTGAAGAAGCGTCTCCTCGTCTGCATCATCAGGAATGACGTCGAAATGATGATCAAGCCACCTCATGCGCAAGCGTGAACCCTGGAGGACACCCCGTGCGCCGATGACGTCAATGCCTAGCAGCCTCTTTATGACTGCAACCCAATCGCCGGTACTGGCCCCCGTAACTGCATCTCCATGGATAGGTAACCCCAGCATGTAGGCGACGTCCTCTAATGTAATAGTCATCTCCCCCTCTGGGAGATGAAATGTGTGTGTCTCTGGCTGCCATCTCTCAACCAACGCAGCTATCAAATGATGGTCGATGGTCTTGAAGTCACACATAGCGACTCCACAAAAGCCTGCACGTCTAAGGTATGGACAAATAGCTGTCGGCGGTGCCTCATGATGGAAACGGTGCGCTCTCCAAACATGAAGATGTCTAACAGGTCGCCGCGCCAACACATCACGCGACACGTGCGTCTCCTGACCAGATAAAAGTGGCTGCTCCATCTGAATGTGCAAACAATAAAACATTAATTTCATGTAAGATATGACATTTATCATGTAAGATATGAAATTTATCATATAATTTTGAAAGAAGCATAAACACATTGGGTTAGTTATTGTCTCCCGTGTTGGGGTGTTGGGGTGAAGACGTTCAAAGTTTCCTCGTTTTTGTTTTGTAGTCACTGTAAGTTCATCTTTCATTATACAAAACTGATGACATTTTCTTTTAATAGTTCAAATGGTTTTGCTTTCTTATACAGGTACATTCCTTTTATTGAGTTGGTGTTGTCTGTTTAAAGCTACTCATGTAATGTTGATCGTTCGACAAAAAATTTCATGTGAAATCATGGTACATTTTCCAAAAATTACCCTATTTACAAGTAAGACAAATATGATTAAAAATGGTGAAATGATAAAAATAATTACATGTACAAATTTTTACAGTAACTGATAGAGTACATGATTCATTTTAACCATTAGATGATTTCCCTATGTGTCTAGGGAAACGTGTCTTCATATGACCTTCCTGGCGGCATATGCTGCACCGCCGTCCAGCTGGATGTTCACTAGGCCAATCCATCTTATTCCGAATACGAGTCGACTTTGGCCTCCCTTTAGGTCGAAGTCTATTGTTGTTCGGTAGAAGCGTGGGTGCGCCATCAGGCAGCTGTAAATTCTGATATTCCCCGATTGGCATCCACGGAGTATTGTTGCAGGAGTTGATGCTCTCGAGTCGATAAGCTGGATCAACAAACTACTCCCAAGATACGTGTACGTAAGCACATGCAGCAATCACATGGCTGCAGGGATATCTCAGTGCCTGAATGTTGCCACAATCACATTAACGCTTCTCCAATAAAACAACTCGCACACGACCATTGCTACATGCCATAGCATCACCAGGCTCAGCGACCTCAAATCGTTGCTCTGGACGATTAAATGCAGTTACACGGTAAGTTGCGGCCTCCTGATGAACTGTATCTAGCTCGCGTTGGAAATGGTGTCCATAGCGCATCCCTCTGTTCAAGCCCTCTTCAGCTTGCTTTCCTCGTTCCAGAAAGTACTTTACACTACGATAGAAGGTCTCTTGTACCAACCCTGAAATTTAGATTTACGACATTATACAAATATTATATTATAATAGTAACTCTTCTGAGTAACATATATTGAAATATTCGTATTTACCTGTGATAGGTAGTTTTCGAACACCCTTGAAAACTCCATTTATACATTCTACGATGTTGGTCGTCATATGACCATATCTCCTCCCATCATCATATGCCAACGACCATTTCTTCTTTGGAATTTTCATCATGTAACCATACACTTCTAGATTCACTCTGTGGATATCTTGAATACGCTCCTCCATCCTTTGTTGTTGAGGCTCATATGCTATCATACAAGCAGTCATCTGAACAGTTATGAAAATAACTACGACAAAAACATTTTAAACAGAAAAGGATGTTCATACCAATTTTTAAGATTGCCTTTTTCATCAACTCATTCTTGAACTTCTTTCGCAAATTGCTGGCAATTTGTCGAATACAGTATCGATGATGGGTATATGGTGGTCTCCACAAAAGACCCTCAGACTGTATCGCCTCCTTGATTGCACGGTGGCGATCAGAAATAAGACAAATCCCTTCTGCATCCGTAACAAACTCTCGGAGACATGCCAGAAACCAGCTCCATGATGAGAAGTTCTCCTTCTCCACAATTGCAAATGCTATAGGCAGAGGGGCTCGATTTCCATCTTGTGTGGCGGCAATCAATAAAGTTCCGGTATAATTTCCATACAGAAATGTGCCATCAATTTGTATGAACTGCTTGCAATGTCTAAAAGCCGCCACACATGGTAAAAATGTCCAAAATAATCTATCAAACACAACCATTGAGCGGTCAAGTTGGTTCTGTTGGTTAACATATTCAACTGTATGTAACCGATAGACTATTTGATTATTGTGGCGTAGAAGCTCCAACAATTGTGGTAGAACTCGATAAGAGTCATCCCAATCACCATACACTTTCACAATAGCCTTCTGTCGTTCTGCCCATGCCTTCCAGTAAGAGATTCGATACCCAAAAAGCTGTTTGATTCGCTCAATGACCAGAACCACGGGGATGTCTTGACATGCTCTAATCATTTCAACAATAATAGTTGAAACAAACTCAACATCTAATGAAGAGTGTTCCTGTGCCAAGCTTGGGTTCACACATGTGTGTGGAGTAAATCTAGTGATGCGCCAGCTGTGAAAAGTATTATCAATAATAGCTCGCAGACGCATTTGATAGTTCGATTCATATTTGTCACAACGGATCAAATAATAAGATCTCTTTGACTCTTCTACAACATATGAGTAATGTCTTTCAATGTGATATTGTTTTATCACATTTTTCATTGCTTATTTGCTATCAAACTCTCTGCCAATATAAAGAACACCATTATCTGACACTCGATTTATGCCACCAATGATTCCTGGAAATTCTGAACTGGGAGTGATAACTGAATAATCAAATTCTGGCAAGCGATTCATGCCTTCAGTCGACCATGAAGCCAATAGTGGAGGATGGTTCAATGGTCGGTTGAACGTCACATGAGATGGTACAGACTGATCTTCCGCATGCTCTTCTTCTTCTTCAACTTCCTCTTCATCTTGTTCAAAATTGTCATCATCCTCAAATTCATCAACCAATGCATCTAAAGTATGTGGAGGACTATCCATTGAAACTGTGGCTGATGGAAATGATGGAATAACTACTGATGCTGATGGAACGTCTTGATGTGAAGGAGCATATGACATAGTCTCATGAATTTGAGATGGGTCAACTTCCAATGTCGATGGAACCTCCATTGTAGCTATAGTGACATACAACTCCATCATTTGATTCTTAGGTATATACTTAACCAATGAAAGTATATATTCCCAATCATCATCATCATTTACTGGATAGGGCACATGCCAAAACCTATCTATAAATTGAAGATGTCTGAATGTGATGGACTCTATCACTTGATTCCTCGCCAGTTTTAACCTCCGATGAATTTTCCTTTGCACAGCTTCCAAAGTAGTACATCCTCCAAGCATCACAACAGCTTCTGGATGTATACTATAACTACATCCTTGTTCTGTCTCAATTATTTGACCGTTGCAATAAATATAAGCGGAGACCATCTTTTTTATCTAAAAGAAACCACTGTTATTAATTAAATCTGATTAAAGAATCAATTTATGTATGCATTCTTCTAGTAATTTTGGTTGGAATCCTAATCCCTCCACCAAATCAATATGTTCAAACCATATTGATGTGTAACTATTTACACAACCCACAAGTTTGTGTTACTTACCCAAAAATAGAAGTCAAATATATTTATACATATCCACATGCATTATATGCATGAGGTACACGAACACGTCATGTAAAAGCATAGAGTTATATGAAATTGAAATTCTCCACATGAGTAAGCCCGGAGCGACAGATAGCCAACCCCATTCACTTTCCTAGACAAGGCAAGCCTCCAGGAAAGTAGGTGGTCCGACCCAAAGCCCCTCTACCCGGGGATACTTTACTCAAGAGAGCAATCATTTCATGATAATTCTAACACTTAATATGCAAAAAATATATTGAACTACTAAATTCAAGTTCATAACTTCAATTAAAAACCGAGGTCAAGGTAGATTGGAAACTAAATTCATTATCATACCTAGAATGTAATGCAAAGGTATATTCCATAAGCAATTTACTACTACTTGGATAGTCAATATAACTACTTCGCTAATTAATATAACTACATTGCTAATTAATATAACTACTTCGCTGATTAATATAACTACTTCGCTAATAACCTAATTACAATTAATTAATAACCTAATTACAATTAATTAATAACCTAATTATGATTAATTAATAACCTAATTACAATTAATTAATAACCTAATTACAATTAATATTGATTAATTAATTACCTAATTACAATTTATTAATTAGCTAATTACGATTAGTTAATTATCTAATTATTATTAATTAGTTACCTTATTTTGATTAATTAGGTAGCTAATATTGATTAATTAATTACCTAATTACGATTAATTAAGTAGCTAATATTGATTAATTAATTACCTAATTACGATTAATTAATTACCTAATTACGATTAATTAATTACCTAATTACGATTAATTAATTACCTAATTACGATTAATTAATTACCTAATTACGATTAATTAATAACCTAATTACGATT
Organism: Viscum album; assembly: GCA_963277665.1. Classification (NCBI taxonomy): domain Eukaryota; kingdom Viridiplantae; phylum Streptophyta; class Magnoliopsida; order Santalales; family Viscaceae; genus Viscum; species Viscum album. Next base: position 492,796,090 of record OY728166.1, read on the forward strand.
AATTAATTACCTAATTACGATTAATTAATTACCTAATTACGATTAATTAATAACCTATTTACGATTAATTAATAACCTATTTATGATTAATTAATTAGCTATTTATGATTAATTAGGTAGATAATATTGATTAATTAAGTATCTAATATTGATTAATTAATTACCTAATTACGATTAATTAATTACCTAATTACGATTAATTAATTACCTAATTACGATTAATTAATTACCTAATTATGATTATTTAATAACCTATTTACGATTAATTAATAACCTATTTATGATTAATTAATTAGCTATTTATGATTAATTAGATAGATAATATTGATTAATTAAGTAGCTAATATTGATTAATTAATTACCTAATTACGATTAATTAATTACCTAATTACGATTAATTAATTACCTAATTACGATTAATTAATTACCTAATTACGATTAATTAATAACCTATTTACGATTAATTAATAACCTATTAATGATTCATTAATTAGCTATTTATGATTAATTAGGTAGATAATATTGATTAATTAAGTAGCTAATATTGATTAATTAATTAGCTAATTACGATTAATTAATTACCTAATTACGTTTAATTAATTACCTAATTATGATTTATTAATTAAAAAATTGTGATTAATTATTAATATTGATTAATTAATTAGCTAATTATGATTAATAAATTAGCTAATTATGATTAGTTAATTACCTAATTATTATTAATTAGTTACCTTATTTTGATTAAATAGGTAGCTAATATTGATTAATTAAGTAGCTAATATTGATTGATTAATTAACTAATTACGATTAATTAATTACCTAATTACGATTAATTAATTACCTAATTAAGATTAATTAATTACCTAATTACGATTAATTGATTACCTAATTACAATTATTTAATTACCTAATTACAATTAATTAATTACCTAATTACGATTAATTAATTACCCAATTATGATTAATTAAGTAGCTAATATTGATTAATTAATTACCTAATTACGATTTCTTAATTACCTAATTACGATTAATTAATAACCTATTTACGATTAATTAATAACCTATTTATGATTAATTAATTAGTTATTTATGATTAATTAATTAGCTAATATTGATTAATTCATTTCCTAATTACGATTAATTAATTACCTAATTACGATTAATCAATTACCTAATTACGATTAATTAATTACCTAATTATGATTAATTAATTACCTATTTATAATTATTTAATCATCTAACCTAATTATGATTAATTAATAATGTAATTACAATTAATTAATAACCTAATTATGATTAATTAATAAGCTTATTATCATTAATTATTTACCTAATTATGATTAACTAATTAACTAACTAATCATTTCATTATCTAATTACATTTAAAAAAACCACACTATTTATAAAATACAAACATTATATAATAATTCTATGAATTCAACAACTAAATTATTAAATCAAAGTATTAAATAAATTTAAAAAAATTTACCTCAAATTTGGGGAGAGGTAGCTACACAGGCAGAGCAACCGAAGAGGCAGGCGAGGCAGGCGGCGCAGGCAGATCAACCGCAGAAAACTTTAGAGAGAAGTTTGAGAGAAAGGAGAGGAGGGGTGTGGGGAAAAGATGGGAAAATGGGGTGGCGGAGGCTCCTATTTATAGGGGCGGGGGTGTTTCGGCGCCACTTTAAGTGGCGCTGAAATGTTTAGTTTTTTGAAGGCAGCGCCACTTGAAGTGGCGCTGCATGCTTTTTAAATACACTTTCAGCGCCACTTGAAGTGGCGCTGAAGCTGTTTTCCGCGGAAATGGCCGAGCGCCACTTCAAAATCTTTTGAGCGCCACTTGAAGTGGCGCTCAAAACACTCATTCCCCTAATTATTCCAATCATCGACCCATTAAAATAAATAAATAAAAACACCCCCTCCAACAAAAATAGCCGTCAGATTCCTCTTTCCACAGGTTGGACCCCATGGAGGCGACGGGGCTTCCAGCCGGGATGTGTTCGACGAGAAGGTGGATGGGTCCAACCACGTACACGCGGCGGTACATGGATGCCAGGTCGTCCAGAGCGTCCCGCTCCATTTCCTCCACGGCGTCGATGAGAAGAGCGGCAACTTTGACCGAAGCTAGCTCTGTTGCGACCCTGGCGAAATTCGAAACTGCAGACTCATCCCACCCATCGTGTCGGAAATTGTTCAGTACGTCCCTCACGCGTATGTTCCTCATGCCCGGAACCCAATTCAACAGTGCGTCCTCGTCGTCCTCTACATCGGCGGAAGCTGCAAAATTAATTAATACAATTTATTATTATTAATTATTTATAATTCATTAATAATTATTATTAATAATTACTAGTTAATATTATTAAGTTTATTAATAATCAATAGTTATTTAATTAATTACCAGGTTTGCCCCAGAGAGATTGGAATTTGTGGATTCCCATGAGGGCACACACGCCGATGGTGGCGAAGCAGATGACAGATGACAGGGAGCTGGAGTTTGTCGCCGGCTGCGTGGATGAAGGGCATGAAGATGTCGGCCAAGATGATGGTCGGCGGCGTGGGAAATGTGGGTAGTGAAAAGGTGGAGGAAAGGAGCGAGGAAGGCGTTCTGGGCGCTGTGGAGGAAGGCGGTGTTATGGTTCTCTGACCACTACGAGAGATAATAGGAGAAAAATGGGAAGAAAAATAATCTTTATTTCACAAAAAGAATGATTACAAAAGACCCCTCTCACACCTCACTTTGATTTCTATCGCACGGAGTTATGTCGGCCCTCTCTCAAAGAGCTCTCCTTTGGATCGAATCTAATGATGGAGGAAGCACCATTGACCCTCCTTAAATAGCCATGGTGGGAGGTGTCAAGTTTGGCACAACTCCCACCAATCCTCCCACCAAACCTTAGACTTCAACAATGGTGGCCACCAACTCCAATGGCAGCCAAAACAATAGTTGATGCACATGTGAAATGTGCAGCCCTCAATATAGAAGTCCTCCATGGTGGTTATGGTTGGTGCACCACCCACCAAGCATGGTAGATGGAAAAATATCCATCAATTCTCCCCCTCCAGCTGCAATTCGCTGGAGCATCTGCAAAGATCTAGCTTCTCCCGAGCGACCACCTTTGTCAGCATATCTGCCGGGTTCTCCTTCGTGTGGATCTTCACAAGTCGCAGCAGCTGTTGATCCATCACTTCGCGTATCCAATGATAGCGAATGTCGATGTGTTTCGTCCGGGAATGGTACATGGAGTTTTTTCTCAAGTCCAAAGCACTTTGACTATCACAATGAACCCTGTACTCCTTCTGGCTGAATCCGAGCTCCTAGAGAAAACGCTTTAGCCACAACATCTCCTTGCCAGCTTCCGAAGCAGCAATGTACTCTGCTTCCGTCGTGGATAAAGCAACACACTTCTGCAACCTTGATTGCCATGATACCGCTCCACCTGCAAAAGTATATATGTATCCTGATGTATACTTCCTGCTATCAGGATCTCCGGCCATATCTGCATCTGTATAGCCCTCCAAGAGTGGTTCAGTTCCCCGTAGCACAAACATAACTTTGAGGTACCTTTAAGATACCTTAGAATCCATTTGACAGCATCCCAATGTTGCTTCCCGGGATTGGAGAGAAAATGACTCACGATTGCCACTGCATGGGCAATGTCAGGTCCCGTACTCACCATAGCGTACATCAAGCTTCCAACTGCCGAGGAGTATGGTATCATCTTCATCGTCTCGATTTCTTCCTTGGACGATGGGCATGAACTCCTGGTCAACTTTAAATGGCCACGAAGAGGAATTCTTACTGGTTTGGCTTTGTCCATGTTGAAACGTTTCAGAACACGTTCAATATACTTCTCCTGAGATAGCCATAACAACTTCCTCTTTCTGTCACAAATGATCTGCATCCCCAAAATCTGTTGAGCTGCACCCAAGTCTTTCATATCAAAAGACTTGGATAACTCCTTCTTCAACTGTAAAATCTTCACTGCATCCTTCCCAATGATCAACATGTCGTCAACATAAAGTAGAAGAGAAACAAAGTTACCATCCTGAAATCTCTGGATGTAAACACATTGGTCCGCCTGTGTCCGCTTGTAGCCATGACTCACCATGAATGAGTCAAACTTCTTGTACCACTGTCTGAGACCCTGTTTCAGTCCATACAAGCTCTTCTTCAATTTGCAGACGAGGTTTTCTTGTCCAGAAACCTCAAATCCTTCAGGCTACTTCATGTAGATCTCCTCAGAGAGGTCACCATGAAGAAAAGTTGTCTTCACGTCCATCTGTTCAAGCTCCAAGTCCAAGCTAGCCACTAATCCGAAAATGACTCGGATTGAAGCCATCTTCACCACGGGTGAAAAAATCTCATCAAAGTCGACTCCTTTCTTCTGAAGAAATCCCTTGACAACTAACCGAGCTTTGTGCTTGACCTCCCTTTTGCTTCCATCCTTCTTCAGCCTGAACAACCATTTGTTCGTTAGTGCCTTCTTACCTTTGGGTAGTTCCACCAAATCGTATGTCTGGTTTTTCGTCAAAGATTCCATCTCATCCTCCATTCCATGCAGCCACTTGAGTTTTTTAGGATGAGATACTGCTTCCTGGTATCCTTTTGACTCCCCCTCATCAGTCAGAAACATGTACTCTGAATCTGAATATTTTGTTGACGGAATCCTTCCTTGTGAAGATCTTCGAACCTGCGAAATGTTAGGTTTGGGAGGCACAACATCACCTAGCTCTTGTGATGGTTCTGCAACTTCTTGTGGAGATGATTGAGTCTCCCCCTACTAAATATCCTCTTCCACTGCCTCCTGGTCCGCTGCCGATGAGTCTTCTTGCACCTCCTCCTCTTCATTGATAGGTGGTGCTGGTACCGGTGTTGGATCATGAATTGATTCCTCAACACCTTCCCTTCGAGTCATTCTAGGATTTTGAATGTCCTCGATCGTCTGGTTCTCATGGAACACGACATCTCTGCTTCTAATCACCTTCTTCTCCTTTGGGTCCCAAAGCTTGTATCCGAACTCCTCATCTCCATAGACGATGAAGATGCATGGAGTAGATCTCTCATCTAGCTTCTTCCTGAGCTCCTTGGATACATGTACAAATGCCAAACATCCAAATACTCGTAAATGAGAGTAAGAGAGATGTTTACCAGACCATATCTTCTGTGGAATCTCAAAATTTAGCAGGACTGACAGTGATCAGTTGATGAGGTAGCAGGAAACCTGAACAGCTTCTCCCCAGAATGGCTTAGGGAGCTTTTCCAAACTCATCATGCTTCTGACCTTCTCCATGATGGTTCTGTTCATCCTTTTTGTAACTCCATTGTGTTGTGTGGTGCGAGGGACCATCCTCTCATGTCGGATGCCATGACTCCTGCAATAGGCATCAAATTCACTGGATGTGTACTCTCCTCCGTTGTCTGAATGAAGACACTTTAGCTTCCTTCCAGTTTCACGCTCCACCATGGCGTGGAACATTTTGAAGTATTCCAGTACTTGGTCCTTCATTCGTAAGAAGAACACCCACACCCTTCGAGATGCATCATCAATAAAGGATAGAAAATATTTGTTACCTCCGAGTGTATCCACCTCCATAGGTCCGCATACATCAGAGTGCACCAGATCCAACAACTCTGATCTCCGTGATGAAGCAGTATTAAATGAAACTCTATGCTTCTTCCCATACAAGCATTATTTACAAGGATCAAGTGATGCATCCTTGTCAATACTGATGTACTTCTTCTTTGTTAGGGTAGATAACCCTTTTTCACTCATGTGGTCGAGCCTTCTATGCTACATATTAGATGACGTCTCTCTTTCCATCGTGTTGAGGCTGTCTGCACATATCTTCACATGAGTTTTGTACAACGTACCCCATATGTGTCCTCGAGCAATGATGATGGCTCCTTTTTTCATCTTCCATGCTCCGTTGCTGAAGATGTTGTCATAGCCTTGTCGATCAAAGACTATACCTGATAACAGGTTGATCCGAAGTCTTGGAACATGTCGAACATCCTTCAGGGTGATTATGTATCCAACATTCGTCTTGACTTGGATATCACCCATGCCAACAATCTCCGCCGAACTGGTATTCCCCATCTTAACTGCACCAAAGTCACCAGCTTGATAAGTCAAGAAATACTCACAATGTGGCGTGACGTGGTACGATGCTGCAGTATCGACCGCCCATTCTATGTCTTGGCCTGATGTATGAAAGCATGTCTCTTCTTCATCTTTTGAGCAAAGAACAACTTCTCTGGTGACGCTCACATGCGCGTCTTCATTTATTCTTTGCTGGTTGTTACTTTGACCCTTTTCTTGTAACAACTTTCGGCAGTTCTTCTTCATGTGTCCCTCCATGCCACAATGGTAGCATTTGCATGTTGACCTCCTACCATCTGTGGACCTTCCTCTGTTCTTTCTTCAACCTCTGGTTCCTGCCCCACGACCTCCTCCTTGTTTTCTCCCCCGCTTCTCCAGAACGAGAGCTTGCGCCTGGTTGAAACTCGCATCCTTCCTTCGGGCTTCCTCGTTGAACAATGCATCCTTTACCATCGCCATGGTAAGTTTTCCTCCAGGCTCCGAGTTGCAGAGTGAGACGACAAGCGTATCCTAACTATCGGGAAGTGTGCAGAGTAAGTGGTTTGCCTGATCTTCATCATTTAGAGTCTTACCGGCAGCCACCAATTGGTTCACCAGGATTTGGAACTCACTGGTGGTTTCGACTATAGAGTTTCCACATTTTAGTCGAAGATTCATCAACTGCTTCAATAAGAGGATCTTTTTTCGAGCGGTCATTGACTGGTACGTATTTTCCAACTTTGTCCAAAGTTTATACGCACGAGTATCTTGAGAAACATGGTGGTAAACGCTGTGATCGATCCATTGACGGATTTGGCCGATCATCTTCTTGTTTAGCCTCTTCCACTCCGCTTACTTTGTGGCATCGGGTTTGACTCCCTCATTCTCAATGGGGTCAAAAATATCCTTAGCATTGAGAAGATCTTCCATTCAAGACTTCCAAATGGAGTAGTTTGAAGAAGTCAACATGATCATCCCTCTCGTGGATGATCCCTACATTGGATTTCAATTCAGTTAAAAATTTCTGCAGAATATAAAAAAATGGAGCTCACCGTTGTGTCTGGAACAGTCGAAAATGGTGGAATCGACTTCTGGATCGTTGAAATCGGATACTGATTGATCAAGTTATGATCAAAACAGTATCAACGGTCGAGATCGTCCGATGACGTGACGATGACGTAGCGATGATGTGTCGATGACGTAACACGCCGGAGCATCTGCCAAAAACCCGCCGGAAAAGTCGCCGGTGCTAGAACAGTACCTTCTTCTCTGGCGAGGGGGTACTGTTCACCCGAAGTTTGAACAAACTTTGACCGGGCCTAGGAAGCTCGTTTTAGCTCCATTTTCGATGTCGTTTGCACCATTGGAATCGTCTTGACACAACCTTTCAGTATATGCCTTCAAAACATGATTCCTGGTAACTTGAATTTTCTGGCCACCGGAAAAATTTCCACTGCCCGCTGTCGTTTCACCGGAACCGCCTCTAATACCACTTATTGCGGTTCTCTAACTACTATGAGAGATAATAAGAGAAGAATGGGAAGAAAAATAATCTTTATTTCACAAGAAAAAGGATTACAAAATACCCTCTCTCATCTCCCTTTGATTTCTATCACATGGAACTCTCCCGACTCTCTCTCAAAGAGCTCTCCCTTGGCTCGAATCTAATGATGGAAGAAACACCCTTGACCCTCCTTAAATAGCTATGGTGGGAGGTGTCATGTTTGGCACAACTCCCACCAATCCTCCCACCAAACCTTAGACTTCAACAATGGTGGCCACCAACTCCAATGGCAGCCAAAACAATAGTTACTGCACATTTGAAATGTGCAGCCCTCAATATAGAAGTATTCCATGGTGGATATGGTTGGTACAACACCCACCAACCATGGTAGCTGGAAAAATATCCATCAGGCGGGGATGGGCTGGCTGGCGTCAGGGTCGGAGGCGGGGATGCCGTCAGGGAAGGAACAGAAGCAGAAATTGGGGAGGCCGTTGATGGCGGCGGCGCCCCGGGAGCAGAGTAGGCGGCAGTGGTTGAATTCGGTGTTGACGAAGGTGATGAGGAAGCTGCGGTGGTAGAGGATCTTGGTGAGGCTGAGCATTTCCCTGATATGGCTCTGGTATGGGCATGGAATGCAGACTGCATGGGGCTTCTATGCTCCTGCATCCATTTCTCTCTTCCTCACTGTGGATCTGTGAAGGGATCAGCTGATTTCTTCTTTATAGTATCTTATCCTTCAATGTATGTGGTTATTATCCTCTTTCTTATCCCTTTTGGATTTAGGATGCTCCATCGCACATTATTTTTCACTCTAAAAAGAATATTTTGTTTTGGATACTCCTGTTTTTCATATGCCAAGATAAATAAAAACCATTTATTATACCAAAAAAAAAAGATACCGTAGCTATAGTCTCCCCTCCAAGATGGATATATGGTCGATTTGAGGAATATACTTATTCTAAAACATGGTTCAAAGAAATGCCTACATTCATTTACCTGAAAAATTTTCCATTGCGGCAGGCTGCATCTTCATGTTAGCTTGCCAACCAAAGAAAACACAACAAACTAGTAGTCGATGGATGAAAATGCACCTACTAATAGAATAATCATTCCACAAGTTGCTCCATCCATAACTGACTATCAAAGAAGGAGTGACCCCCTCAATTCTTTCCCTTACAACCAATTTGAGGAAGAACCTAAACATGAAAACTTATAGTTTTTCTTTCATTAGAGTCATTCATCACATCTTCTTCATTATCATTCGTGTGGATTTTCTTAGTTTGAACAATTTTTTCTTTGAACAAATTGCAAATCTAGTGGTATCGAATATTGATATGTTTGGACCAAGAATTAAATATTGGGTTCTTGTTGAGATGAACAATAAACTGACGGTGACAATAAAGAACATAATTCTTTCAGATTTGTCCCGCTCTTGTAGAATTTTTTTCACTAACAATATCTTTTTACAACCTTCAATGATTGAGATATACTTTACATTTTTGATAAACAATTAAAATCACTTTTGAAGCCTTGATTGTTGTGTATTTTCTCTCATTAAAAAAGATACCTGATATCTGGATATGAATTTTTCAATTTCTACATAATCTACCATATTTTCATTTGTAAATCCAACTAAAGTATGTTTATCACTTCCAAAATATAAACAATGACTGGATGAACCTTATTGATACCATAATATCCATTTGATCATTGTCCGATTCTCATTTCCTAGATTTTTGTTTGGGACACACCATAGCATGCATTTAATTTCCAACTACTAATCAATAAGTATTTTTCATTGTTTTTGTTTCTTTATCTATTGTTCATGGACTTTGGCTTGTTGTGAGCCTTAAAAGACCCAAAAGTTGAGTACTAACCTTTTTATCCTTTCTCACGTGGAATATTTTAGGAACCTTCTCAATGTATCATTCATGAGATGGTCAAATCTTGTGTTTCTTCATGTCATAGGTGATAAGAATACACATAACTTCCCTTAAGTCCTTTATTTCAAAAGATTGGTTCAACCCATTCTTTAACTTGTTAATCATGGTGATATCTTTGTCAATTATGAAAGAACCTAGATGTTCATTTCAGGTATGGATATTGATTTTGGGTTGTTTTGGGGGAAAAGAAAGAAATGAGGTTTTTCTAAGTACACGTTGTGTACTTCTGAGTACAGACTATGTACCCGGTTGCCGGGTACAGCCATGTACTGGCCGTGTAACGACCGAGTACATGGTTGTGTGTCGACCTGGCTGACCCGCTTAAGTCGGGAGCTGATTGAGGCTAATACATGGTGTGTACATTTAATGAACACACCATGTATTTTTCTTTTTATTTGATATATCGGTGCGAGATCGCGTCTTATGCCTAAACAGGTCTTCTTATCCCCTTGGATCGTATATATAGGAGAGCGACAGAACAACCAACGAACTTCGAACCCTTCCTGATTCTCTGACCGAGCTCCGATTAAGACGTTGTCGGGTGCGTTGGAATCCCACCGGTGAGTTCTCAAAACCCATAGATTCTTTCTTCCTAAATCTTCCTCTATCGTGAGTTATTCAAGGTTGGGTATTTTTCACCTTTTTGCAGATCTATGCCGATCTAGGAATATTCACTACTACAAAAACGACCAATATCAATGCTCAAAACACGGGCTTTAACAGCGCTATAAAAGCATTGTAAAGCTCAGCGCTAATATAGGGGGGGTCCCCTTTATCAGCGCTTTTTTTAGCCCTGATAAAAAGGGCCTTTATCATCCCTTTTTAATAAGCGCTGATAAAAGTCAAAAAAATAAAAAAAATAAAAAAAATTAAATAATGCACGGGGAGAGATTTTATCAGCACTTGACCACCCCTTTATCAGCACTAGGAGGTCTCCCGTGCGCTGCCCTTCCTGTGCATCCTCACACGCATGCACCACCTTTTCCTCCACCTGAACTCAAACCTACAACCTCCCCATTTCGTGGATTCACCTTTACCACTAAGCTATTTCGTTATTTTCTCTATTTAATGATATATCACTTTATATATATTTATATATAGTTATATTTATTCATATATTGATATATATTCATATTAATATAAATATATTTATTCATATATTAGTATATATATATATTCATTCGTATATTAATATATATTTATATTTTTTTATTTATATATATATTTTTAGTTATAATTTTCTATCCGTATATTTATTTGTATATTAATATATACTTATATGATTAGTTTTAAATACATTTCTGAAAAATGTTTTGTATGTGTGTTTATAATTAAATAAATAAATAAATACATACATACATATATATATATATGTGTGTGTGTGTGTGTGTATTTGAAAATCCATTGAATGTTAAAACGACCATAACTTATAATCTAGAATCCCGTTTCAACACCACAACCAGTCAAATCGAAGAAAATGAAACAATATTCGATATGATATGTGGTACAGGCCTAACGAACATCCAGATCAGAAGTTATACTTGTTTGAATGTTAACAAATCGGGGTATCCTGACTAAAAACTCAGTTTTGGAGGCCTTCTAAACCTTTTTTGGCCTCGAAAAATGTGATAAAGGCTTTTCCCTAGTCATTAGTGCGTAGAGCTCATCGCAGGCTTCGATTTGATATGCTGTAGAGCTCAAAAAGACACCTGAATCAAAAGTTATGGCCGTTTGAAGTTTGAGTTACATTTTCAACTTATTTTAGATCTTTTATTAATTGTTTTGATTTTTGTGTCTTCAAATTGTTATTAAATAATTTTTAATCGATAATAATTAGAAAATTATTAATTAGTAATATTTTTTAAAAATATTTTAAAGCCATTTACAGTAAATTTCTTATATATTAAATGTAATATTCTATGTATACGTATATAAAACATATTTAAAAAATATATATTATATTTATATACGAATAAATATACTTATATAAAAATAATTTAATTTCCATGATTTTTTTTTGAAATATAAATTTTTTCAGCGCTTATAAATCCCCCCTTTAGTAGCACTACTAAAAGAAGCGCTGATAAAGGGGTAGTTCTTCCCTCGCCCATTTTTGTAGTAGTGATTCAAGGGCTGACGTTCAAGTGTATCGATCATGAGACATCGAGGTAGGTGTTTTGTGCCTTTCGTTGTATTTTCTTGGATTATATATGCTAAAAGTGTTGCATACCCATGATTGAGGTATTGCATGATTTGGAATTTAACCTTATTTTTACCTTCTATGGTTTGATTGATTGATAAAGGGTTGTTGCTTATGTGTAAGGTTAGATACCTTGGTTATGGGACACCCCATGGGTGCGTTTCCATTGATTGACTATTATGGCCATTTGCTCTAGGTTTCCTATTAGGCTTGCCTAGTTTTCCATGCCTTGTTTTGTTAGTATGGAGTTACTGATTATGTGAGATGCCTTTAATATGCATTGTGAAAGTTGACTAAAGGGAATTTGCCTGTGAGAGATTTCTGAGTAGGTTTATTTATGTATGTTATATTGTTATGTTAACCTAGGGGTATTGACTATGAGAGTTGTCAGGTGGTCATTGACCCAGGGGTTTAGACCGTGAGAGATGCCCAGGTGGTCGTTAATAAATTATCGATGCTATGTTGACCAAGGGTTTTGACCATGAGAGCTGCTCAGGTGGTTGTTTGTAAATGATTAGTGCTAAGTTAGACCAAAGGGGTTAGACCATGAGAGCTTCCCAGAGGGTCGTTATTAATGCAAGAGTTGGTGTCCTAGAACCAACTTGTTTTACTTTGATTACATGGGAATTTAATGTATTTAAATATTAAACATCTTATTACGTATTGTTCATTGTTCTGCATGACTATAATGTAATAATGTCATAGAGTATTTATTGCATTGATAAGGCCATGGAAGTTCCCCGCTATGATGAGAACCTTGAAATGCTATAACAATATTCTTAAATATAGTTCTACGGTTGGATGACATAATATGATGGGACACATAGCATGCGGACCATCAGGTGTGAGTACTCATAAGAAGATGAGACTTCCTCTCATGAAGTCCGCACTTGGAAATCTCCAAGACATGAGATTATGAGAACATACCCCCCAGTAGGAATTTTTCATGTTTTGGTGTCATTGGATATTTCTATCTGCGAGCGTGTTTAATGATCCTTAGATATTAATATTATCATTAATACGTGTCACAACTCGTGCACTTTTAATTACTAACAAAAACCGTCACACAAACAGTTATTGAGAAGTCGGGTACGTTGGGTGCATCACGAGTGACATGTTATTAATGGATAAATCAAGGAAGGATTTGTCCCTTCCATTTATGGAAGTTTATATATCTACCCTTTAATTGAAATATAACCGCCACATGAAATTCCATGGCCATGGTGTAACAATGAATTTATTTCAGGCAGTCAAAGAACGACGTATCAAGCATAAAAGTTGATGACACTATCATGAAACCTGCTTGATTAGATATTGCGACAAATGGATTATATTACACAGTGAGTTTTCATATGTAAATGTCATTATTGCAACTTTAAGTTTTTTCTCTTGGGTGCCTTGACCCGTTTCTAGACAGTACTCTTAGACTTTAGGCAAGTCTGCCTAATTCCAATGAGAAAGAATCCTAGAGGGTCACACACTAAGTGTTTCTGGTGGTCTCGGTTAAATTCTATTTGAATTTAATTAATAAATATTATTCCCAAGACAATTGAATGAATTTATTCAAGGTAAAATGATTGCATAAATTAAATAAATATTTATTCACTGGATTGTGGGTAAAATATATTTATTTATTTTATTGAACATTTAATAAATATTTATTTAATAGTTTGTAAATAAAATATTTATTTAAGAGAATAATTTATTTATTTGTTTATTTGGGTGTTTAATAAATGGAAGTGGAGTTCAAGAGGACCATGGCCAGTCTGGTAGTAAAATAATTATTTAACTAGTTGGCACAAATTAAAATAACATTGCTATTATTTTGTGACACGGAATTTTTTTTATAATTCCATTTTGTGCAAGTTGGTGCACTATAAATAATGACGCGGTATTATTATAAATAGCATGGTTTTTCTCTAAGGTTATGAATGTATTTAATTGATGTTATGCAATTAAATATTATAATGGAAGCCCCATGTCAATAAAAAGACACATACATCTATTGTGCTATGTACCGAACCGCACACCTGATGAACTAAGAATCGTTGAGCTAAACAATTTCTCCCTCGAATCCTCTTCCCGCCCCTCTCAAGAACGAGAGACGTTCTTCACGGCCAAAGAAAAAGTGATCAAGAACGACAGACACAAGACACTCGCTTCGCCGCTCTAGCACCCGAAGAACGAGTGGTGTCGATTGGAGGCCATTGGATCACATGTGGATCACCGTTAGAGTGATTCTATTTGAGATCCTTGCAAGCATAAAAAGATAATATGGAAGGTTCATTCTGAATGATCAACATCATCAACGAAGAAAATACTAAAGATACATGTATTATTTTCTTTATGAAATTAATTAAATTAATTATAAACATGATGTGCAATATCCTCTCTAAAGGTTTCGGGCCACTTCATTCTTTATCTAAATATTTGATTATATTTCATGGAGACTGACATTCATCATCGTATTGATCCTAGAATAATAATTGATCATGGTAAAAATCAAAGTTAGGTTCCATCCCAACCACGCTTCCGCTGCACCCGTAACTTTCATGTGGTATCAGAAGGGTTACATCATAGTTTAAAATTATTTAAATATTTCTTTTATGATTTATGCATTTAATAATTTAGTTGTTTCAATTAAAGTTAACCATTCTGCAAATCTGAATTCTAAGATCTGTTCCTCCTCTTTTATTTCTCATTCACCTTATAGAAACGATCTTTTCTTTTAATTTTGATTAAAATAAAATAGTGAATTTCATCTGGAGGTGCCAAAGGTTCCTGGTTGTACAACACAGGAACACACGATGTGTATTCGGTAGTATACGCCGTGTAGACAAGGTTCAATGCACCAGATTTAGTTCGCCAAACCAAGCCATGTCATTGGAGTTTGTCTAATCCTTAATGACTATGTGTGTTGAACAGGAAAAGGTGGCACGCAGTTTCTAGATTACACACCATGAGGCCCACTGGACATGTTGTGTAGTCCCTTTGGGATAGGTTTGGACCGTGTACCCCGTACACGGCTTTCACGACTGGAGACTGTATAACGAGGAACTACACGGAATGTGGCCTACTGGACACGCCGTGTAGTCTGAAGATTTATGAAGTACAATCACAAGCCATTTCCCCAGGTGTGTACTTCGGATGGACGATGAAAAATAGTACACGTCGTGTAGTTGGAACTACACACTGTGTACTCATCCAAATTACGCAGATTTATTAAAATTTATTATTATATTATACAAACCTTTGAGACGTGTACGATCGTGCATGCGTAAAGATGAGGCACAACACATGATAGGTGTTATATAAAAGTGTGTTTAATTTAACATCTATATAATGTCCATTTCTACTCATTAGGTAGTTATGAACAGGAATTCACCAGGTTGCCTCCAAGGTACAAGTTACGTACAAAGATAATTTTAAGTGAATCTATTTGTTTAAAATTATGATGGATGAGAATCTCAAGAAAATTCAGAAAAGGTTTTAAGATAAAAGAATTGATTAATTAAAGATGATAATTAATTTATTTGAGTGTGATTTATCTTAAACAAGAACGATTAAAGAATTGAAATCTAGTTTTATTTATGCGTAAATATCATTGCACGTATGGATGATCATGAGCTAGATGAAGACCTTTGTATATGGATGGTTTCTTTTAATTTATTTATTTAAATAATTTTTTTGGCCTGGAAGCCTTCTCGTTATTAATATATAGGGCCTACGTGCCCAAAGATTCTTTTATGTAAAATTCCTTTTTACTCCTCACGTACATGTGAGTTAAAAAAAAGGAATATGTAATGGATGGAACTCCCAAACTAGTGGAGGCGGTTCAATCTGGAGCTGAGATGAAACCAATCCCAGGAGATATAGAGGTGAACATGTGGAAAGCTATAAACACGAACTCAAAAGGTTCAAGATGTTTATCCCCTAGGTCAGGGTTAGTTTATCAACCGATAGATAAAATAACCATCAGAAAATCTCAGGATCATTCACTTCATTTTATTTTTGTCAGTTTCATGGTTTATCATTATGGATGTGTTATCACGATCGAATAATTAATGAATTAAACAAGAATGCAAGATAGAACTAAAATAAATGAGACTTGTGTGTAAATATTATCAAGACATGATTAATCACTTAAGTAAGTTCAACTTAATATTAACAAGCATGTGATAATGATAATAAGAAATTCAATCATAAGAGATAAAAATCCTTCAAATAAAATATTAATTCAGACCAAGCCTTTCGTTACTTGATTAAGGGAAAAACTCAATAAAAAAATGTGTATGACTAACCCTTGTTGGGACACTTACTTTTATACAGGAATCCCTTATGAAAGGTTTTGGGTTGACATAACCATATTACATAAAGAGGAGTATACCTTGCTAGACTTGGTGTAACATTGGAGGCAAGAGTTGAGGAAATCCAAATTCATGATTTCAAGATTGGGGAGTCCACTCAACAGATCAAGGAGCTACAAACCTGTAGTTAGAAAATACCTTCCTATTTAAATACCTAATAATATCTTAACCAACCCTTTTGGGGGTTATGTGAAGGGGAATATGGATCCTTGCCACTAGAATGTCATGACAACTGGAAATTCTGAGTTCAATGGTGAGGGCCATTGGGACTTGATAAAATAGTGGTAAACTTAATAAAAACTAATTATTTCTCATAAAATGTAATAAATAAAGTACTAATGATATGCTATTTTAATTGTAGAATAAAAATGACAAGCTCATCAATCACACTATCCCTGCGATCAATTCTGGATAAAGACAACATCCACACTGGTAGTAACTTCCATGAATGGTTTAGATGCCTTCGGGTTATCCTACTCCATGAACAGAAGTCTTACGTACTGGAGTCAGAATTACTTGATCTGCCTGCCAAAGAGGTAAGTGATGAGAATTTCCTGGTCTATAAGAAACATATGAATGACATGGTCGATCTTCAATGTTTGATTCTATCATAAATGCCTATTTATCTCATGAAGTATCATGAAAACATGGATTCTTATAGCATGCCCGAGCACCTCTGTGGTCTTTACTAGGAGAGAGCAAGACAGGAAAAGTTTGAGATCTCTAAGGCAGTCTTTCATAGTAAGCTTGGAGAAGGTGTCCCATCTGGGCCTCATGTAGTCAAGATCATTGGATACATTGAGTACCTGGAGGTTCTAGGATTTAAACTCCCCGAAAAACTGGGCACCTATCTCATTCTCGCATCACTCCCTCAGAGTTTCTCTAACTTTGTTGTCAATTTCAATATGAACAAAATTGAGAAGTCTCTATCTGATCTTCTTATCCTCATTCACCAAGTGGAAAAATATATGAAGTGTGAAAATACTTCTATCCTTATGGTGAATAAGAGGAAAGGGAAGGCGAAGTGAT
Source organism: Viscum album (assembly GCA_963277665.1). Classification (NCBI taxonomy): domain Eukaryota; kingdom Viridiplantae; phylum Streptophyta; class Magnoliopsida; order Santalales; family Viscaceae; genus Viscum; species Viscum album. Next base: position 492,813,216 of record OY728166.1, read on the forward strand.
TTAATCCCAAATCTTCTTCACGACCTTCAAAGAAAAGGAAGATAAAAGGGGAGGAGAGGGAACAGGAGGCGGTTTGTTTCACATGTGGCAAGAAGGGATACTGGAAGAAGAATTGCACCCAGACTAAGAATAAAGGGGAAGATTCAGGTGCATTTATTATCGAATGAAATCTATCTGTTTCTACAAATTGGGTATTAGATATAGCTGAGGTCATTTGGGTGGTTTTGACCACCAACGCACCCTTTTAGAGCGTGTCGAACTGCTGAAAACAATACATTCGGTCGTACCATGTGCACTGCACATCCGATGGATGTGTTGTCTCCTCCTACATGTCATGAATAATATTCCTATTGTTTTTGTGTGGTTTCAGGTCATTCGGAGCACGTTTTCTCTGAATTCGACCGTCACACGCCGTTTTGGTCTTTTATGACTCTGGAAACGCGTTTCCAGTCACCGCGGTCAAAAAACACCTCTGATTGATGTGTCGTCTACCCTACCATTTCACAATTCATACCATGGTTGTTTTTGTATGATTTAATGGTATTCTGAGGTTGTTCAGGTGGGTTTAACCACCCAACGTGCCCATTTAGAGCGCGCCGAACTGCTGAAAATGACACATTCGGTCGTACCGCACGCACCACACATCTGATGGATGTTCCGTCTCCTCCTACATGTCACAAATAATATTTCTATTTTTTTCATGTGGTTTTAGTTCATTCGGAACACGTTTTCTCTGAAATTGACCATCACACGACGTTTTGGTCTTTTATGACCCCAGAAACGCATTTTCGGTCACCGCGGTCCAACGAAACCTTCGATTGATGTGATGTCTACCCAACCATTTCAAAATTCACACCACGGTTATTTTCGTATAATTTCATGGCATTTCGAGGTCATTCGGGTGGTTTTGACCACCCAACATGCCCTTTTATAGCACGCCGAACTACTAAAAACGACACATTCGGTCGTACCGCACGCAACGCACGTCCGATGGATGTTCCATCTCCTCCTACATGTCACGAATAACATTCCTATTGTTTTTGGGTGGTTTCAAGTCATTCAGAGCACGTTTACTCTGAATTCGACCGTGACACGCCGTTTTGGTCTTTTATGATTCCGGAAACGCGTTTTCGGTCACCGCGGTCAAACGACACCTCTGATTGATGTGCCTTCTTACCAAAAATTTCATAATTTAAACCATGGTTGTTGTCATATGATTTCATGGCATTCTGAGGTCGTTCGGATGGTTTTGACCACCCAATGCGCCCTTTTAGAGTAAGCTGAACTGCTGAAAACGACACATTCGGTCGTACCGCGCGCACCGCACGTCCGATGGACGTGCCGTCTCCTCCGACATGTCACGAATAATATTCCTACTATTTTCGTGTGGGTTTAGGTCATTAGGAGAACGTTTTCTCTGAATTCGACCGTCACACGCCGTTTTGGTCTTTTATGACTCTGGAAACGCGTTTCCAGTCACCGCGGTCAAACGACACCTCTGATTGACATGACGTCTGCCCGACCTTTTTAAAAGTCACACCACGGTTGTTGTCGTATTATTTAATGGAATTATGAGGTTGTTCGGGTGGTTTTGACCACCCAACACGCCTTTTTAGAGCGCGCTGAACTGCTGAAAACGACACATTCGGTCGTATCGCGCGCACCACACATCTGATGGATGTGTTGTCTCCTCCTACAAGTCATGAATAATATTCCTATTTTTTCGTGTGGTTTCAGGTCATTCGGAGCACATTTTCTCTGAATTCGACCATGACATGCCGTTTTGGTCTTTTATGACTCCAGAAACGCATTTCCGGTCACCGCGGTCAAATGACACCTCCGATTGACGTGCTGTCTACCTGACCATCTCACAATTCACACCACGGTTGTTTTCATATGATTTCATTGCATTCTGAGGTCGTTCGGGTGGTTTTGACCACCCAACACGCCCTTTTAGAGCGTGACGAACTGCTGAAAACAACACATTCAGTCGTACCGCAGGCACCACATGTTTGATGGACGTTTCGTCTCCTTATACATGTCAAGAATAATATTCCTATCGTTTTCGTGTGGTTTCAGGTCATTCGAAGCACGTTTGCTCTGAATTCGACCGTGACACGCCTTTTTGGTCTTTTATGACTCCGAAAATGTGTTTCCGGTCACAACGGTCAAACGAAACCATTGATTGATGTGTCGTCTACCCAAACATTTTACAATTTACACCACGATTGTTTTTGTATGATTTCATGGAATTCTGAGGTTGTTTGGGTGGTTTTGACCACCCAACGCACCCTTTTAGAGCGCACCGAACTGCTGAAAATGACACATTCGGTCGTATCGTGCACACCACACATTCGATTGATGTTCCGTCTCCTTCTACATTTTACAAATAATATTCCTACTGTTTTTGTGTGGTTTCAGGTCATTCAGAGAACGTTCACTCTGAATTCGACCGTGACACGCCGTTTTGGTCTTTTTTGACTCTGGAAACGCGTGGCCGGTCACTGCAGTCAAACGAAACCTCTGGTTGACGTTTCGTCTGCCTGAAAATTTCACAATTCAAACCATGGTTGTTTTCGTATGATTTCATTGCATTTCGAGGTCGTTCGGGTGGTTTTCACCACCCAACGCGCCCTTTTAGAGTGCGTTGAACTGCTGAAAACGACACATTCGGTCGTACCATGCGTACCGCATGTCTGATGGATGTGTCGTTTACTTATACATGTCATGAATAATATTCCTATTGTTTTCGTGTGGTTTTAGATCATTCGGAGCATGTTTTCTCTGAATTCGACCGTCACACGCCGTTTTGGTCTTTTATGACTCCGGAAACGCGTTTCCGGTCACCGCGGTCAAAAGACACCTCCGATTGACGTTCCTTCTGCCTGAACATTTCAAAATTCATACCACAATTGTTGTCTTATGATTTCATGGTATTCTAAGGTTGTTCTGGTGGTTTTGAACACCCAACGTGCCCTTTTAGAGCGCGCTGAACTGCTAAAAACGACACATTCAGTCGTACCGCATGCACCGCACGTCTGATGGATGTTCCGTCTTCTCCTACATGTCAAGAATAATATTCCTATTGTTTTAGTGTGCTTTCAGGTCATTCGGAGCACGTTTTCTCTGAATTCGACCGTCACACACCGTTTTGGTCTTTTATGACTCCGGAAACGTGTTTCCGGTTACCGCGGTCAATGGACACCTCCGATTGACGTGTATTCTATCCAACCATATCACAATTCACATCATGGTTGTTTTCGTATGATTTTATGGCATTCCGAGGTTGTTGGGGTGGTTTTGAACACCCAACGCGCCCTTTTAGACCGCGCCGAACTGGTGAAAACGACACATTCAGTTGTATCGTACGCATCGCACGTCTGATGGATGCGTCGTCTCCTCCCACATGTCACAAATAATATTTCTATTTTTTTTTGTTGTTTCAGGTCATTAGGAGCACGTTTGCTCTGAATTCGACCATGACACGCTGTTTTGATCTTTTATGACTCTGGAAACGCGTTTTCGGTCACCGCGGTCAAACCACACCTCCGATTGACATGATGTTTGTCTGACCATTTCAAAATTCACACCACAGTTGTTGTCGTATGATTTCATGTATTTTTGAGGTCATTCGGGTGATTTTGACCACCCAAAGAGCCCTTTTAGTGCACGCCTAACTGCTAAAAACGACACATTCGGTCGTACCGTGCGCACCGCACATCCGATGGATGTTATGTCTCCTCCTACATGTCACGAATAATATTCATATTGTTTTTGTGCGGTTTTAGGTCATTCGGAGAATGTTTGATCTGAATTCGACTGTCACACCGTTTTGGTCTTTAATGACTCCGGAAATGCATTTCCGGTCACCTCGGTCAAATGACACCTCCGATTGACGTGTCGTCTACCCGTACATTTTACAATTCACACCACGATTGTTTTCTTATGATTTCATGGCATTATGAGGTCGTTCGGGTGGTTTTGACCACCCAACGCACCCTTTTAGAGGGCGACGAACTGCTGAAAATGACACATTCTGTCATACCGCGCGCACGCACGTCTGATGGACACGTTGTCTCCTCCTACATGTCACGAATAATATTCCTATTGTTTTCGTGTGGTTTCAGGTCATTTGGAGCACGTTTGCTCTGAATTCGACCGTCACACGCCATTTTGGTCTTTTTTTACTCCGGAAATGAGTTTCTGATCGCCGCAGTCAAAAGACACCTCCGATTGATGTGCCTTATACCTGAACATTTCAAAATTCACACCATGGTTGTTATCGTATGATTTCATGGCATTCCGAGGTCGTTCGTGTGGTTTTGACCACACAACGCGCCCTTTTAGAGTGCAACGAACTGCTGGAAATGACACATTCGGTCGAACCGTGCGCACCGCACACCCGATGGATGTGTCGTCTCCTCCTATATGTAAAAAATAATATTCATATTATTTTTGTGTGGTTTTAGGTCATTCAGAGCACGTTTTCTCTGAATTCGACCGTGACACGCCGTTTCGTTCTTTTATGACTCCGAAAACGCGTTTCCAACCACGACGGTCAAGCGAAACCTCCAATTGACGTTCTGTCTACCTGAACATTACAAAATTCACACCACGGTTGTTTCCATATAATTTCATGGCATTCTGAGGTCGTTTGGGTGGTTTTGACCACCCAACACGCCCTTTTAGAAGGCGTCCATCTGCTGAAAACAACAAATTTGGTTGGACTGCGCGCACCAAATGTCTGATGGACGTGTCGTCTCCTCCTACATATCAAAAATAATATTCATATTGTTTTCGTGTGGCTTCAGGTCATTTGGAGCACGTTTTCTCTGAATTCGACCATCACACGCCGTTTTGGTCTTTTATGACTCCGGAAACGCATTTCCGGTTACCGTGGTCAAACGAAACCTCCGATTGATGTGTCATCTACCCGAACATTTCACAATTCACACCATAGTTGTTTTCGTATGATTTCATGGCATTCCTAGGTCATTTGTATGGTTTTGACCACCCAACGCTCCCTTTTAGAGCGCGCCGAACTGCTGAAAATGACAGATTTGGTCGTACCGCGCACGCCACACATCCGATGGACGTTTCGTCTACTCTTACATGTCACGAAAAATGTTTATATTGTTTTCTTGTGGTTTCATGTCATTCGGAGCACGTTTGCTCTGAATTCGACGGTCACATGCCGTTTTGGTCTTTTATGACTCCTGAAACGCGTTTCCAATCACCGTGGTCAAAAGACACCTCCGATTGACATTCCATCTGCCCGAACATTTCACAATTCACACCACGGTTATTGTCATATTATTTCATGGCATTACAAGGTCACTCGGGTGGTTTTGACCACCCCACGAGCACTTTTAGTGCGCGCCGAACTGCTGAAAACGACATATTTGGTCATACCGCACGCACCGCACATCCGATGGATGTACCTTATCCTTTTACATATCAAGAATAATATTACAATTGTTTTTGTGTGGTTTTAGGTCATTCAGAACACGTTTTCTCTGAATTCGACCGTGACACGCCGTTTTGGTCTTTTATGACTCCAGAAACGCGTTTTCGATCACCGCGGTCAAACGACATCTCCGACTAACATGATGTCTACCCGAACATTTCAAAATTTACACCACGACTGTTTCCGTATCATTTCATGGCATTCCGAGGTCGTTCGGGTGGTTTTGACCACCCAACGCGCCCTTTTAAAGCACACTGAACTGCTGAAAACGACACATTCGGTCGTACCATGCGCACCGCACGTCCGATGGACATGTTTTCTCATCCTACATGTCAATAATAATATTCCTATTGTTTTCGTGTGTTTTCAAGTCTTTCAGAGCACGTTTTCTCTGAATTCGACTGTGACACGCCGTTTTTGTCTATTATGACTCCGGAAACGCGTTTTCTGTCACCGCGGTCAAATGACACCTCCGATTGACATTTCGTCTGGAAAACAATTTCACAATTCACACCATGGTTGTTTTCGTATGATTTCATGGACTTATGAGGTCATTCAGGTGGTTTTGACCACCCAATGCGCCTTTTTAGAGCGCGCCGAACTAATGAAAACGACATATTCAGTCGTACCACGCGCAACGCACGTACGATGGACGTGCCGTCTCCTCCTAACTATCAGGAATAATATTACTATTATTTTTGTTTGGTTTCAGGTCATTTGGAACACGTTTGCTCTGAATTCGACCGTCACACGCTGTTTTGGTCTTTTATGACTCCGGAAACGCGTTTCCGGTTACCGCGGTCAAACGACAACTCTGATTAACGTGTTGTCTACCCGACCATTTCAAAATTCACACCATAGTTGTTTTCATATGATTTCATGGAATTACGAGGTCGTTCGGGTGGTTTTGACCACCCAACACGCCCTTTTAGAGCGCGCCGAACTGCTGAAAACGAACCATTCAGTCGTACTGTGGGTACCGCACGTCTGATGGATGTTATGTATCCTTCTACATGTCAAGAATAATATTCCTATTGTTTTCGTGTGGTTTAAGGTCATTCGGAGCACATTTGCTCTGAATTTGACCGTGAAATGCCGTTTTGGTCTTTTGTGACTCAATAAACGCGTTTCTGGTCACAAAGGTCAAATGATACCCTTTATTGACGTGTCATCTACCTGACCATTTCACAATTCACACCTCGGTTGTTGTTGTAAGATTTCATGGCATTCTGAGGTCGTTTGGGTGTTTTTGACCACCCAACGCGCCCTTTTAGAGCGCACTGAACTGCCGAAAACGACACATTCGGTCGTACCGTGCACACCACATGTCCTATGGATGTGCCGTATCCTCCTACATTTCAAAAATAATATTCCTACTGTTTTCGTGTGGTTTCAGGTCATTTGGAGCATGTTTTCTTTGAATTCGACTGTGACACGTCATTTTGGTCTTTTATGACTCCGGAAATGCGTGGCCAGTCACCGCAGTCAAACGACACCTCTAGTTGATGTTCCATCTGCCCGACCATTTCAAAATTCATACCAAAGTTGTTTTCGTATGATTTTATGGCATTTTGAGGTCGTTCGGGTGGTTTTGACCACCCAACGCGCCCTTTTAGAGTGCGCCAAACTGCTGAAAATGACACATTCGGTCGTACCACGCGCACCGCACGTCTGATGGACATGTCGTCTCCTTCTACAAGTCAAAAATAAAATTCCTTTTGTTTTCATGTGGTTTCAGGTCATTCAAAGCACGTTTTCTCTGAATTCGACCGACACACGCCGTTTTGGTCTTTTATGATTTCAGAAACGCGTTTTCGGTCACCTCGATCAAACGACACCTCCGATTGGCGTATCGTCTGCCAGGCCATTTCAAAATTCACACCACAGTTGTTGTTTTATGATTTCATGGAATTATAAGGTTGTTTGGGTGGTTTTTAACTCCCAACACGCCCTTTTAGAGCGCACTGAACTGCTGAAAACGACACATTTAGTCGTACTGCGCGCACCACTCGTCCGATGGACGTGTCGTCTCCTCCTACATGTCACGAATAATATTCCTATTGTTTTCCTGGTCTATGAGAAACATATGAACTATGTGGTTGATGTTCAATGTTTGATGCTATCATCAATGCCTATCGAGCTCATGAAGTCTCATGAAAACATGGATACTTATAGCATGCTCGAGCACCTCTGTGGTCTTTACTAGGAGAGAGCAAGATCAGAAAGGTTTGAGATCTCTAAGGCAGTCTTTCAGAGTAAGCTTGGAGAAGATGCCCCAACTGGGCATCATGTAGTCAAGATCATTGGCTAAATTGAGCAGTAGGAGGTTCTAGGATTTAAACTCCCTGTAAAACTGGGCACCTATCTCATTTTCTCATCACTCCCTTAGAGTTTCTCTAACTTTGTTGTCAATTTCAATATGAACAAAATTGAGAAGTCTCTATATGATCTTCTTATCCTCATTCATCAAGTGGACAAAGATATGAAGTGCAAAAATCCTTATGTCCTTATGGTGAATAATAGGAAAGGGAAGGCGAAGATATTTAATCCCAAATCTTCTTTACGACCTTCAAAGAAAAGGAAGATAAAAGGGGAGGAAAGGGAATGGGAGGCGGTTTGTTTCACATGTGGCAAGAAGGGCCACTGGAAGAAGAATTGCACCTAGCCTAAGAATCAAGGGGAAGATTCATGTGCATTTTTTATCGAATAAAATCTATCTGTTTTTGCAAATTGGGTATTAGATATAGCTGAGGTCGTTCGGGTGGTTTTGACCACCCAACACGCCCTTCTAGAGCGCACAAAACTGCTGAAAACGACACATTCGGTTGTACCATGCGCACCGCATGTCCGATGGATGTGTCATCTCCTTCTACATGTCAATAATAATATTCCTATTTTTTCATGTGGTTTCAGGTCATTTGGAGCATGTTTTCTCTAAATTCGACCGTCACACGCCATTTTGGTCTTTTTTGACTCTGGAAACGCGTTTCTGGTCACCGCGGTCAAACGGCACCTCTGATTGATGTTATGTCTGCCCGAACATTTCAAAATTCACACCACGGTTGTTTTTGTATGATTTCATGGCATTCTAAGGTCATTCGGGTGGTTTTAACCACCCAACGCGCCCTTTTAGAGAGCGTCCATCTGCTAAAAACGATACATTCGGTCGTACCACGCGCACCGCACGTCCGATGGACGTGCTGTCTCCTCCTACATGTCATGAATAATATTAATATTTCTTTCATGTGGTTTCATGTCATTCGGAGCACTTTTTCTCTAAATTCAACCATCACACGCCGTTTTGATTTTTTTATGACTCCAGAAACGCGTTTCCGGTCACCGCGGTCAAACGACACCTCTAATTGACATTCCGTCTATACAAACATTTCAAAATTCACACCACGATTGTTTTTGTATGATTTCATGGCATTCTGAGGTCGTTCGGGTGGTTTCGACTATCCAACGCGCCCTTTTAGAGCATGCCGAACTGCTGAAAATGACACATTCGATCGTACCGCGCGCATCGTACGTCCGATGGATGTTCTGTCTCCTACTACATGTCATGAATAATATTCTTATTGTTTTTGTGTTATTTTAGGTCATTTGAAAAATGTTTGCTCTGAATTCGACCGTGACACGCCGTTTTAGTCTTTTATGACTCCGGAAACGCGTTTCCGGTCACTTCGGTCAAACGATACCTCCGATTGACATGCCATCAGCCCGACCATTTCAAAATTGACACCACGGTTTTTTTCGTATGATTTCATGGCATTCCGAGTTCGTTTGGGTGGTTTTGACCGCCCAACGTGCCCTTTTAGAGCGTGTCGAACTCTTGAAAACGACACATTCGGTCGTACCATGCGCACCGCACTTCCGATGGACATTCCATATCCTCCTACATGTCAAAAATAATATTCCTATTATTTTCGTGTGGTTTCAGGTCATTTGGAGCACGTTTCCTCTAAATTTGACCATCACGCGCTGTTTTAGTCTTTTATGACTTTGGAAACGCATTTACGGTCACCACGGTCAAAAGATACCTCTGATTGATGTGTCATCTACCTAAAAATTTCAAAATTCACACCACGGTTGTTGTCCTATGATTTTATGGCATTCCGAAGTCATTCGGGTGGTTTTGACCACCCAACACGCCCTTTTAGAGCGCACCAAATTGCTGAAAACGACACATTCAGTCGTACCGTGCGCACCGCACGTCCAATGGATGTGTCGTCTCCTTCTACATGTCACGAATAATATTTATATTGTTTTCGTGTGGTTTCAGGTCATTTGGAGCACGTTTGCTCTGAATTTGATCGTGACATGCCGTTTTGGTCTTTTTTGACTCTGGAAATGCATTTCCAGTCACCTCGGTCAAAATACACCTTTTAATGACATGAAGCCTTTCCCGACCATTTCAAAATTCACACCACGATTGTTTTTGAATGATTTCATGGCATTCTGAGGTCATTCGGGTGGTTTTTACCACCCAACGCGCCCTTTTAGAGCGCGCTGAACTGCTGAAAACGACACATTCGGTCGTACTGCACGCACCACATGTCTGATGGATGTACCATCTTCTCCTACATGTCTTGAATAGTATTCCTATTGTTTCGTGTGGTTTCAGGGCATTTGGAACACGTTTGCTCTGAATTCGACCATGACACACCGTTTTGGTTTTTTATGACTCCAGAAACGTGTTTCCGGTCACCGCGGTCAAACGACACCTTCGATTGATGTTCCGTCTACCTGAAAATTTCAAAATTCACACCACGGTTGTTTTCATATGATTTCATGGCATTCCGAGGTCGTTCGGGTGGTTTTGACCAGCCAATGCGCCCTTTTAGAGCGTACTGAACTGCTGAAAACGAGACATTCGGTCATACCGCGCGCACCACACTTCCGATGGACGTGCCGTATCCTCCTACATATCACAAATAATATTCCTATTGTTTTTTTGTGGTTTTAGTTTATTCGGAGCATGTTTTCTCTGAATTCGACCGCGACAAGCCGTTTTGGTCTTTTATGACTCCGGAAACGTGTGGCCGGTCACCGTAGTCAAAATACACCTCTGATTGATGTGTATTCTACCCGAAAATTTCACAATTCACACCATGGTTGTTTTTGTATGATTTCATGGCCTTCCTAGGTCGTTTGGGTGATTTTGACCACCCAATCCGCCCTTTTAGAGCGGGCTGAACTGCTTAAAATGACACATTCGGTCGTACCACGCGCACCGCACGTCCGATGGATGTTATGTCTTTTCCTACATGTCAAGAATAATATTCCTACTATTTTTGTGTGGTTTTAGGTCATTCGGAGCATGTTTTCTTTGAATTCGACTGTGACACGCTGTTTTGGTCTTTTATGACTCCGGAAACACGTTTCCGGTCAACGTGGTCAAACGACACCTCCGATTGATGTGTCGTCTGCCTGAACAATTCAAAATTTACACCACGGTTGTTATCGTATTATTTCATGACATTTTGAGGTCGTTTGGGTGGTTTTGAACACCCAACGCGCCCTTTTAGAGCGTGACGAACTGCTGAAAACAACACATTCGGTCGTACCGCGTGCACCGCACGTCCGATGGACGTGTCATCTCCTTCTACATGTCAAGAATAATATTCCTAATGTTTTCCTGGTCTATGAGAAACATATTAACTATGTGGTCGATGTTGAATGTTTGATGCTATCATCAATGCATATCGAGCTCATGAAGTCTCATGAAAACATGGATGCTTATAGCATGCTCGAGCACCTCTGTGATCTTTACCAGGAGAGAGCAAGACAGGAAAGGTTTGAGATCTCTAAGGCAGTCTTTTAGAGTAATATTGGAGAAGGTTCCCTAGTTGGGCCTCATGTAGTCAAGATCATTGGGTACATTGAGCACCTGGAGGTTCTAGGATTTAAACTCCCTGAAAAGCTGGGCACCTATCTCATTCTCGCATCACTCCCTCAGAGTTTCTCTAACTTTGTTATTAATTTCAATATGAAAAAAATTGAGAAGTCTCTATCTGATCTTCTTATCCTCATTCGCCAAGTGGAAAAATATATGAAGTACGAAAATCCTTCTGTCCTTATGGTGAATAAGAGTAAAGGGAAGGCGAAGAGATTTAATCCCAAAGCTTCTTCATGACCTTCAAAGAATAGGAAGATAAAAGGGGAGGAAAGGGAACAGGAGGCGGTTTGTTTCACATGTGGCAAGAGGGGCCACTGGAAGAAGAATTGCACCCAGCCTAAGAATCAAGGAGAATATTCAGGTGCGTTTGTTATCGAATGAAATCTATCTGTTTCTACAAATTGGGTATTAGATATAGCCTATGGTGTACCATCGTGCATGTATAAAGATGAGGCACAACACATGATAGGTGTTATATATAAGTGTGTTTAATTTAACATCTACGAAATGTTCATTTCTACTCATTGGGTAGATATGAATATGAATTCACCGGGTTTCCTCCAAGATACAAGTTATGTACAAAGATAATTTTAAGTGAATTTATTTGTTTAAAATTATGATGGATGAGAATCTTAAGGAAATTCAGAAAAGGTTTTAAGATAAAAGGATTGACTAATTAAAGATGATAATTAATTGATTCGAATGTGATTTATCTTAAACAAGAACGATTAAAGAATTGAATGCTAGTTTTATTTATGCATAAATATCATTTCATGTATGGATCATCATGATCTAGATGAAGACCTTTGTATATGGATGATTTCTTTTAATTAATTTATTTAAATAATTTTTTTTGGCATGCAAGCCTTCTCGTCATTAATATGTAGGGCCTATGTGCCCAAGGATTATTTTATGTAAAATCCCTTTTTACCCCTCACGTGCATGTGAGTTAAAAAAAGGCATATGTAATGGATGGAACTCCCAAGCTAGTGGAGGCGGTTCAATCTGGAGTTGAGATGAAACCAATCCCAGGAGATATAGAGGTGAAGTGGTGGAAAGCTGTAAACATGAACCCAAAAGGTTCAAGATGTTTCTCCCCTAGGTCAGGGTTAGTTCATCAACCGCTAGATAAACTAACCATCAGAAAATATCATGATCATTCACTTTATTTTATTTTTGTCAGTTTCATGGTTTATCATTATGGATGTGTTATCACGATCGCATAATTAATGAATTAAAAAAGCATGCAAGATAGAACTAAAATAAATGAGACTTGTGTGTAAATATTATCAAGACATGGTTAATCACTTAAGTTCAACATAATATTAATAAGCATGTGATAATGATAATGAGAAATCTAATCATAAGAGATAAAAATCCTTCAAATAAAATATTAATTCAAACCAAGACTTCCGTTACTTGATTAAGGTAAAAACTCAATAAAACAATGTGTTTGACCAACCCTTGTTGGGACACTAACTTTTATACAGTAATCCATTATGAAAGGTTTTGGTTTGACTTAACCATATTACATCAAGAGGAGTATCCCTTGCTATAATTGGTGTAATATTGGAGGCAAGAGTTGAGGAAATCCAAATTCATGATTTCAGGATTGGGGAGTCCACTCAACAGATCAAGGAGCTGCAAGCCCATAGTTATAGAATAACTTCCTACCTAAATACCATCTAATAGCTTGACCAACCCTTTTGGGGGTTATGAGAAGGGGAATATGGATCCTTACCACTAGAATGTCATGATAACTAGAAATTCTGAGTTCAATGGTGAGGGCCATTGGGACTTGATAAAATAGTGGGAGACTTAATAAAAACTAATTATTTCTCATAAAATGAATAAATAAAGTACTAATGATATGCTCTTTTAATTGTAGAATAAAAATGAAAAGCTCATCAATCACACTTTCCATGTGATCAATTCTGGATAAAGATAACATCCTCACTGGCAGTAACTTCCATGAATGGTTTAGATGCCTTCGGGTTATCCTACTCCATGAACAGAAGTCTTACGTACTGGAGTCAGCATTACTTGATCTTCCTGCCAAAGAGGTAAGTGAGGAGGATTTCCTGGTATATGAGAAACATATGAACGACGTGGTCGATGTTCAATGTTTGATGCTATCATCAATTCCTATCGATCTCATGAAGTCTCATGAAAACATGGATGCTTATAGCATGCTCGAGCACCTCTGTGGTCTTTACCAGGAGAGAGAAAGACATGAAAGGTTTGAGATCTCTAAGGCAGTCTTTCAAAGTAATCTTGGAAAAGATTCCCCAGCTGGGCCTCATGTAGTCAAGATCATTGGCTACATTGAGAACTTGAAGGTTCTAGGATTTAAACTCCCCGAAAAACTAGGCACCTATTTCATCCTCGCATCACTCCCTCAGAGTTTCTCTAACTTTGTTGTCAATTTCAATATGAACAAAATTGAGAAGTCTCTATCTGATCTTCTTATCCTCATTCACCAAGTGGAAAAAGATATTAAGTTCGAAAATCCTTCTGTCCTTATGGTGAATAAGAGGAAAGGGAAGGTGACGAGATTTAATCCCAAAGCTTCTTCACAACCTTCAATGAAAAGTAAGATAAAAGGGGAGGAAAGGGAACAGAAGGCGGTTTGTTTCACTTGTGGGAAGAAGGGCCATTGGAAGAAGAATTACACCCAGCCTAAGAATCAAGGGGAAGATTCAGGTGTGTTTGTTATCGAATGAAATCTATCTATTTCTACAAATTGGGTATTAGATATATCCGAGGTCGTTCGGGTGGTTTTGACCACCCAACGCACCCTTTTAGAGCGTGCCGAACTGCTGAAAATGACACATTCAGTCGTACTACGCGCACCGCACGTCTAATGGACGTGTCGCCTCCTCCTACATGTCACGAATAATATTCCTATTGTTTTCATGTGGTTTCAGGTCACCGCGGTCAAATAACACCTCCTATTGACGTTCCGTCTACCCTACCATTTTGAAATTTACACCACTGTTGTTGTCGTATGATTTTATGGCATTCTAAGGTCGTTCGGGTGGTTTTGACCACCCAACGCGCCCTTTTAGAGCGCACAGAACTGCCGAAAACAACACATTCAGTCATACCACTTGAACCGCATGTCTGATTGATGTGACGTCTCCTTCTACATGTCACGAATAATATTTCTATTGTTTTTGTGTGGTCTCAGGTCATTCAGAGCACGTTTTCTCTTAATTCGACCATCACATGCCGTTTTGGTCATTTCTGACTCCCGAAACGCATTTCCAGTCACCGTGGTTAAAATACACCTCCGATTGATGTGACTTATGCCCAACCATTTCATAATTCACATCACAATTGTTTTGTATGATTTCATGGCATTCTGAGGTCGTTCGGGTGGTTTTGACCACCCAACGTGCCCTTTTAGAGCGCGCTGAACTGCTGAAAACGACACATTCTATCGTACCATGCACACCGTACATTAGATGGAGGTTCTGTATCTTAATACATGTCACTAATAATATTGATATTGTTTTCTTGTGGTTTCAGTTCATTCGGAGCACGTTTGCTCTGAATTCGACCGTGACACGCCGTTTTGGTCTGTTATGACCCCGGAAACGCATTTTTGGTCACCGTGGTCAAACGACACCTCCGATTGATGTGAAGTCTACCCGAACATTTCAAAATTCACACTGCATTTGTTTTTGTATGATTTCATGGCATTTCGAGGTCGTTCGGGTGGTTTTGACCACCCAACGCGCCCTTTTAGAGCGCGCTGAACTGCTAAAAACGACACATTTAGTCGTACCGCGCACACCGCACTTACAATGGACGTTTCATCTCCTCCTACATGTCACAAATAATATTTCTGCTATTTTCGTGTTATTTCAGCTCATTTGAAGCACATTTGCTCTGAATTAGACCGTCACACACCGTTTTGGTCTTTTATGACTTTGGAAACGCGTTTCCAGTTATCGTGGTCAAACAACACCTCTGATTGACATGCCTTCTACCCGACCATTTTAGAATTCACACCACGGTTGTTTTTGTATGATTTCATGGCATTTTGAGGTTGTTCGGGTGATTTTGACCACCCAACGCGCCCTTTTAGAGCGCGCCGAACTGCTAAAAATGACACATTCGGTCGTACTGCACACATCGCACGTTCGATGGACGTTTCATCTCCTCCTACATGTCCAAAATAATATTCCTATTGTTTTATTATGGTTTCAGGTCATTCGGAGCACGTTTGCTCTAAATTTGACCGTGACATGCCTTTTTGGTCTTTTATGACTCCAGAAACGCATTTTCGGTCACCGCGGTCAAACGACACCTCCGATTGATATGTCGTCTACCCAAACATTTCAAAATCCACACCACGGTTGTTGTCGTATGATTTCATGGCATTACGAGGTCGTTCGGGTGGTTTTGACCACCCAACACGCCCTTTTAGAGCGCGCCGAACTATTGAAAACGACACATTCAGTCGTATCGCGCGCACCGGGGGTGGGGGGGGGGATTTTTGGGGTGGGTGGATGTCCAAGGGGGGTTTTCCGAGGGTGGGGGGGGGGGCTATCGGGGGACTACAAATAGTGAACCTGAGCTCACTCATCAAAAACAAGTTTCATGGTTTATATTAGGAATCACATAGTTTTTTCAAAACTATTACAGAACATGCAATTTAAAAAATTAAAGAATTAAACAAACAAAAAATATCCAAATCATTAATTAGTTTCATGGTTACTTAACAATTTTTGCACACAAACATTTCATCAAGAAAAAACACACATAATTAAAATCAATTTATACGTACATAATCCTTGAACCAATCATGAAATGGCACATAATGAGATTGTTGAATTTGCAACTCAATCGCACGATACATCTCTTCTTTTATCTCATTAATATGTTTCCTGTAAATGATAATGCAATATTTAAATGATCAACTTATTCTAACAAAACATGAAAAAGTTAAACAATAAAAGTGATAAGATATTTACTGCATTAATGGTGCAACTGATGGAGTATTTAACAAGATATATCGATGTGCTTGTATCCACTCAATGTTGTCCATATAAAATGTGGTTCCTTCTCCAACTGGACCATCATGAATCCGATAGGGCTTATATAATTTTGTTTCAACATCCGTAAGATATTCTGCACAAAAAGTAGTACACTCATCCATCAAATAACCATTGGCTATTAATGCCTTTGGACAAGCTCTGTTGCATACAAACCATTTAAATGTACTCAAATACCACTCAATAGGATACATCCACCTGAATTAAACTAGACCAGCAACCATTAATTCATCATTTAGGTTCACTGTCAAGTGGACTATAACATTGAAAAATGAGGGGGGAAATAGTTTCTCAAAGTGACAAAGCGTAAGTGCAATTCGGTCCTGAAAATTTTTTAAATCATTCATTCATTGATTTCTTAAACAAAGTTGTCTAAAAAATTACTCGTCTCAATAAACGACTGAACAACATTGGGGGATAAAAAATCACAAATTACGATTGGAATCGACTGCTGAAGTAGTATGTGATTGTCATGACTTTTCAACCCTTGCAATGCCTTGCTCGTCAGGTTCACACACTTTGAAATATTAGAAGAGTAGCCACTAGGCACCTTGAGCATCTTCAAAATGGAAAGAAATGTCTCTTTCTCTTTTGTAGTCATCGTATACTATGCAGTAGGCATATATGCCTTGTTTCCCCCAGCTAACTGTAAATGCAACTGTTTCCTTATACTCATTTCTTCCAAATCACGGCGTGCAATAACATGGTCCTTAGATTTTCCACTAACACATAAAATGGTACATAATATGTTATCACAAACATTTTTTTCAATGTTCATGACATCCAAATTATGCCTCAGCATGTTAGTTTTCCAATATGGAAGACTATAAAAAATACTTTTCTTTTCCCAATTGTGATTGCGCTGCCTACCCACAACATGAATATTACGTACTGGAGGAGCCACCAAATCCTGAATTTCATATACCGTGCGAATGTTTTCTTCCTCAATCCGTGATAGCATTTCGAATCCTTTCATGATCTTTGGTGCTGGGCTGAACTCTCTAGAACCATGAAATGCCACTCTGTCCTTTCTAAACCTGTGATGAGGGGGGAGAAAACGTCTGTGACCCATGTATGCCCATTTTTTGGAATGTTTAAGCCATACAGATTTTTTACTTTTATTGCAATAAGGGCAAGAAAATTATCCTTTCGTACTCTAGCCTGATAAATTTGCATAATATGGTATTTCATTGATTGTCCACAATATTGTAGCATGTAGTTTGAACATTTCATTCGTTTCGCAGTTATAAGTCATCACACCATCGCTCCAAAATTCATTCAACTCATCAATCAATGGCTGAAGGTAAACATCAATCTTATCCCCCGGACTTTTAGGTCCATCAATAAGAGTGGAAAGTAATATAAATTGTTGCTTTATACAAATTCACAAAGGAAGATTATACGGAACCAACACCACGGGCCATGTGCTATGAGTTGCACCAACCATAGACTTGAATGGATTGAAACCATCTACTGCCAATCCCAATCGGACATTACGAACATCTTTAGCAAAGTCGGGATGTCTCTTATCAAAATCCTTCCATGCATGAGAGTCTGCTGAGTGGGTTAACATATCACTTTCATGAACTCTTTTTGCATGTCATCTCGTTAAATTAGAAACTTTAGATGACATAAAAAATCTTTTCAAACTTGGTTTAAGGGAAAGGTAACACATTTGCTTTACGACAATCGGTTTCCCCTGTATCGCAATTTGACTTTGATGAGTCTTATTTCCCCTGTTCTCTTTCCACCTAGAAGCACCATAAACTGTACAAATATCCAAATGGGTAGTTTCCTTTCTAAACAACATACAGTTTTTTGCACATACATCTATGGTCTCATATGTAAAACCTAAGTTCTCTGTCAACTTACGAGCATGGTAATATGACTCGGGAATCTTAGCGTCGACAGGAAGAACCTTTTTCAATAACACCAAAAGCATGTCGAGTGATGTGTCTAACCAATGATTCAAAGTCTTCAAATGCAACAACTCCACGATAAATGACATTTTATTGTAAGAAGTACATCCAGGATATAATTCTATTTTTGCATCATCAAGTGCTTCATAAAACCTCCTCGTATCACGATATGCACCGAAGTGAAGATTTATCTCACCGGTCTCAAGATTCTGGATGTCAATGCCTTCAGGATCCAACCCACGTACCATTTTAGTAAGTATTTCATGCATTGGATCATTCATCCTTGCATCAACATCCATCTGAACTGCATCCGTATTTTGACAACAAACATATTCTTCTCCATGATGAGTCCAACTCTTATAATTTTTCAGAAATCAATTAAAGAATAGGTTCTCCCTTACAGTATCTCGTGTGAATTGATATCTGTTAGCACATTTTCTACATGGACAACTAACATAGTCACTTTCAAATCCTCTGCTGAAGTCAATAAACTGCATAATGCCATTTAAATATTCTCTAGATGTTCGATTTGGAAGATCGATCCAACTCTTATCCATAATAATATCTGTATAACAAACATTTACATAATACTTATTACATTTGCATTTTTCAAATCAACTATATTTAAAATAAATACTAATCAATTGTTTGTGAACCATTGATAAAATAATAATGTAAGTGAAAGCCCATGTCATACCTGATTGCGCTACAAACCTGGAAGGAAGGGGAGCCAAAGGCGGTTCTACGAGGGAGAGGAGAGGCATCGAAGGGGATCCGGAGCCAGAGGCGGTGCGGCGAGGGAGGGGACGGGCATCGGTGGCGGCATGGAGCTAGAGGAGAGGAGGCGGTGAGGTGGAGATGGTGCAATGAGGGTGGGACGACGAGGGAGGGGACCAAGTATAGCAGGTAGCTGGAGTGGATGGGCGGCAGTGGTGAGGGGACAGTGAGGGAGGGGACGGGGGCTGGCGGGGAGCTGGAGCGGAGTGCAATGAGGGGACGGGCAGCAGGGGGGGCTATGTGGTGTGGGGGGGGGGGGGGCTGTCCGGGGTGCGGGGAGGGCTGTCCGGGGTGCAGGAGGGGCTGTCCGGGGGGGGGGGGGTTGTCCGGGGTGCGGGGGGGGGGGGGGGGCTGTCCAGAGTGGGGGGGTGTCCGGGGTGCGGGGGGGTTGTCCGGGGGGGGCTGTCCGGGGTTGGGGGGAGGGCCGGGGGGGTGGAGGGCCGAGGGCAGAGGGCGGATGACAGAGGGGTCAGAGACCAGTGGGGGCGGAAACCGGAGGGGGCGGAGGCCGGAGGCTAGAGGGCAGAGGGACGCCGGAGGGGACGGAGAGAAGGATGGAGGATGGACGGAGGGTGGCCGAAGGGCGGAGGGCGTCCAGAGGGTGGGTGGAGCCGGAGGGCATAGGGCGGAGGGCGGGCGGAGGGCAGAGGCCGACGAGGGCGGATGGTGGAGGGCGACGAGGGCGGAGAGCAGTGGAGGGCGGTGAGGGCGCGCGGGGGAGGGCGGAGGGCGGCAACGGGGGAGGGCGCACGACGAGGTCGAGGGCAAGGGAGGAGGGCTCGCGAGGGGCGGGGGGTGTGGGGGGGGGGGTGGGCGCCGAAGTCCCCTTTTTTTGACAAAGCTCAGTGACCGCCAGTGGCGGTCCCTATAGGGAACCTATAGCGACCGCCATAGGTGGTCACCCGTGTGAGGGGGCTTCAAATCCCAATATTGTAGTAGTGATGAATCTTTTCCATGTGTATACCAGAGGTTAGTGCAAGCGTCGTTGTTTTCCAAGAAAAATATCTTTGGTAACATATGGAAAATATTTATTGGTCTTATAGTTAGTGAAGACCAAAATGAAAGAATCTCGCTAGATATTCAATTAAAGTAGAAACCAAAGTTTTAATGAACAATATCAACTGAGATAGTTTCTTAGACCTAGTCAATCATACATATACTAACATAGTATTGAAAAATAAAAGTTGTAAAAATTTAAGAGAGAATTTTTACCCATGTCACATTGAATATATCTCTCTTGGAAGAAATTGATAGGAATAGGAGGAGATTAAAGTGTTCATTTGAAATTTCACATGCTTCAACGATGGATCAATCACATATTCCATGATATGTAAAAGACTTGATATTTCTAGTATACATATTATAATATGAAAATATTAGTTAAATCTCGAAGAACTGCAAGGGAAGAAATTAGAACTATATAATTGTACTTGAACAAGTACAAAAGATATGTACCTGGTTTGTAGAGAGGAATGGATACTAGTTTAAAGGGGACAAATAGTAGTTTTTCCTGTAGATAAATATGATCCAACATCAATTTTTGGATAAGGTAATGAGCAATAAAATCTCATTCAATCCAGTGGTAGCCATATCTAAAAATGCTGAGTTCATTACAACTTCTGAGTCAGTTAAGAAGTAGTGTAAAATATGCAATAATTTTTTCTAGTTCTTGGAATCACACTTAGTAAGTAAAGTATTATAATAATTTAAATTATGATACTTTCACTAGCCAACATGTCAAGTTATGATAGTGAAAAAAATGAATACACTCATGGTTTACATCTCTTGAGGAGTTTTACTCAATGAGGTGAGGTCACACATAACAGAATAGCCACACAACGAAGACATGGAAGACCCAGAAGCTGATGTTGTGACTTAGAATAAACATGATTTGAATTAAGTGAGAGCTAACACAGTTTGTTATCAAGTTGTATCTAGTGAGAGTGAGAGTTTTGTAATAGTGGGTTCCCTAGACCCATCTATACAGTTCTTTTTTATTACCATTTCATGTATACAATGAGATATGCGTGATGTATTCTTACCATTATAGTGTAGTCATTTCTGAATCAACGATTTAATGGTAATGTCCGTATATTAATTACCATATCAAAACATTATAGTAGATCTCATTCTATAATGAGAACCTTGAGATACTATGACATTAATCTTAAATATAAGTTCTATGGTCTAGATAAATCATTCTGACTAGACACAAATGATGTCTGACTATTTGGTGTTGGGGGATCATAATCATTGAGATTTATTATCCTGAAGTTTGAACTTAGTGATCTCTAGTATTTGAGATCATGAGGATAGACCCACCAATGGGAACACTACATGTTTTGGGTGTCATTGGATGTTCCTATCTATGGATATGTATATTGGGCTCCTAAATTGAGTTCATTATAAATGTGTGCCAATTGATTGTGTACTTTGAAGCAAGGGAAAACCATGATAATGAAATTGTAGCGAGGTAGCTTGTGTTGGGTGCGTCATTGGTGGTATGTCATTGGTTGAATGATCAAGATATATAGAATTTGTTGCTACCGAGTTGTGGAAGTAATATATCTTCAGCTAGGTTGATTGGTATGGTAGTACCTTTATAAATTCATGGCCATGGTAGTTGAGGGTAAATACATCTGGTTAGATCAATAAATAATAAAGTTAGAAAGGACGATGACACAAGTGTGTGTCCTACTTTATGATATAGCTAAAGACAAAGAGGTTATATTATACTATGCGTGTTCGTAGGTTGGTTGTTGTTGCTACGACTACTTCTTATCTATTTAGGGGTCATGATGAGTTGATAGATTTCTCTCTTGGTCTATGAATAATATTCACTCCTACCGAGATAAAAGGATAGAGGGTCACACACAATAGTGTATTCAAGAATCAACCCTATTCTGGTTAATAGCTATAAAGGAAATGGTGGGGCCCTCCACGAGGGTCTGAGATTTGTCCAAGGATGTATGATCAACAAAGGAATAAATAAAAATGTATTATTCGAGTTAAAAATAATTGGAATTTAATTTATTTATTAAATGTATTTACAAGTATTAAAGTAAACACAAGGAAAATATTATATGAACAAATATTAGTTTAAAATATTCAAGATTCATTTAATATTTGTGGGAACGAGGAGTCGAGTTAATGTCTTGGGTTTCATCACATAATATATTTACTATATTAAAAGAAAGTGATAAAAATATAAATGATATTTATGACTCATTATAGTAGAAATAATATATTGTTTATATAGTGTGTTAAATATTTTGGGCTTGGGGAGCCTTTTCCAGGTAATTTCTCAACACGCTGTAAATATGAGGAGAGGGGATCTCACCTGTTACTATTCATGGAGATCTCTTGAGATCATCTCCATCCTATACCTCTTTCTAGAGAGAGAATCTCTTGACCCAAGTGATCAAATCAAGCTCTCCCTCATGCATCACAAGAAGGGTGATGCAGCGATCGTTGGAAAGTCAAAGGCATCATCGGATCACTTTGCTAGTACTTGGAATTCGACGATCGATACTCCTGTGGATTTTTAAAGCACGTGTGGATGATCTAGAGGGATTCTGCTTCAAATCCTTTGAGCAGCAATCACCGGTGACAAGAAGATGTTGAGCGCGACTTTGGATCAGACCGGGTATTTATGGGTTATTTTTTTGTGCTTTAATTTCTTCACGCGTGATCCTCGGGCCTTATCAGGTTTGTGCTTCACCGACGATGATGACGTTACATTCATCTCCAGTGGGAAAAATTTAAATCCCCAGCCCACCGGCTTCCACTACTCGCCAATGTACCTTCACCTATTCTATATTACTATCTGACTTCCCAAGACTTGACTCAAATAATTCACATAAATACTATTTTATAAAACCCCAACCCATGGGACCAAATCCAGAGACCCGAGTCGGGATGCCACATGGCCTCAAGCACTTCCACCAATCGCCAAATGTTGTTAACAAGTGGTGAGGGATATGAGAAACCATGGGGAATGATTTCCCCTTAACAATAAAACCATAAATGATACATGATCATGTAAAACATATTTGAATTAAAATTCATTTAAAAAACATTGGGAAGGAAAACAACCTTATCTAAAAAACCAACACCAATCTGATGTAAGAAATAAAATAGAAGAGACACACGCTCACATCAATAAAAAAAATACATGAACCACAATATTCCAACTCCCCATCACCAATGAAGAATGATGCATTCCCTTTGCCTGTATCTTATTCAACCATGTGTACATGCCTACAAATGTGGACATATAGTGGGATTTCCCCAAGAATCCAATACACATCCATGGAGTACTGATTTCATTATGCAATCTTTATAAACCATGATAAATCCAAAGAGATTTAAAATCAAAACATTTGACTCAACCAATTTTTGAAAACCTAAAAAATCATTGGCAAATGATTCCAAGGTCTAACAAAAGAAACTTCATTCAAATACAAATCCATTAGTTCCCTAAAACCATGTTTCTTCTAAAAAACATGTGTGGTTGAGTGGTAACCTGAACAAAAGACGAATACCAAACAACCAAGGACCAAACTTAATTCATTGCTGATGGAAGACGAATATTACAGATTGAAGCAAACAATATACAAGAAGAAAAAGATTACAAGAAAAATAAAGAACATGGTGATTTAAAGTTCTTGGATCTCGGGAGGACCTACATGCATGGCAAGAACACCATCACCGACACATGAATTTTATTAATGCTCAAAAGAAAGCAAAATGGTACAAAGTGATAACCAATAAGAGAACCAAACAGGAAAGGTATGGCAATTTTAGGGGATAGGGTTTTTTTTTTAAATTTTATGGGGTAGGTTTTAAATTAATTAGGGAAATGGGGCTGTCCAGCGCCAAATGAAGTGGCGCTGGACAAAAAAGTGGCAAAGCGCCACTTCAAGTGGCGCTTTGACCACTTCGCCCCCACACCCCAACCCCATATATATATATATATATATATATATATATATATATATATATATAATAAACTTATTTATTATTATAAATTTAATTACTAAAATAAATACAATAATTATAATAAATATAATTAAAAAAATAAATACAATAAATACATAATTATATTTTTTATAATAAATATATAATTATGATAAATTATATTTATTATAAAAAATTTATTTATATTTAATATAAATATAATACATACATTAATTATATTATATTTATTATATTTATATATTTATTGTATTTATAATTATACATTTATTATAATTCTATATTTATTATATTTATAATTATATAATTATTATAATTAGAATTATAGAAATTATAATAAATTTATAATTATAAAAATAATAATTATGATAAATATATAATTATGATAAATATATAATAGCAATAAATATATAAATATAATAAATATTCAATTATAATAAATATTTAATTATAATAAATGTATAATAAAATAAATATATAAATATAATAAATATAAAATTATAATAATTATATAATTATAAATATAAAAAATCCATAAAATTATATATAGATATATAATAAATTTATTTATAATAAATTTATTTATTATTATAAAAATAATTACAAAAATAAATATAATATAAATTAAATATAATATAATCAAATATAATAAATATAATATAATACATAATAAAATAAATTTATTATAATAAATTATTATACATTAATAAATTTAATATAATGTAATTAAATATAATTAAATGTAACATCCGCCACTTGAAGTGGCGCTTTGACCGGCCCCACACCACCCCCAACCCCCATATATATATATATATAATAAATTTATTATAATACATTATAAATAGAATATAATTAAATATAATAAATATAATTAATAAAATATAATAAATATAAATATAAATAATTATATAATATAAATATATAAAAAAATAAAATATAATACATACATAATAAATTCTAAACATAATAAATATAATAAATTATAAAATTAATATATTTATATAATAAATATAATTATATAATAAATTATAAATATTATTATTATTATATAATTATAAATAAAATAAATATAGATATGGTAATTATATAATATATATAAATAATTACATATTACATTTATTATATTATAATTATATAATAAATGTATTATAATAATTATTATACAATTATTATACATATTTATTATAATAAATGTACAAAAGAAATGTAGATTTATTATAATGGATTAATAATATTTATTATAAATATAAATATAAATATACATTTATTATAATTAAATATTATAATATTTATTATAATAAATATACATTTATAATAAATGTATTACAAATATTTATTATACATTTACTATACATTTACGATACACTTATTATAATAATTATTATAATAATATTTAATATACATTTATTATATATTTATTATAATAAATATTATAAATGTATATTTATTATAATAATATTTATTGTACGTTTATTATAATTTATTGTGCATTTATTATAATATTTAATATAATAGTATTTATTATACATTTATTAGATATTTATTATAATAAATATTATATAATTATAATTTTATATTTATATATTTATTATTATTATATAATTATTATAATTTTATGTTTATTATATTTACATATTTATTATTATTATATGTTTATCATAATTATATATTTATTATAATTATTATATTTATAATTATAAGTTTATTATAATTCTATGATTCTAATTATAATACTTATATAATTATAAATATAATAAATATATAATTATAATAAATGTATAATTATAAATACAATAAATATATAATTATATAATTATTATATTTATAATTTATTATATAATAATTATTAGATTAATAATTTATTATATAATAATTTATAAATACATAATAAATTAAAATAAATATAACTAATATAATAAATATAGTATATTTATTATATAATTATAAATATAATAAAAAAATACAATATATACATAATTATATTTATATTTTTTATATTTATAATTATATAATTATTATATTTTTCTTTATTATGTTTATAATTATCTAATAATTATATTTATAATTATATAATTATTAATTATAATTAATATATATAATAAATATAATAAATACAATATAATTATATAATTATATAATTATTATATTTATAATTATTTAATTATTATGATTTTAAATATATAATTATCATTGTAATATATATTTATATTTATTATATAATTATTATATTTATATTTATTATATTTATAATTATATAATAATTATTATATTCATAATTTATTATATAATTTTTATTATATTTATAATTTATTACATTTATAATTTATTATATTTGTGATTTATTGTATTATATTTATTATATTTGATTATATTATATTTATTTTATTTTATTTATGTTTGTAATTATTTTTATAATAATAAATAAATTTATTATAAATAAATTTATTATATATCTATATATTATTTTACGGATTTGTTATATTTATAATTATATAATTATTATAATTTTATATTTATTATATTTATATATTTATTTTATTATACATTTGTTATAATTAAATATTTATTATAATTGAATATTTATTATATTTATATATTTATTGCTATTATATATTTACATTATTATATATTTATCATAATTATTATTTTTATAATTATAAATTTATTATAATGTCTATAATTCTAAATATAATAATTATATAATTATAAATATAATAAATATAATATAATTAATGTATGTATTATATTTATATTAAATATAAATAAATTTTTTATAATAAATATAATTTATCATAATTATATATTTATTATAAAAAATATAATTATGTATTTATTGTATTTATTTTTTTAATTATATTTATTATAATTATTGTATTTATTTTAGTAATTAAATTTATAATAATAAATAAGTTTATTATATATATAAATATATATATATATATATATATATATGGGGTTGGGGTGTGGGGGCGAAGTGGTCAAAGCGCCACTTGAAGTGGCGCTTTGCCACTTTTTTGTCCAGCGCCACTTCATTTGGCGCTGGACAGCCCCATTTCCCTAATTAATTTAAAACCTACCCCATAAAATTAAAAAAAAAAAAAAAAAAAACCCTATCCCCTAAAATTGCCGGAAAGGTATGCACGTCTTACACCAGTGAAGGAGGTTGCCTCCACCATATAAACGGGCATGAGATGAGCCCGGAGGGAGAACAACAGGCCGTGATGGACGCTCCGATGATGGCCAGTAGGAAGGTGAGCTAGGGCTTTCACCTGGGAGAGCCGAGAACAAAACCAAAGGAGAGGATAGTCGTCCCTCAAACAACACGACCAACCAAATCGCACCACAAATCCATGCGAAACATAAACCGAGCGGCGGAACAGATAAGTCGAAACATGTGGACGACATGGATCAAAACCATTTATTATACAAAAAAATGCTATTTTATCGTGCCACAGGGACGCGCGGGCAACAAGCCAGCCCAAGGCTAAGGCCCAGCATGAAAGTCCCACACGGAGCAACAGTTGAGCAAGGCAGCAAAAGCCGAGTGACATAAACAAATGAGCATTATTAATAAAACCACAATTACAACAATTTTGCATGGAAAAAAAATTGCATGGCATGAACAGAATTATCAAATAAATTGGCCGAATTAACATGACACAATTTCTAGAAACAAGAAATTCAATGGATACCCTATTTCACAAAACACTTACCCTAGAAAATGCTATTTTATCGTGCCTCTGCTACGAACCTCTCCATATTCATGGCGGATGACCCATTCAAATCGGCAGCTTGGTGCGCCAGTTTCTTCAGCGCCATCGCCCTCTCCTTCATCCGTCTCCCTCCCTCCCCTTCCATCACCGCCTTCACCGCCAACACCAAGTCTCCCCATGCCATCCTCTCTTCCATCACCACCCCGATCTCCCACTCCGCCGAGACAATCCGGCAATTCGTGTGTTGGTCCCCGAAGAAGGGCCGACATATCATGGGCACCCCGCTGCTCGCGCTCTCCAGCGTCGAGTTCCACCCGCTGTGCGTCAAGAACGCCCCGACAGACGGGTGCCGGAGCACCTCCATCTGCGAACTCCAGCTCGCCACTAGTATCCTGTCCACCGTCTGCTCCCTGAACTCCGGCGGCAACCCAGCCTGTAGATCAGGCCGGACCACCCACAGGAAGCTTCTGTTGGTGGCGGCGAGCCCCCATGCAAGCTCAGATATCTCCTCTGGCGTCGCCACTGCCACGCTCCCGAAGTTTACGTACACGGCGGATCCCGGCTCCCGGCCGTCCAACCAGCGGAGGCAGTCGGATTCCTCTTTCCACAGGTTGGACCCCATGGAGGCGACGGGGCTTCCAGCCGGGATGTGTTCGACGAGAAGGTGGATGGGTCCAATCGCGTACACGCGGCGGTACATGGATGCCAGGCCGTCCAGAGCGTCCCGCTCCATTTCCTCCACGGCGTTGATGAGAAGAGCGGCAGCTTTGACCGAAGCTAGCTCTGTTGTGACCCAGGCGAAATTCGAAACTGCAGCCTCATCCCACCCATCGTGTGGGAAATTGTTCAGGAGGATTTTTTTTTTGTTTACGTTTTTAAAAAATTTTTTTTTCCAGAAAACGCTTCCGGCAAATCAAATTTTAAAACTGCACCTCAAAGGCGGCATCCGGGATGCCGCCTTTGCATTTCGGGGCAAGGCGGCATCTGCGATGCCGCCTTTGCGCTGCGGGTGAAAGGCGGCATCGCGGATGCCGCCTTTCTCTTAAAAATATATATTTTTATTTTTTAATTACATTTATTCATTATAATTTTTAATTACATTTATTCATTATAATTTTTAATTATTAATTAGTAATTATTAATAATTAAATATGTCATAATTAATTAGTTAATTAGTAATATTATCATTAATTATATAATAATTAATTATTAATATAATTATTACATATATAATAAATATTTAGTTAATTAGAAATACAATTAATAATTATAACTAATTAATTAGTAATTATTAATTATTAATTAGCTAATTAGTAATATAAATATTTATTATAATTATTCATTATAATTAGTAATTAGTAATTAATAATTATTAATAAGTAATAAGTAATTATTAATTAGTAAATTAGTAATATAAATATTAATTATAGCTATTCATTAAATTATTAATTATTAATTATTACTCATTAATTATTACTTATATAATAAATAATTAGTTAATTATTAATATAACTATTAATTATATAATAATTAATTAGTTAATTAGTAATATAATTATAATCTTTCAAAGTCACGTACTTGAAACAATTTTAAGTTTCAAGTAGGCGGTTTTGAAAGCTTATAAATTATTTTTCATTAACATTTTTTTGTAAATTGCTTTTGTTTTAAACTATTTTTTATATGTTTAATCCATGTTTTAAGTTTCATTTATATTGGTCTTCTATTTTATGTTTTATGGTCTTTCAAAGTCACGTACTTGAAAAATTTTAAGTTTCAAGTATGCGGTTTTGAAAGCTTATAAATTTCTTTTCATCAACTTTTTTTTGGAAATTTCTTTTGTTTTCAACTATTTATTATATGTTTAATCAATGTTTAAAGTTTCAATTATATTCGTTTTATAGTTTATATTTTACAGTCTTTCAAAGTCACGTACTTGAAACATTTTTAAGTTTCAAGTAGGCGGTTTTGAAAGCTTATAAATTATTTTTCATTAACATTTTTTTGTAAATTGCTTTTGTTTTAAACTATTTTTTATATGTTTAATCCATGTTTTAAGTTTCATTTATGTTGGTCTTATAGTTTATCTTTTATTGTATTTCAAAGTGACGTACTTGAAAAATTTTAAGTTTCAAGTATGCGGTTTTGAAAGCTTATAAATTACTTTTCATCAACTTTTTTTTGGAAATTTCTTTTGTTTTCAACTATTTATTATATGTTTAATCAATGTTTAAAGTTTCAATTATATTCGTTTTATAGTTTATATTTTACAGTCTTTCAAAGTCACGTACTTGAAACATTTTTAAGTTTCAAGTAGGCGGTTTTGAAAGCTTATAAATTATTTTTCATTAACATTTTTTTGTAAATTGCTTTTGTTTTAAACTATTTTTTATATGTTTAATCCATGTTTTAAGTTTCATTTATGTTGGTCTTATAGTTTATCTTTTATTGTATTTCAAAGTGACGTACTTGAAACAGAATCCCACATCGGAAATGCAGAATCTACTGCACAGTAAAGATAGAACCTGAATTCCACATCGAAAATGCAGAATGATTTTCAGGGCAAACCCTCTTATAATGAATAATTATAATAAATATTTATATTACTGGTTAACTAATTAATAATTACTAATTACTAATTAATTAGTTATAATTATTAATTATATTTCTAATTAACTAAGTATTTATTATATATGTAATAATTAAGTATTATATAATTGATAATTTTATTACTAATTAACTAATTAGTTATTATATAATTAACGATTAATAAACACTAATTACCAAATTACAAATTATATACTAATTAATTAGTTATTTCGTAATATAAATATTAATTATATACTAATTAAATAGTTAATTAGTAATAGAATTATTAATTATATAATCTGTAATTAGGTAATTAGTAATTATTAATGTTTTATTATTATGTTCGTATGGTTATATAAATATATATAAATAAAATCTAATTTACCCCCTCCTGAGATTCCACTCTGACCAACAAGTAAAAATAGTATTTTGATTTCAGTACACATAAAACATGTAAACAATAATGTACAATCAATGCATATGTCTGTGGCGAGGAGATTCCGTCCCACATGGTGGTCTGCGAATAGGACGTCCGCGTCGAGTGCGCAGTGGAGTCTGATGACCTGGAGAAGGCTGATCCTCGGGCACTGAAACGTCGACTGTCGCATCCTCCATCTGTGTGTCAGTTGGAGGAGCTGTCAACTGCATCTCGTACTGCCATTCAGATCCTTCTCCCACTAGGGTGGTAGAAGGACCTGCCTCCATCGCAGAGGGGAACGAAGCCTGTGATGGAGCTATACCCCAAGACGACGACGGCTCTAGAATCCAAGGCTGGGAAGGATCTGGAACCCAAGATGGAGAGAACTGCGGATATCCTGTCAGGAAAGACGGATCCCATGCCACCTGAGGCACATCCTGAATAGGCTGATCCTGGACTACTAGAGGCCCGACCTCTGCCTGTGGAACAGGCGATGCCTCACGTGCAGCACGACGCTGTCTACGTCGTTGTGGTCGTGGCTCCTCAGCACCAGCAGCAGCTGCAGGATGTTCCTCTGGGGCAGGAACCTCCTGTCTCCGAGCCAGACGCGTGAAGATGCTCTCGGAAAGCGCATGAAAAGATGCCCTCGCCTCCAGCGCTGTAGCATGGACGGCTGCCCGGCTAAAGACCCCCTCCTCCTCTTCATCGCTCATGCGAACAAGCTGCTCTGTGTGACTTCCCTGTAAATAGATTCAAATGGAATTAGAAAATAATTAAATAAACAAAGTAATAGGAATTCATCGTTAGCTAATCATTATATGAATTCATGTTTTAATCCTATGTTATTTATTAATTATTCTAAAATTAACTAATAACAACTAATCATTAATTATTCTATTATTTTATAATTAACTAATAATAACTTTAATTCGTTAATTCTTATATCCTTATTTCATTCTATAAAATTATATTTATCATTTATCATTGATAAATATACTGATTTGCTTTTTCTTCTCTTAGAAATTTTAGTAGTTTATAAAGAAAATATGAATCATCTTAAGCATATTCCCCGGGAGTGTCAAACCAGGATGCAGCAAGGCCCGTTATCGTGCACCAGTTCCCGTTCGAGTCTAGCTCGAAGCGGTGTTTTCGGGTTTTACCCCTATGTACATCTGTGCCAGAGCCACATCCACTTGTTTGTATCCAGACAGGAATTTAATTGCGTAGATAACCACATAATCTTTAAGCTACCAAAATTTCTAAATATTTAATCTTAAGTTAATCTTAAGTTAATCTATACTACCTAACAGTAATTATTTAAAACTATATATAACTAATTACAAAAACTAAATAACCAAATATTAAGAACTACCTAAACTGCTTAACAAATGAAAGATTTAAAACTAAACAAAATTAAATTAATTAAATAAAAACATTAAATTAAATAAAGAAACATACCTCTAAATGAAGCTTCGTAAAAGCTCGCACAGCAAAAAAAAAAATTTAGAGAGAGAGAGAGCAAATTGGAGAGATAAGTTGCAATGAACAAGTGAGGAGAGGGGGGGGGGGTGGCCGCCCTTTTATAGGGACTTCAGGCAAAGGCGGCATCGCGGAAGCCGCCTTTCGCCTCTGCGTATGGCCAAAGGCGGCTTCCGCGATGCCGCCTTTCGCCTTACCCTGAGCCGAAAGGCGGCCTCCTCCCGGCCGCCTTTGCCATGTCATCGATCCGGGCCAAAGGCGGCGCGGGGGAGCAAAGGCGGCATCGCAGATGCCGCCTTTGTAGCGTATTTTTAAAATTTTTTTTGACCTAGGCCGTTTTTCAGAAATTTTTTTTAAGAAAAACGTAAAAAAAAAAAAATCCTCAGGACGTCCCTCACGCGTATGTTCCTCATGCCCGAAACCCAATCCAACAGTGCGTCCTCGTCGTCCTCTACATCGGCGGAAGCTGCAAAATTAATTAATACAATTTATTATTATTAATTAATTATAATTCATTAATAATTATTATTAATAATTACTAGTTAATATTATTAAGTTTATTAATAATCAATAGTTATTTAATTAATTACCAGGTTTGCCCCGGAGAGATTGGAATTTGTGGATTCCCATGAGGGCACACGCGCTGATGGTAGCGAAGCAGATGACGGGGAGCTGGAGTTTGTCACCGGCGGCGTGGATGAAGGGCATGAAGATGTCGGCCAAGATGATGGTCGGCGGCGGAAAGTCATCCGTGCCGTGGGAAATGTGGGTGGTGAAGAGGTGGAGGAAAGGGGCGAGGAAGGCGTTCTGGGCGCCGTGGTGGAAGGCGGGGATGGGCTGGCTGGCGTCGGGGTCGGAGGCGGGGAAACTGTCAGGGAAGGAACAGAAGCGGAAATTGGGGAGGCCGTCGAGGGCGGCGGGGCCCCGGGAGCGGAGTAGGCGGCGGTGGTTGAAGTCGGTGTTGACGAAGGTGATGAGGAAGCCGCGGTGGTAGAGGATCTTGGCGAGGCTGAGCATTGCCCGGATATGGCTCTGGTATGGGCATGGAATGCAGACCGCATGGGGCTTCTGTGCTCCTGCGCCCATTTCTCTCTCCCTCACTGTGGATCTATGGAGGGATCAGCTGATGTCTTCCTTATTGTATCAAATCCTTCAATGTATGTGGTTCTTATCCTCTTTCTTATCGCTTTTGGGGATTTTTTTTTTACGTTTTTAAAAAAAAATATTTTCCAGAAAACGCTTCCGGCAATTTTTTTTTTAAAAATGCACCTTAAAGGCGGCATCCGGGATGCCGCCTTTGCATTTCGGGGGCAAGGCGGCATCCGGGATGCCGCCTTTGCACTGCGGGTGAAAGGCGGCATCCGCGATGCCGCCTTCCTCCTAAAAAAATATTTTTTTTGAAAATTTTTATTTTGTTTTGTTTTGTTTTGTTTTGTTTTGTTTATATATATATATATATATATATATATAAACAAAAAAAAATCAGCATAATTTCTCTGCTATTAAAGATCCAGCGCTACAGCCATTACAGCAGTCTGGATTCTGACAGAAACTCTTACTCAGGTCTCCCTTTTATAAGAGGGTTTGCCCTGAAAATCATTCAGCATTTTCGATTGGGATTCAGGTTCTACCTTTACTGTGTAGTAGATTCTGCATTTCCGATGTGAGATTCTGTTACAAGTACGTGACTTTGAAATACAATAAAATATAAACTATAAGGCCAATATAAATGAAATTTTAAACATTGATTAAACATATAATAAATAGTTGAAAACAAAAAGAATTTCCTCAAAAATGTTGATGAAAAATAATCTATAACCTTTCAAAACCGCCTACTTGAAACTTAAAAATGTTTCAAATAAGTGAATTTGAAAGACTGTAAAATATAAACTATAAAACGAATATAATTAAAACTTTAAAAATTGATTAAACATATAATAAATAGTTTAAAACAAATGAAATTTCCAAAAAAATGTTGATGAAAAGTAATTTATAAGCTTTCAAAACTGCATACTTGAAACTTAAAATTTTTCAAGTACGTGACTTTGAAAGACCATAAAACATAAAATAGAAGACCAATATAAATGAAACTTAAAACATGGATTAAACATATAAAAAATAGTTTAAAACAAAAGCAATTTACAAAAAAATGTTAATGAAAAATAATTTATAAGCTTTCAAAACCGCCTACTTGAAACTTAAAAATTTTTCAAGTACGTGACTTTGAAAGACCATAAAACATAAAATAGAAGACCAATATAAATGAAACTTAAAACATGGATTAAACATATAAAAAATAGTTTAAACCAAAAGCAATTTACAAAAAAATGTTAATGAAAAATAATTTATAAGCTTTCAAAACCGCCTACTTGAAACTTAAAAATGTTTCAAGTACGTGACTTTGAAAGACTGTAAAATATAAACTATAAAACGAATATAATTGAAACTTTAAACATTGATTAAACATATAATAAATAGTTGAAAAAAAAGAAATTTACAAAAAAATGTTGATGAAAAGTAATTTATAAGCTTTCAAAACCGCATACTTGAAACTTAAAATTTTTCAAGTACGTGACTTTAAAAGACTATAAAATATAAACTATAAGGCCAATATAAATGAAACTTAAAACATGGATTAAACATATAAAAAATAGTTGAAAAAAAAATCATAAAAAATGATGATAAAAAATAATTTATAAGCTTTCGGTTTCACTTACTAATTATTAGTAATTAGTAATTAGTAATTAGTAATTAGTAATTAGTAATTAGTAATTATTAATTAGTTAATTAGTAATATAAATATTAATTAGTTAATTAGTAATATAAATATTAATTATAATTATTCATTATAATTATTAATTATTAATTATTAATAATTAATTATATAATAGTTAGTTAGTTCATTAGTTATATAATTATTAATTATATAACAATTAATTAGTAAATTAGTAATATAATTTTTAATTACATTTATTCATTATAAATTTTAATTATTAATTAGTAATTATTAATAATTAAATATGTCATAATTAATTAGTTAATTAGTAATATTATCATTAATTATATAATAATTAATTATTAATATAATTATTACATATATAATAAATATTTAGTTAATTAGAAATACAATTAATAATTATAACTAATTAATTAGTAATTATTAATTATTAATTAGCTAATTAGTAATATAAATATTTATTATAATTATTCATTATAATTAGTAATTAGTAATTAATAATTATTAATAAGTAATTAGTAATTATTAATTAGTTAATTAGTAATATAAATATTAATTATAGCTATTCATTAAATTATTAATTATTAATTATTACTCATTAATTATTACTTATATAATAAATAATTAGTTAATTATTAATATAAATATTAATTATATAATAATTAATTAGTTAATTAGTAATATAATTATAATCTTTCAAAGTCACGTACTTGAAACATTTTTAAGTTTCAAGTAGGCGGTTTTGAAAGCTTATAAATTATTTTTCATTAACATTTTTTTGTAAATTGCTTTTGTTTTAAACTATTTTTTATATGTTTAATCCATGTTTTAAGTTTCATTTATATTGGACTTCTATTTTATGTTTTATGGTCTTTCAAAGTCACGTACTTGAAAAATTTTAAGTTTCAAGTATGCGGTTTTGAAAGCTTATAAATTACTTTTCATCAACATTTTTTTGTAAATTTCTTTTGTTTTCAACTATTTATTATATGTTTAATCAATGTTTAAAGTTTCAATTATATTCGTTTTATAGTTTATATTTTACAGTCTTTCAAAGTCACGTACTTGAAACATTTTTAAGTTTCAAGTAGGCGGTTTTGAAAGGTTATAGATTATTTTTCATCAACATTTTTGAGGAAATTCTTTTTGTTTTCAACTATTTATTATATGTTTAATCAATTTTTAAAATTTCATTTATATTGGCCTTATAGTTTATCTTTTATTGTATTTCAAAGTCACGTACTTGAAACAGAATCCCACATCGGAAATGCAGAATCTACTGCACAGTAAAGGTAGAACCTGAATCCCACATCGAAAATGCAGAATGATTTTCAGGGCAAACCCTCTTATAATGAATAATTATAATAAATATTTATATTACTGATTAACTATTTAATAATTACCAATTACTAATTAATTAGTTATAATTATTAATTATATTTCTAATTAACTAAGTATTTATTATATATGTAATAATTAAGTATTATATAATTGATAATTATATTACTAATTAACTAATTAGTTATTATATAATTAATGATTAATAAACACTAATTACCAAATTACAAATTATATACTAATTAATTAGTTATTTCGTAATATAAATATTAATTATATACTAATTAAATACTTAATTAGTAATAGAATTATTAATTATATAATTTTTAATTAGGTAATTTGTAATTATTAATGTTTTATTATTATGTTCGTATAGTTATATAAATATATATAAATAAAACCTAATTTACCCCCTCCTGAGATTCCACTCTGACCAACAAGTAAAAATAGTATTTTGATTTCAGTACACATAAAACATGTAAACAATAATGTACAATCAATGCATATGTCTGTGGCGAGGAGATTCCGTCCCACATGGTGGTCTGCGAATAGGACGTCCGCGTCGAGTGCGCAGTGGAGTCTCATGAACTGGAGAAGGCTGATCCTCGGGCACTGAAACGTCGACTGTCGCATCCTCCATCTGTGTGTCAGTTGGAGGAGCTGTCAACTGCATCTCGTACTGCCATTCGGATCCTTCTCCCACTAGGGTGGTAGAAGTACCTGCCTCCATCGCAGAGGGGAACGAAGCCTGTGATGGAGCTATACCCCAAGACGACGACAGCTCTAGAATCCAAGGCTGTGAAGGATCTGGAACCCAAGATGGAGAGAACTGCGGATATCCTGTCAGGAAAGACGGATCCCATGCCACCTGAGGCACATCCTGAATAGGCTGATCCTGGACTACTAGAGGCCCGACCTCTGCCTGTGGAACAGGCGATGCCTCACGTGCAGCACGACGCTGTCTACGTCGCCGTGGTCGTGACTCCTCAGCACCAGCAGCAGCTGCAGGATGTTCCTCTGGGGCAGGAACCTTCTGTCTCCGAGCCAGACGCGTGAAGATGCTCTCGGAAAGCGCATGAAAAGATGCCCTCGCCTCCAGCGCTGTAGCATGGACGGCTGCCCGGCTAAAGACCCCCTCCTCCTCTTCATCGCTCATGCGAACAAGCTGCTCTGTGTGACTTCCCTGTATGTAGATTCAAATGGAATTAGAAAATAATTCAATAAACAAAGTAATAGGAATTTATTAACTTACCATCCTCTGCATCTCTATGCCAGCTTGGGTAAGATACAGTATAAACTTTAGTCTATACCAGGGCGCATAGTCAACCTGCTCTGAAAGAGAGAATCGATTTGTAGGAACACCTTGAATACGTAACTCTGCACGTCTGTGCCAGCAGTCGATAAAACTCGCATGTACTTGGGACCAGTCATCATCCTGCCTCCCTGTCAGCTTCATCCCATGAAGCTTGTCTGTCTGTCTAGATGGTAATGGAATCGGCTGAGTACGAAAAAATTGGCGCATGACCCTGTCAGGCTACTGCCACTCAATAATATGAAAGTGAATGAGGGACACTACAACCATAGCATCCTCAAGACCAACAGTGCAGTATGCTGGCAACTGGTCCATAATACTCCAGTATGGAAGCCATGAAATCTGAAATGACTAGTGATTTTGTCAAAAAAACACCCAACTAAAAACCAAAATTGATGTTATTATTAAAAATGTTAGACAGTGATAGATTGTATATACATACCTGATCAGGTAAGAGACAGTCCAACTGTAGCCGATATACGCCCAAATGCTGTCTCGGAACCATGTCAAAATTGTGTCGCTGACACCACCTGTAAAATACAACGATAATGACAAATAATGAGAAATTATAGTCAATAACTCATAGTAGAATAAAAAACCAATAGAAATGACTTATCATACCAGCGTCCACGCGGAGCGTCATGCAGCACCTCCATCTCGACCGGTGGACCAACAAGGTCAGGGAGGAATGATGGGATGCGCTCCCATGCCCACATCTGAATAAGGATGACGCATCCTCCAAGACCTGTACGGTCCCTATGGGATAGTCTGCATAATGATCTGTACGTGTATGCCAAGCAGGCTGATCCCCAACTGTACGTCCCAGCCCGATCAAAGTCCTCTAGTAGGGGTAGATACATCATATGCACGTGCATCCCCGAGTGATCAGTACACATGGTCCCACCAATGAGTCGTAAGATATATGCACGGGCGTAACTCATGACGGTCTTCTCATCATCATCATCCTGTAAATGTGGAATCTGCGACTCCAACCAACGCATAGATATGGACGATCCATCTGTAGCCCTACGGTCAGACAAAATATCAACGCCTAACAAGCGTTGAGCAAGGTCTGGCCAAGCTGCACGAGTGGGTCCAATAACGGGTCTCCCCTGGATAGGAATATCGAGAAGAACTGCGACATCCTCGAGGGTGATGGTCATCTCCCCCTCAGGCAAGTGGAATGTGTGTGTCTCTGGTCTCCATCTCTCAACGAGGGCAGCAAGTAGGTAATGATCTACAAATGTGAAATCTGATACGGCAAGGCCATAGAAGCCAGCACGGCGCAAGTAAGGTCTAATGGCATGTGGAGGCTCCATGTGATGAAAATGGTGCGCTCGACGCACCTTCACAAATCGATCTGGATGACCCTCTAACACGGCCTGCGAAATATGGGTAGGCTGCTGAGTGAGTAGAATGGTATCATCCATCTGCATATAAACAAAGAAAATGAGTCGTAAGTGTAAAATGTAAATATAACATTAATGGGTTAACTGACATACACTTTTCAAAATGGGTTAAGTGTTCCACTTTCAGAGTTTTGAAATAAATTCTATTATTTCATATTTAAAGTTATTTCTTGAAAGCATGAATATTAATATGAAATAAGTTATGTTATCTAAAATATTGAGTCTTGAATTTGGTTACACATATTTTGGGGGAGCTTTGTGATTAACTACTTATAGATTGGATTAAGATAAACCATGTCAATTAGTAATGATGTTTTTAGAATTTATCTAATTGTATGTATTCAATATCTTATGCTAATTATTATGATACTATAAATTTGTTATAGAACAGTTTGCTAAAATATCCTGCATGTTTAGATTGGGGTTTAGGTTGGAGGGTTTAGGGTTAAAATTTTTAATATTAACGTCCAGGAAACATGTTAATGGGTTAACTGACATACACTTTTCAAAATGGGTTAAGTGTTCCGCTTTCAGAGTTTTGAAATAAATTCTATTATTTCATATTTAAAGTTATTTCTTGAAAGCATGAATATTAATATGAAATAAGTTATGTTATCTAAAATATTGAGTCTTGAATTTGGTTACACATATTTTGGGGGAGCTTTGTGATTAACTACTTATGGATTGGATTAAGATAAACCATGTCAATTAGTAATGATGTTTTTAGAATTTATCTAATTGTATGTATTCAATATCTTATGCTAATTATTATGATACTATAAATTTGTTATAGAACAGTTTGATAAAATATCCTGCATGTTTAGATTGGGGTTTAGGTTGGAGGGTTTAGGGTTAAAATTTTTAATATTAACGTCCAGGAAACATGTTAATGGGTTAACTGACATACACATTTCAATATGGGTTAAGTGTTCCGCTTTCGGAGTTTTGAAATAAATTCTATTATTTCATATTCAAAGTTATTTCTTGAAAGCATGAATATTAATATGAAATAAGTTATGTTATCTAAAATATTGAGTCTTGAATTTGGTTACACATATTTTGGGGGAGCTTTGTGATTAACTACTTATGGATTGGATTAAGATAAACCATGTCAATTAGTAATGATGTTTTTAGAATTTATCTAATTGTATTTATTCAATATCTTATGCTAATTATTATGATACTATAAATTTGTTATAGAACAGTTTGCTAAAATATCCTGCATGTTTAGATTGGGGTTTAGGTTGGAGGGTTTAGGGTTAAAATTTTTAATATTAACGTCCAGGAAACATGTTAATGGGTTAACTGACATACACTTTTCAAAATGGGTTAAGTGTTCCGCTTTCAGAGTTTTGAAATAAATTCTATTATTTCATATTCAAAGTTATTTCTTGAAAGCATGAATATTAATATGAAATAAGTTATGTTATCTAAAATATTGAGTCTTGAATTTGGTTACACATATTTTTGGGGAGCTTTGTGATTAACTACTTATGGATTGGATTAAGATAAACCATGTCAATTAGTAATGATGTTTTTAGAATTTGTATAATTGTATGTATTCAATATCTTATGCTAATTATTATGATACTATAAATTTGTTATAGAACAGTTTGCTAAAATATCCTGCATGTTTAGATTGGGGTTTAGGTTGGAGGGTTTAGGGTTAAAATTTTTAATATTAACGTCCAGGAAACATGTTAATGGGTTAACTGACATACACTTTTCAAAATGGGTTAAGTGTTCCGCTTTCAGAGTTTTGAAATAAATTCTATTATTTCATATTCAAAGTTATTTCTTGAAAGCATGAATATTAATATGAAATAAGTTATGTTATCTAAAATATTGAGTCTTGAATTTGGTTACACATATTTTGGGGGAGCTTTGTGATTAACTACTTATAGATTGGATTAAGATAAACCATGTCAATTAGTAATGATGTTTTTAGAATTTATCTAATTGTATGTATTCAATATCTTATGCTAATTATTATGATACTATAAATTTGTTATAGAACAGTTTTCTAAAATATCCTGCATGTTTAGATTGGGGTTTAGGTTGGAGGGTTTAGGGTTAAAATTTTTAATATTAACATCCAGGAAACATGTTAATGGGTTAACTGACATACACTTTTCAATATGGGTTAAGTGTTCCACTTTCAGAGTTTTGAAATAAATTCTATTATTTCATATTTAAAGTTATTTCTTGAAAGCATGAATATTAATATGAAAACTTATCTCAGATGTTTGGGGTTTAGAAAACCAAGGAATAAAAAAGAGATAACAACATTTAGTTTACAATATGGGAATGTCACAATGAAGACAATACATCATTATGAATGAGACTGTGAAGTCGACCCAACAACGTTAGGGCATCGCTTCCGATTATGACCTTCTTTATGACATATTGTGCATCGCAAACTCTGCCCTTGTTCTTGATGCCAGTCCATCTCATTACGCATCCTACTCGCCTTTGGTCTCCCACGAGGACGTAACCGATTCATGTTAGGTATCACTATCGGCTGGCCTTCAGGCATTGGGAAATAACGATACTCCCCAATAGGTGTCCATGGTGCAGAATAATAGTTGGCAATGATATCCATCTGGTACACTGGATCAACATATGCTTCCCATGAGATGTTCACAGAGGCACATGCTGCGATGACGTGTGTACATGGAAACCGTAAGGCCTGAAATTTTCCACATTGGAATTGCCTTGTTTCCAGTAATACCACCATTTTTTCACCGACGTGATTTGTGATGGGGTCTGAACGCTCTTGAACTTCAAATCGGGAGTCTTCTCTTTGAAAGAGACATACGTGATAACCGGAAGCTTCTTCAATATTTTTTTCAATCTCTCGTTGAAAGTGTATTCCATATCTTATCCCTTGATGTATTCTGTCTGATGCTAGTTTTTGTCTATCCACAAAGTACTTCACGCATCGATATAATGTCTCCTGAACTAATGCGGTTATAGGTAGCTTGCGAAGTCCTTTGAAGATACCATTGATGCACTCCACAATGTTTGTCGTCATGTGTCCGTACCTCTTTCCCCCGTCGTATGCCAATGTCCATTTCTCTTTTGGAATCTGCATCATATAATCATAAACTTCTTGATTAGCCTGACGAATTTGTTCAAAACGTTCTTCAAATCGTCGTTGGTCCGACTCATATGCTACAAAACGTAGATGATATTTCACATAAATTGATTTTATATTTATATTGAAACAGTAAAACAGAATGAATAAAATACGTACCAAGCCTTGTGATTTCCTTCTTCATCGGTTCGTTGTGGAATTTTTTATGTACATTGCTAGCAATGTGTCTAATGCAGAACCGATGATGTGCATTTGGGTATCTCCATGTATCAGGATCTGCATTGATTGCCTCATTAATTGCTCGAT
Source organism: Viscum album (assembly GCA_963277665.1). Lineage (NCBI taxonomy): Eukaryota > Viridiplantae > Streptophyta > Magnoliopsida > Santalales > Viscaceae > Viscum > Viscum album. The sequence goes on from OY728166.1 coordinate 492,855,713, forward strand.
GGCGATCAGATATCAAACAAACTCCCTGAATGTTGGTGAAATGGTTGCTGATACATGCCAGAAACCAACTCCATGATTCATAGTTTTCTTTCTCTACAATGGAAAAGGCAAGCGGAAGAGGTGAACGGTTTCCATCTTGGGTTGCCGCAATCAACAATAATCCCTTGTATTTTCCATACAGAAATGTTCCATCAATCTGAATAAATTGTTTGCAAAAACGAAATGCAGAGATACAAGGAAGGAATGCCCAGAACAACCGATGAAATTGAACACAAGATGGATCAAGTCGATTATTAGGAGACACATGTTCGTTTGTATCCAGATGGAAGACAACTTGGTTATGATGCCTCAGTATAGCTAGCAATTGCGGCAATACTCGATATGAGTCATCCCAATCACCATATACCTTCACAATTGCCTTCTGTTTCGCCATCCATGCCTTATTATAGGAAATCTTATAACCGAATGTCTGTAGAATCCTCTCTTGCACAAGGGATATTGGAACATCTTGGCATGTCCTAATCATCTCAACAACAATAGATGACACAAATTCTGCATCTAATGAAGTATGATCTTGTGTGAGACTTGGCTGAACGCAAGTATGAGCCGCCTCAATCCTTGAGATTCTCCAACCTCCAAATGTAATGTCTGGAATATCCCTTAAGCGAAATCTACAATCATCCCCATACTTCACGCACCGTATAACATATTTACTACGACATGATTCGTGAACTACATAGTTGAAGTTTCTCTCAATATGAAATCTCTTTAACGTGCTTTTTAAGGCATCTTTACTGGGAAAATTCCTTCCAATATATAAGGTTTTGTCCACCTCACTAAACCTATCTGGTACAACTCCAGGGAACTCCGTTGTCGGTGTGAGAACAGTATTATCGAATTCAGGCACGCGTGTCATTGCTTCTGACCAAGATGAAAATAATGGTGGATGATTTATTGACAGAGGTTTATGTACAACAATTGCATTTCACAAAACCTCCTCTCTATCTTTTGTTGGTCCCTCCTCATCAGCACTGTTGTCGCCATCTGATCCATCATTACGAAACTCATCATCAGAAGTCGGATTGACATGTATATCCGGAAGATCATCTAGGTTGTCCTCTTCTGCTGCATCATTTGGAATAGGCTCAATGTCATGGGGTAGACTGTCTTCAACCACTCTTGTATTTCTACGTCTTTGTACAAGTGGACGTTGTTGTTGTACAGTAGAAACAACAACGTATAACTCCATCATGGTACCATCTAACCGTTGAGAAAATAAATTAATTGCTTGGACCCACTGCGCATCAGCAACCAATGGACAAGCTATATGCCACAGTGTTGTTGGAAATTGCAAATGTCTATAGCTCATAGACATTATCTCTTGATCGGGTCCCAGATTTAAGGAAACATGAATTCTCTCTTGAAGGTCACTTATGGTAACACAATCAAATGTACTAACCACCGTAATTGGTTGTGTACTGTAAGAAGCTCCTTGCTCAGTTTGAATAATCTCCCCATAATAGTACACACAGGCAAACATGGCTCTCTACGTCAAAAATGTTTCTTTCATCAAAATTATGATAGTGTAACAAAATATTAACAATTATGTTTGACGATATGATGTTTATTATAATGTAATTTTATTTCGCCTTTCTATACCATAAACTATGCTACTGATGTTTGACCATATGATATTTATTAGAATGTAATTTTAGAGCGCCTTTTTATTTAGTTTGTTTGTTCTTCTTCATTTCACTTTATATGTTCATTAGTATCGTTAGCTAATCATTATATGAATTCATGTTTTAATCCTATGTTATTTATTAATTATTCTAAAATTAACTAATAATAACTAATCGTTAATTATTCTATTATTCTATAATTAACTAATAATAACTTTAATTTGTTAATTCTTATGTCCTTATTTGATTCTATAACATTATATTTATCATTTATCATTGATAAATATACTGATCATTAGTATCGTTAGCTAATCATTATATGAATTCATGTTTTAATCCTATGTTATTTATTAATTATTCTAAAATTAACTAATAACAACTAATCATTAATTATTCTATTATTTTATAATTAACTAATAATAACTTTAATTCGTTAATTCTTATGTCCTTATTTCATTCTATAAAATTATATTTATCATTTATCATTGATAAATATACTGATTTTATTTTTCTTCTCTTAGAAATTTTAGTAGTTTATAAAGAAAATATGAATCATCTTAAGCATATTCCCCGGGAGTGTCAAACCAGGATGCAGCAAGGCCCGTTATCGTGCACCAGTTCCCGTTCGAGTCTAGCTCGAAGCGGTGTTTTCGGGTTTTACCCCTATGTACATCTGTGCCAGAGCCACATCCACTTGTTTGTATCCAGACAGGAATTTAATTGCGTAGATAACCACATAATCTTTAAGCTACCAAAATTTCTAAATACTTAATCTTAAGTTAATCTATACTTAATCTATACTACCTAACAGTAATTATTTAAAACTATATATAACTAATTACAAAAACTAAATAACCAAATATTAAGAACTACCTAAACTGCTTAACAAATGAAAGATTTAAAACTAAACAAAATTAAATTAATTAAATAAAAACATTAAATTAAATAAAGAAACATACCTCTAAATGAAGCTTCGTAAAAGCTCGCACAACAAAGGAATTTTTTAGAGAGAGAGAGAAAATCGGAGAGATGAATTTGAAATGAACAAGTGAGGAGAGGGGGGGGGGGTGGCCACCCTTTTATAAGGAGTTCAGGCGAAGGCGGCATCGCGGAAGCCGCCTTTCGCCTCTGCGTATGGCCAAAGGCGGCTTCCGCGATGCCGCCTTTCGCCTTACCCTGAGGAGAAAGGCGGCCTCCTCCCGGCCGCCTTTGCCATGTCATCGATCCGGGCCAAAGGCGGCGCGGGGGAGCAAAGGCGGCATCGCAGATGCCGCCTTTGTAGCGTATTTTTAAAAAAAAAATTGACCTAGGCCGTTTTTCAGAAATATTTTTTTAAGAAAAACGTAAAAAAAAAATCCCCCTTTTGGAGTTGGGCTGCTCCATAGCACATTATTTTTCACTCTAAAAAGAATATTTTGTTTTGGATACACCTGTTTTTCATATGCCAAGATAAATAAAAACCATTTATGATACAAAAAAAAGAGATACCGTAGCTAGAGGCTCCCTTCCAAGTTGGATACACTAGTGCAGAAATCGTTTTTTACGTCACCATTTTTTACGTCGGTTATATATAACCGACGTTACAAATCGCGCCTGTTGGGTTTTTACGTCGGTTATCTTATAACCGACGTAAAAAACCAATACGCGGGGGGTTTTTTACATCGGTTATTTGGAAACCGACGTAAAAAACCCGATATCGACGCGTTTTTTACGTCCGTTATCAAATAACCGACGTAAAAAATCAAAGCGCGGAGTTTTTTACGTCGGTTATAAAATAACTGACGTAAAAAACGCGTCCGGGCTTTGGTTTTTTACGTCGGTTATTAGATAACTGACGTAAAAAACGCGTCCATATCGGGTTTGTTACGTCGGTTTCCAAATAACCGACGAAAAAACCCCACCATGCTTTGGTTTTTTACGTCGGTTATTTTATAACCGACGTAAAAAACGCGTAGATATCGGGTTTTTTTACGTCGGTTTCCAAATAACCGACGTAAAATAACCCCCGCGCATTGGTTTTTTACGTCGGTTATCTTATAACTGACGTAAAAAACCAAAGCGCAGGAGCTTTTTTACGTCGGTTTTAAAATAACCGACGTTATAAATTTAAAAAATAGTTTATAACGTCGGTTATTATATAACCGACGTTATAAAACTTTTAAAAAAATTAAAGCTCGTGGACTGTCATTTACGATTTATCGATTGACAGTCCGCCGGCTCGTCTCTCTTGCGCGGTAAACCCTAATTGGCTCGTCGATCGACCTGCGTTAAACTCAATTTGGCTTCATTGTTTATCTTCTTCACTCCTCTCGGATCTATCATCTCAACTCGCAACATTCAATTAAGTCTTCCACGAATTTATTTCGTTCGTTTTTGTTTCGATTCTTGATGTGCTTTTCGTTCATTTTTGAATCTCGTGGAATTTTTTGTTATTGCAAATGGTTATTTGTATTTTGTTATTGCAAATGGTTATTTGTATTGAAAATGGTTATTTGCAAATGGTTATTTGTATTTTGTTATTGCAAATGGTTATTTTTATTGCAAATGGTTATTTTCAAATGGTTATTTGTATTTTGTTATTGCAAATGGTTATTTGTATTGCAAATGGTTATTTGTATTTTGTTATTGAAAATGGTTATTTGAATCTCGTGGAATTTTTTGTTGATATAACATACTATTTTGTTGATATAACAGACTATGTTGAGGGAACATTAAACTAGATGAATAATGAGATAAAAAAGACGTGCATCGTTACTTTAAAGGAAAATAAATAATAATTACTTTTTATATCATATTTTGGATCAGTTTTTTTATAAATTAAAACAATAAATGTGATCCCCATTATATGATATTGGAGGAGTACCATGGTTTAACCACACAGTATGGAAAACCTAGAACCAACCCTAAAAAATGCATATGCATCATGCTATGTGATTTCATGATAAATAAGTATGGTTTGTACAAAATATATTTCCTCCATTATATTTGTAAACAAATGTAAAATGTTTCCTAGGTAGAACCTCATGGTATTCACTAACCATGTTCCAACCATGAATAAGAATATAAAACTATAATATCCTAAAAAGTCAAAAAATAATAATACAAGGATGAATAAAAAAAAGTTAATCAAAATAATTTGATTTAATAACCTATAATAAATATAGAGGTGTTAAAATAACACAAACCATACTAAATTCTACCCCTAGAAGAATATGTTGAGGATGTTGGACCTAGATTGAGATTAGGCCACTACTCCATTATCAATGGCTCTCACACCTATGTCTCATTGGAATCGAAAACATGTTACCAATGATATTAAACCATATGAATTACCATATCATTTAGAACATTCACTTGAGAATATAAAACACATTATTATTGTTAATCATATACATATACATATTTAGTCTTGTAATTGCCAGGCTGTTCACTATTGTTGTTGATATTTGTTAATTCTTGGTGTTTAGAATTTCTGAACATGTTTCCTATAATTGGAATTCAGTTTTTGTCCATGGTTGTTTTGTTTTCGTTTTTGGATTTTGAAAACCTAAAATAAACAGAGTTTTTAGTCGAGTTTTATTTTGATTGATAACTGTTAAAGCTGAAGGCCAAGTACAAAATCAAATCCCCACAAGATATGTTACGTGGGATTAAAAAGCAGAAATAAAGGATTAAACTGAATCAGTGGGACTATTGTTATTCTGAGCAGACCAGTGTTGGACGTGCTGGGCGGCCCTCTCAGCCTGCCAATGCAATTAACGATCATCAGAAACAAGAATGAGTGAATTGCTGATAAAATAATAACATGCTGGTAGACCTCTTTTTTCCAGTCATAGCGAAGGGTGATGAAGACCAATATCAAGGTCTGCACGCCATTTAAAATAGGTTGTTTATCTAATATATTAAAACATTAAAACCACAATCAATATTAATCTATGTAGGCGTCATGGTTTTCTTTGATTCAATGAAATTTAAAACTGTTATATCTAACTATATTTTGTTTTAAAAAAAATATTCAAGCATATTTTTTTAAATACCTATAGATTTGTTTTATATTTTAAATTGTTTTACATTCAAATTATGATTTTTTTCATATAACCATGTAGTTGTCTTATCTTAAAAATATATATTTTTTGTTGATATTTGTTATAGGTAATAATGAGTCGAAGTTGGATTACGACACATCGAATGAGCAATGAATTTGAGGAAGATGTTGATGCCTTTTTGGAATTTGCAAAACGAAATGTTCCAAGTAGTGACATTTTTTTCTGTCCATGCCTGAAATGTTTGAATATGAAGAAGTTGAAAAGTAGAGAGATAAAATATCATCTGATATTTCTTGGTTTTAATCCGAGTTACAGCCCTTGGATTTGGCATGGTGAAACTGGACGGAATGTCACTGATGATGATGATTCGCAAGATGGTAACTCTGATGGAATTGAAGAAATGATTCGCGATATTGTAGCATAACAAACTGAGATAGAACCGACAATTGCGCGTCTATATAGTGATGCTGAAAAACCATTATATCCCGGTTGTACAGATTTTACAGTTTTGTCGGCGGTTTTAAGATTGATTAACCTGAAGGCGAATCATGGATGGAGTGACAGAAGTTTTACAGAGCTGCTACAATTGATGAAAGACATTCTTCCAAAAGATAACGATCTTCCAGATTCACATTACAAAGCCAAGAAAATATTATGCCCGATGGGATTGGGATACAAGAAAATACATGCCTGTCCGAATGACTGCATTATATATAAGAAGGAATATGAATTTCTGTCAGAGTGTCCAAAATGTGGGACATCACGGTATAAGGTGAAAGAAAAATCACAGGGTGATGTAGAGATTACAAAGCTCCCTTCAAAGGTATTTTGGTATCTTCCTATAATTAATCGTTTCAAACGTTTATTTGCTAATTCACATGATGCAAAAAGATTAAGATGTCATGCTGAAGAGCGGGTATGTGATGGAAAAATACGTCATCCAGCTGATTGTCCACAATGGAAGAAAATTGATGCGCAGTATTCTACATTTGGAAATGAAATTAGAAATCTCAGACTAGGGTTGTGCACAGATGGAATGAATCCATACCGAACACTCAGTAGCACACATAGTTCATGGCCTGTTTTATTGGTAATTTACAACCTCTCTCCTGAAGTTTGTATGAAGCGCAAATATGTCATGTTGAGTACAATGATCTCTGGTCCAAAGCAACCCGATAATGATATTGATGTTTACTTGTCACCGTTGATTGATGATTTGAAACTGTTATGGGATGATGGTATTGGGGTGTATGATTCTTATAAAATAGAATATTTTCAACTGCATGCAGTGCTTCTGTTCACTATAAATGACTTCCCAGCGTATGGAAATTTGTCTGGATACAGTGTTAAAGGGCATAAAGCATGTCCAATTTGTGAACAACAGACGTCCTATTGTCAATTGTATCATGGGAGGAAACAGTGTGCATGGGTCATCGAAAGTTTTTGCCTATGGAACACCCTTATAGAAGACTAAAAAAGGCATTCAATGGCTCACAAGAATTTGATACTGCTCCAAAACCTTTATCCCATGATCTGTATTTTGAGAGGGTGAAAAACCTTGACGTGACATTAGGAAAGACACAGAAATCTGGTAATGATAGACATATTTGGAAGAAAAGGTCAATTTTTTTTGAGCTACCATATTGGAGGTATCATGAAGTTAAACATAATATTGATGTCATGAACGTGGAGAAGAATATCTATGATTCTTTGATTGGAACATTGTTAGATATTAAAGGAAAGACTAAAGATGGGTTGAATGCAAGATTAGACTTACTATCAATGGGAATATGTTTGGAGTTAGCTCCCAAACCTAAAGGAAGACGAACATTTCTTCCCCCGGCTTGTCATACATTATCGAAGAGGGAGAAAATTAGCTTCTGTCAGTGTCTTCATGATACCAAAGTGCCTCAAGGTTATTCTTCTAATGTAAAAAATTTTGTCTCATTGAAGGACTTGAAGTTGATAGGTATAAAATCACATGATTGTCACGTCATGATGCAACAAATTCTACCAGTTTCATTGCGTGGAATATTGCCCATTAGTGTTAGAAAGACTATAATGAAGTTGTGTTATTTTTTCAATTCAATTTGTAACAAGGCGATTGATGTGAATGCTTTGAACATTTTGGAAAAGGATGCAATTTTTATACTTTGTCAATTGGAAATGTATTTTCCTCCAACTTTTTTTGATATAATGGTGCATTTAATGATTCATCTGGTTCGAGAAATAAAGCTTTGTGGACCTGTATATCTTTGTTGGATGTATCCTTTTGAAAGGTATATGAAAATATTAAAGGGGTATATTAAAAATCTATATCGACCTGAAGCCTCCATTATTGAAAAGTATATTTCTGAGGAGGTAGCAGAGTTTTGTACGAGCTACTTGGCTGCGGCGCAACACATAAGTTTGCCTCCATCTCGCCATGAACGAGTTAATAATGAGGGAAAGGGGATTCACGGCTTGAAATTCAAATCATTGTCAGCTGAACAGATGAAGAAGTTAGAATCATACATCTTGAATAACATAGCTGATGCTCAACCGTATATCACATTGCATATTAATGAGTTGAAACAATGTCATCCAAAGAAGAAATAAATGTGGATTTTGAATGAGCACAACAAAACTTTTTTGTCATGGATTAAAAAGACTTTGCTTGGTAGATCAGATGTATCAGAGACATTAAAATGGATAGTGGGTGGTCCATGTTTAAATGTGATAACATGGTCTGGTTATGACATTAATGGTTATACATTTCATACAAAAGCTCAGGACAACAGAAGTGCAGTTCAGAATAGTGGTGTATTGGTGTTTGCAGAAGCAATGCATTTTTCGAGTGCTAAGGACAAAAACCCAATTTCTGAATCAAATGCATATTATGGAGTGATTGAAGACATATGGGAGGTTGATTACTTTAAAATTAAAGTTCCCGTTTTTAACTGTAAATGGTTTAACGGTAACAACAGTGTCAGACACGATGAATTTGGAATGACACTTGTTAATCTAAATAGATTGGAAGACACATCTGATTCTTTTATAATGGCAACACATGCAAAACAAATTTTTTATGTAGTAGATCAATCAGATATGCAGTGGGCTGTTGTTTTACAAGGGAAAAAACAATATGTTGGTGAGGATGAACTTGATGAATATGCTGATTTATGTGAGATCCCTACTTCCATGGAAATATTAACTGAACATAATGACGATCATGTTGAAGACATAGTTTGTGCCATAAGGAACGATCACGATGAAGGAATTTGGGAAAACAATCCATCTGTACATTCCTAAAATTACAGGTAACATATGTTTATTTCTTGTTTACATTTATTTTTTCCATAAATGTTAGATATTGTAAGTTTTTTATTTATTAAAACATGTTTTAAAATAAAATAAGTATATGTTTTTGTTTGTTTTAAGTTTGTTTAGTTTAGTTTATCATGTTTATAACCATTACATGAATTTTAAAATGCTTATTTTTGTTCACTGACAATTACTTTACCATGTTTACAATGTTTACCAGGTTTACCATTTTTACCATTTTTACCATCTTGACCATCTTGACCATCTTTGCCATCTTTACCATTGTTTAACATGCTTACCATATTACCAATGTTTACTATTATGTAACTTAGTACACTTTTCTATTTTCTGATTACAGTAGTATTAAAATATTTGAATTTGTATATTTTTTCACTGAAAATTACTTTACCATGTTTACAATGTTTACCAGGTTTACCATTTTTACCATCTTGACTCTTGACCATCTTTTCCATCTTTACCATTGTTTAACATGCTTACCATATGACCAATGTTTACTATTATGTAACTTAGTACACTTTTCTATTTTCTGATTGCAGTAGTATTAAAATATTTGAATTTGTATATTTGTGAACTGACGTTTGTTTTTTTGATTTGAAGGATAATGACAGATCATTCAGATGATCAACCACATTATTCTGGAGAGGAGCATATTGATGGTCATACCTCTGGGGATGAACATTCACATGCTCCTATTACAACAAAGAGTTCAAAGGTTGGTAAAAGTGGGTGCACACGCTTACCAAAATTATCACATGCCCGTATGCAGGATCAGAGGATAGTAGTTGAGTTTGATGATGATGATATTCCTAGAGGTCCGAATGCCAAAGATTTTAAGAGTTTTGTTGCAACTCAGGCTAAGACCAAAGTAAGCATTCTGTATGATGATTGGAGAGGTGTGGATAAAGAGATTATCTCTCAGTTGTGGGAGATGATTTTGGTAAGATCTTTTGTCATTGTTTGACCATTCTTTTAATGTTTCTAGTATATATAATATGTTTAACCTCTTCTTTATCAGATGACATTTGATATTACTGACACTGGAGGAGTCAGGAAGAAATGCTTATTGTTGGCTGCCAGGAGATGGAGGGATTTCAAATCAACCCTCTCATCTGATTTCATTTATGGTCATGGGAGTCATGACAATCCATGTCGTATATATCCTTTTATAGATGAAGACACATGGAGAGGTGGCCCTTCCACGTTGATGCCCAACTTATACCCTCATAGTTTATCTCGGGGAGGGTATACATTATTGGAAGAAAAAATGATGGCGGACAAATTTCAACAACTAAGAGCTAAGTCTTCAAGCTCTGGAGAGGTGGCCCCTCCATCCCCTCCATCTAGACATGAAAAATGGAAGAGATCTCGGAAGGGAAAAAAGGGAAATATCTTTCGGAAGAATCGAGAATCGTAGCTGAGAGGATTGTAAGATATCTATTTAATTTATTTAAGTTAACTTTTTTCTTTATATAAGTTTCAATCATTACAGAAATGTTCAATTAATTAATACAGGACTCTCTTGAGGAGTAGAGTTCAGAGGGGACATTTACAGCTACTGGGAGGGAAGATATTTTATTTGCAGCATTGGGAAGGCCCGAACATCCTGGTCATGTAAGAGGACATCCGGCAGGTGTATCGGTAAGAAAAGTGTTTCCACGTTCTTCAACTTCTAACATTGAGGGGTTTTATAAAAAAAAATAGAATCCTTGGAGGCTGAAGTTCAAAATATTAATGTGACAATGGAAGACAAGATTAGAGAGTCGGTGTAGTCTATGTTTGCAGAAATGCAAAGAAAATTTCAGACTGCAGCTCCCACTCCTCCACCTCCCCCTGCAGACCCCATTATTTATCCTCCACCTCCGCCAGTAGCTACCACTCCCCCACCTCAGCTTGTGGACCCCATTTTTTATCCTACGCCTCCACCGCAGCTTCCTACATATTGCGAGTTGTATGTTGATGATTCTCAACATCATATAGTAGCATATGGGTTGGTATATTGTATAGGAGATTCAGTTCATCATCAACAATTAGAGGTAGAGAATCAGAGGGTCATTATACAGGATATTATAGATAGATCAGCTAGGGTACCAATACCTACAGATGAGGTGGCGACAGTTGGACAGAGTATCGGCCATTTTTTAGTTTGGCCATCCAGACTTCTTCGACTCATTACCATAGAGGTATGAATGTTATATCTTTTATTTTATTTTTTTTATTAAAGTTGTTTTATCATTTGAAAACTACTATATTTCTCAATTTTTTTTACAGGAATACTTCAAAGGTAAAGAAATACTGTATAGACAACAACAAAGACAACAAGCTATGACATCAGATACAGATTCCAGTGGTCTTGACAGATTGTCAAGATATTCACATTTGTTGTTGGTTTTTTATGAGTTTCCAATGGAATCTCATGTTTGTGGACGTGAAATAAGTGTGGGGATTACAAAATCTGATATCATGGAGCTTGTTACTGGAGATAAGTTGGGCATCAACGTGGTGAAATTTTTTTCCATGTAAGTCTTAACACCTTTTCTCTGTATTATATTTATTAAAAATGTATACTTATATATGTTTTGTATTAGGTATCTTTATAAAATTTGTGAGAGGAATGAACTGACAGAAGTATATGGATTCATGGACCCGCAATTGATTTCCCCTGAAGAATGTGCATTGACTGAGGAACAAAGAATGGTTTATATTGCTGAAAGATTTGAAAAGAATATAATCAGACAATGTTGGATGATGCCTTTTTGTGAGAGGTATGAAACACATTTCTCTCAAAGAGTTAATTATATTTTAACATAAAAAACCACTAACATTAAATTTCCTTTTATCAGTGATCATTGGATGTTTGGGATTTTTTGCCCAAGGGAGAAAGCTCTTTATTGGATATGCTCTGTTCATGGTGATGTGCGGGAAAGTTTTAAGAATATATTGGAAAAGTAAGTTTCAATTTCTCAATAGTTTTATATATTATAATGAATTTTAAATTTACCCCATTTGTATTATTTTCTAACAGTGCATGGGTATACTTTCGAAAAAACACAAAGAAAAGAAATGAAAAGATCAAATATGTAAATGCGAAGGTAAATTTCCATTTATAATTTGTACTTTTTGATTTATTACATAAAAATAATATATTGAATTTACACTCATTCAAAACAAAATTGTCATGAACAACAAGGCCTCATCGAATGCAGATATTATATGTTAAGATTTATGTATGAAATAATAACAACTGGGGCAGTTGTGAATTTTGAACTGGTACGATTTCCTCTTAAACTTTGCCATAATATTTCAATTTGATTTATTCATTATACACGTTAACTATCTTCTTTTTCATTTGTAGCTTTTTGATGACCCTCAACCCTATACTGTTGAAGACATCAAACACGTACAAGTGGAGTGGTCAAATTATTTTACAGGTTTGATTGAATTTTAGTTGTTTGTAATGTAAAATGTAACTTTGAATATTTTCGTTTTAATTGTGTATTTGGTAGTTGTTTAGGTTTGATTTTTTTTGAAGTTGACAGTGTAAGTTTTGAATGTTATATAACTGAATGTTTAATTTTTCTCTACTTCTTGTTTTGGTCTACTTTTGATGGTTCTTCTGGTATGGATTTGGGTCTGTGGGGGAGGGGTTCCAAGGGTGTGGGGGTGTGTTCAGTGGGGTTGGGGGTGGCTAGCGGTCTGGGAGGGCTGTCCGGTGGGGTGGGGGGACAATCCTGGGGGGTGGAAGGGATGTCCAGGGGTGTGGGAAGCCGGTCTAGGGGTGTGGGAGTGCTGTCCAGGGGTGGGGGGAGGGGGGTTGTTCGGGGGTTGTCCAGGAGTGTTTGGGGCTGTCCGGGGGTGTAGTGGGGGCTGTCAAGTGGGGTGAGGGGGTGAGGAGGTTCTGTTCAGGCGGGAGGGGGGTTGTCGAGGTCTGTTTGGGGGTGTCCGGGGGTCGGGGGCAGTCCAGGAGTGTGGTGGGGGCTCCAATGGGGTGGGGGAGGGTTGTCCAAGGGGTATACATGAGGGTGGGAGCTCCAATGGGGTGGGGGAGGGCTGTCCAGGGGGTATACATGAGGGTGAGGGCTCCAACGGGGTGGGGGAGGGCTGTCCATGGGGTATAAATGATGGTGGATGCTGTCTAGTGGGTAAGTTTTATATGTTATCTATGTAAATTCTTAATTTTGATGTACTTCTGTTTTTGTGGTACGATTTCTTGATTTTTTTTCTCGTTGATTCTGGTGGAGAGAAGATCACTGCATTCTGTTAAAAAAAAATTGGGTTTATCACGTCGGTTATTTAATAACCGACGTGATAAAATGCCTGGAAAATAGTTTATCACGTCGATTATTTAATAACCGACGTGATAAAAGGTCTGCAGAATGGTTTATCACGTCGGTTATTTTAGAACCGACGTGATAAAGGGCCTGGAGAATGGTTTATCACGTCGGTTATTAAATAACAGACGTGATAAAGGGCCTGGAGAATGGTTTATCACGTCGGTTATTGAATAACCGACATGCTAAACGGCCTGGACAATGGTTTATCACGTCGGTTTTTCAATAACCGACGTGATAAACCGCCTCCCTCCGGTTTATCACGGCGGTTATATAACAACCGACGTGATAAACCCCCCTCCCCCGGTTTTCCACGTCTGTTTTATATGAACCGATGTGATAAACCACGCTCAGCCCGATTTATCACGTCGGTTCTTATAGAACGGACGTGATAAACTGCCCTCACCCCAGTTTATCACGTCGGTTCTATATGAACCGACGTGATAAACCCCCTCGCCCCTGTTTATCACGTCGGTTATTCAATAACCGACGTGATAAACCATTCCCCAGGCCCTTTATCACGTCGGTTCTAAAATAACCGACGTGATAAACCATTCTCCAGGCCCTTTATCATGTTGGTTCTAAAATAACCGACGTGATAAACATCGCGATTTTATGTTTTTGACGTCGGTTTTTAAATAACCGACGTCAAAAACCTTATTTATAACGTCGCACGTATTAACGTCGGCTAGAAACCGACGTAAAAAATTAAAAATAACCAACGTAAAAAACGTTTTCTGCACTAGTGATATACGGTCGATTGGAGGAAGATACTTATGCTAAAACGTGGTTCAACGAAATGCCTACATTCATTTACCTGAAAATTTTTCCATTGCGGCTGGCTGCATCTTCATGTTAGCTTGCCAACCAAAGAAAACACAACAAACTAGTAGTCGATGGAAGAAAATGCACCTACTAATAGAATAATATTTCCACAAGTTGCTCCATCCATAACTGACTCTCAAATCAGGAGTGACCCCCTCAATTCTTTCCCTTACAACCAATTTGAGGAAGAACCTAAACATGAAAACTTATAGTTTTTCTTTCATTAGAGTCATTCATCACATCTAATTCATTATCATTCGTGTGAATTTTCTTAGTTTGAACAATTTTTTATTTGAACACATTGCAAATCTAGTGGTATCGAATATTGATATGTTTGGACCAAGAATTAAATATTCGGTTCTTGTTGAGATGAACAACAAACTGACAGTCACAATAAAGAACTTAATTCTTTCGGATTTATCCCTGCTCTTGTAGAAATTTGTAGCTGTCACGACCCGTCCTCGGGGCCCGTGCTGTGACTACCCCAAGCCCGCCTTCCATAGGCCAGGGGCTGGCGACTAGCACCAAAGGCGTAAAATCCCAATAACTGGGAAGGCATTGCCTTTATAAAAGAAAACAAGCACCACAGAGTACAAGCGAAAGCAAAACACTAAGTACAAAAGAAATGCTGAAAAGTAAATGAGCAAGAATACAAACCCAGAAGAAAGTACGACTACAACTGAACAAGGTACAACAGCAAAAAGACAAACAACTGGAAGAAGGAAGCAGCTCCTGGGTCATCCTCCTCGGATCCTACCTAAAGGGTAGGTACAGATAGCGCAGCTCCTAGTCGTCCACCACGGATCCTACCTGAAGGGTAGGTACAGATAACCTCCTCCACGCTCCCGTCCGTCAACCTCCTCTGTGAGTCGTCACCTTGTGTAGTCCACCTCCGGGTACTAACTCGTCGTGTAGTCCACCTCCGAGTACCGATCAGTCCTCGAACACTCGGCCTCCGTCAGCACTGCCCGTCGTCTGCAACCAATACAACGAGGTGCGGGCATAGCCCGTGCAGGGGTGAGTATAACGATACTCAGTAGGGACCCCGAGACCCTCAAGGTCTCACTAAACCAACAAGGATAACCACAAGGAAGATCTCAACAGATAACCTCTACTTAGGTATATTCCCATACATATACCTAAGTTATCAAGTAACTCATCTCAATCATGAGGAAACACAAGGATTGTGAAATCAACGGATAACCACTACCCAGGTATATGCCTATACATATACCTAAGTTAGCAAGTGACCCATCTCAATCATGAGGTAAACACAAGGTCAAAAGTCTCAGCTCAACCAGGATTTTCATTATCGAAACCGTAACTGCTGAAGAGCTCCGTCTCTGGAGTGTACAGTGGTCCTATCATGACTCTGAGGTACTGCTCACTAACCTAAGACTGCTGAGGTACTCCTCCTGTCGAGTACCGCGGGCCTGCCACCTCACACAGTAGTGCTTCCCGCCGGGGTCTGCCACTTAAACACAGTAGTGCTCCCCCGTCATAACCTACAGAGGCACTCTTCCTGTCTAGTACCGCGGGTCTTCCACCTCACATAGTAGTGCTCCTCCGCTGTGGGTCTGCCACCTCACAAAGTAGTGCTCCCCACTGGGCTACGTAAGTCACTCTGAATCGAATCAGACAAGAAGTCTTCAGGTCTCTGCCGGCTACACGGTCTCCGTACTCCGTACGCTCGTCTCTGGGAGGGTCCGCTCTACGAGCTACAAGTCGATACTCCAAGTATCTCAAAGTCCCACGAATAAGTATCTCAAAGGACCACCTCATCATAGGGGTCTCAACACAATAGACGGCGCGTCAATCAGACGCCCGGTCTGTGAGTTACTAGCCTTTTCATCCTAGGGGCCCAGTTGGTTTCATGAGCGAACCAATCCCAGACGTATCTCAACTGTACCCCGAACTCTCATAGGGTATGCTCATAGGGACCGTTTCTCAACGTGATCACCAACGCCACTGACGGTTCGTCAAACGGACGTCCGGTCTGAAAGATATCATCTTTTCTGTTCCAGGGGCCCGGTTGGATTTCGGGTACAATCCAACCCGGCCACTATCCAAATGCAATCAAAACTTGGGCAAAGTATGCCAAAAGTTCCGTCTCATCAAGAGGAATTCAACGAGACAGACGGCGCGTCAATCGGACGCCCGGTCTGTGAGTTATTGGTTTTTTCGTTCCAGGGGCCCGGTTGGATTTCGTGAGCGAACCAACCCGACTGCACTCCGACGGCATCCAACCCTCGAGCGGAGTAAGCCAAAAGATCCGTCTCACTTAGAGGAATTCAACAAATTCGACGGCACGTAAATAGGACGTCCGAAGCTCAAGACATGAGTGTTTCCGCTCCGAGGGCCCGGTTGGTTTCGTGTACGAACCAACCCGGCCGAACTCAAAGTAATCTGAAACCTTGAGTGCTATATACCAAAACGACCGTCTCGATCCAAGGATCGCATTTCCGCTGACGACGTTTCATTCAGAGGTCCGTAGCCTGAGTTATGGGCATATGAACCTAAACAGTTCGGTA
The DNA here is from genome assembly GCA_963277665.1 of Viscum album. Lineage (NCBI taxonomy): Eukaryota > Viridiplantae > Streptophyta > Magnoliopsida > Santalales > Viscaceae > Viscum > Viscum album. Next base: position 492,872,449 of record OY728166.1, read on the forward strand.
TCGGGGGTTTCGGGCCCGGGCCGACCCGGCCCGAGACCCCCCGGTTGGCCCGAACCGGGTCGACCCACCCCGGACAGGGTCGGCCCGTCCCGGCCCAGCCCGGCCCGGCCTGGCGGACCGGCTAGGGGCAGCGCGCTGGGCGCGCTGCCAGCTCGGCTTCGGCCGAGCTGATTAAAAAAAAAGAGGGGGGTGCCTGCCCCCCCCTTGTGAAACCGTGGGCCCCCCCTCATTATGGGGGGCCGTGAGCTGGCCGGGGGAATTAAATTCCCCCAGATTTCTCTTTTCCGGCCGGCCCGACCTAGCCGGCCGGCTCCTCCTCAACGGGACCGGCAGTGGCCGGTCCCTTTCCGGCTCCGACACCGGCGGCCCGGCTGGCCGCCGGTCACCAAGCTCCGCCGCGGCCCGGAACCGGCCGCGGCCCTTGCCGTCTGGTGCGGTGCAATGACACCGCGCCCCTCTGCCGCGGCCCCCGCTCCGGCCACGGCGGCTTCGATTTCCTTTGACGCGGCGTGACGGCGTCGCGTTCTTGGATTTCTTTCCACGGAGCGGCGCGATGGCGCCGCGCAATACTTGCCGTGTGATTTCCGCGTGGTGCGACGGCACCACGCCATCCCGTTCCATCCGCAAGGAAACAAACATGAACATAGGAGGGGGGTTTGGCCATGTTTGTGCAGTCCGGCCCCCCTCTCGTTAAATGATAACATTTAGTCGTTTATCCTCGAAGTTCGACATTCTAGAATCAAGAACGGAAATAATTAAATAAAATATCAATAATCCCCTACCTCAGCTTCAAGAGCGGTGTTCGTCAACGACCCGCGGAAGACGAGCGTCGCGGAGGTCGGGCATCGCGGGGAAAGAACGTCGACGTCGTGAAGCGAGGATTCGAAGTTCTTTGACGGCGATTTCTTCGCGGAAAACCGTCGCGGAAGAGACGACACAGAAGAAGTACATCGTGTCGCGGATACGGCGTCGCAGAAGAACCGTGTTCTTCGGCGGAGAAGTTCTTCGTTGAAGAATGGTGTTTTTCGCGTTCTTCGTCGATGTTGAAGAAGATGAAGAAGAAGAAGATGATGCTTCCCAACTCTCTCAAGATGACAAAACTCTAACCAAAAATAAAATAAGACTCTTTCTTATTTTATTAACACAATAACACATTTGAATTTCAAGAGTTTGAAATTCAATAACCACACACAACTCACCTCATTAAACTCATAACATTTAAGTCATAGGTTATAACTTAAGTTAACATAATTTAAGTGGGAGTTGAGGGGGGTTTTAGAGGATATGAAGAGGTGGGGTTCATGTGGGCCCCACCACCCTTATATCCTCCCAAGGGAGGTTGGGTGGTTACCCAACTTCCATAAAGAGTTAACACTTAGAGTAAAATAATAAAAATTGTAGTGTAATTATAAAATAAACTTCCACAATTTTTATTATCAACACTCGTGTAAACGCAACTCCGGAACAGGAGTTCCTAAGAAATTACTAGCGCTGCGGTTCCATCGGTGCCCTTGGAATTCGATTCCGGGCACCGGTTCAAAAGATAGAAAAACCCGCTCGCTCGTTCACTGAACGTACCCGAGCCAAACTTCGGAAATTAATTCCGGGCACACCGGGCCTCAGAATCAGGCGCCGTCAGAAACTGTGTTCTTGTAAAATTCCAAAGAAAATTAAGAAAAAAAGTTCCTTGGAATTTACGGGTCTTTACAGTAGCGACTCGGGTTTTGGCTCTGTCAGAATTTGGAATATTTCTATGAATAATTCCAGAGCTAGGCGCGAAGACGGCGTGCGATTCCGAAACTCGATGTGCCCAGAATTAATTTTATAAAAATATTAAGTATTTTTATACTATGTAGGCAGCGGGGTGTGTTATCTCCTAAACGGTAGCTCAGAACGGGAATCTGAGGGCACGGTTGCGTTCGAAGCGTGCCATTTACCCTAGATGGGGTATAAACTTTGTGGGCGCGATCCTGTTGTAAGAAAAGCCACTAGGAGCGACTTAATCTACTCTGCGCCGGACGTTTTGGTCGGGAGCGTTAAATGGTGGTTTAATTAATTAATTAATTAATTAAACCTAGTCAATCCCCCACCCCCCTCTCTTTGATGAACCAACAAGGAGGAGAACTCCTCCCCTCCACTTTCCTCCTCCAACGACGAATTAGGGGCCAAATCGTCGAAACGAAGCGTCGTCGGTCTCAGATCTTGATGGTGGACGCTCCTGGGTTGTGCAATAGCAGCAACGGAGCGTGCGAAGCTTCAGCGGTCTGCCAAAAGGCAAGCGGTTTGAGTTTTAAAATCCCGGATCCCGATTATGCGTTGTTTTTCTTCAAATCTTCATAAGGGTTGTGTAGTTCGGGCCCCGAGGTTTCCAAAACATTTTTCGAATTTGATTTTGGAGCAGCGAGGTGCTTCGGGAAGTTTTCCAGCCGAAATCCCGGTTTCCGGTGGCAGCAATGGCAGTTTCCGGTGAGGGTGGTGGCGGCGGCGCAACGGATTCTAGCAGGCGGTGGTGGTCCGGTCAGGCAGACGGTGGTTTCCAGCAACCCTGCGGTGGTCCGTTCAGATTTTTCCGGGGTTTCTTTAAACCCCCGTAACTCGCAAACCGTAACTCCGATTTGCGAGCCGTTTGTAGCGACACGTCCCTTGCATCAAGATGGAAATTTTAAAATCACTTCGGGAATTTTATGAGTTTGTTTCATGGCCTAAGGCTACGAAACGTTGAAATAATAATAATATTTTATTGTTATCCATTCGACCCGTCGTAACTTTTACACTGAGCGTCCGATGGACGTGCCATCAGTGGCGTTGAGACCCTGATGATACAGAGGAATTTTCAAGATAGTTTTCAGGTGTTGGGACTGAGAACAGGGTATGGACCCCACGAGGCCGGGTTCCAGCGTTTACGGAGAAACGCGACTTTTCCACTGGGGTGTCCGTTTTGGATGATCAAGTAGTCGATCCCCTGTGTTTTTTTGAGGGGATCGCAATGGTGGGATCTGCTTGATGAGTTTCGGGATCATGGTGTGGGCCCCACCTGAGCTGACTATGGTAAATAGTACCTTTTCACTGGGTGTCCGTTTTGGACGTTCGACTAGTCGATCTCAGGGGTTTTTTCGAGGGGATATCAATGGTGTGATCTTCTTGATGAGTTACGGGATCGTGGTGCGGTCCCCACACAGGTAGGCTACGGTGAATAGTACATTGTTCACCGGTTGTCCGTTTCGGGCGAGTAAATAGCCTATCCTGCGTGTTTTTCTGTGTAGACCACGATGGTGGCCTCAGTATCGGCCTAGGATGTGCGCAGTGTGACAATGTAGTGGGTCACTTAGGTTTGCGATGTTTGGACCAGCTATGGTTGAGGGTACTCCCTCAGTTCACTCCTATGAGGATTCATGTGGCATCACAACCATGGTATGGTTTTGTGATCCCCTCAATAGTATCTCCAATCTTTTAGAGTTGTGGCATCCCTCCGGTGGGCCCAGGGTGGGATCCTCTAGCTTCGCTACCCTAGATCGGGTTCTTGGTATCGTTGTGACCACTTATCCACAGGCGATGATCCCTTATATAGCAGGTTAACCCTTGTAGGGTTTGTGACATCTTCAGGAATATAATCCCCTACTCATTGGGCTGTGCCCAGTAGGGTTGTGGCATCGTCGGGTATACAATCCCCTACTCAGCATGTGGTTTATAGTAGGATTGCATCATTGTTGGTTATACGATCCCCTACTCATCGCGTGGTTTCAGTAGGGTTGGTGCATCGTCAGTTCGATCCCCTACTACGTGAGTTATACCAGATGGGGTTTCAATATCGTTTTGACCGCCTTGACGGGCGACGATCCTCTATCTAAGTGACGCGATTCTGTGGAGTGCCAGATCGGGTTGTGGTATCCCCGAGTGGATCCTAGGAGTGATCCCCTATTTGTGAGATCTTTGAGTACCGGTGTGGGTTCTGGCATCCCCTAGTGGACCCTAGGAGTGATCCCCCTATCCATGGAGTTTAGTGTTCTTGCTGTTTCAGCGTGACTTTCTCAGTGATAATATCCGACGCGCGTGATTTCTCAGATGAGCATCTAGGATGTTTGTGTGGGACCTGATGGAGTGTATCTCTCGGACGAATTTCATCTAGATGACAGTGCTCATGGACTGTGTTCTCCTAGTTGTGAACCATTTATGGTGATGAGGTTGGTACCTCTTGTGGCTTGGTGTGTGTATCGAGTATATCTGGATGTTCATGGTATATGTGTGGACGTATATCTGTGCTGATGCTCCTGGTATATGTATGAGCGTATACCTGAGTGAATGTTCATGATATATGGATGGGCGTATACCTGAGCGGATATTCAAGGTGTATGTATGGGCATACATCTGAATGGAGCTGACTAGTTGTGTTAACCGAGGATGGTCTCGAGAGAGAGTTTCTCTCCCGTCTGGGTTCCCTCTGGCTGGGATGAGTTGAATTTTGCCTTTCGGTTGCTTCTATTTTTTTTTTTGGGTTTTTGGTGGCGCCTACTGAGTATTTTTATACTCACCCCTACACGGGCTTTGCTCGCACATGTTTGTGTCTTGTGCAGACCACAAGCCTTTAGACGGAGTCCCAGGAGGACCCGGAGAAGGCAGAGCTTGGTGAGCGTGACTAACTGGGGTGTTTACCGGAGCTGTGTCAAGGAGCTTACCGACGGGTTCTTCTGATAGCGATCCTCTCCTTCTGAGCAGGTTGGACGCTTTTGCAGTTTTCTTTTGGTGGGCCCTGTTTTTCCCTTTTGTACTTCTGTTGCACTCTGGTTTGGGATAGATATATGAATGCATTTTCTTTTCAGTTTTATATATCTCTACACTGTTTCATAGAAGAGTATGTGGGTGCATGTGTAAAGGTACCTTATGCTAATGCCTCCCATGTGTGTGATGGCCTACTCGGCGCTAGTCTCCAGCCCCTGGCCTATTGGAGGCGGGCTTGGGGAGTCGCGGATCGAGCCCCGTTAGGTTGGGACGTGACAAAGTGGTATTAAAGGAGGTTACACCTTTGGGATCTCTGAGCGTAGTTGGTTTAGTTGTGAGCTTGGTTTGGGTTTCATACTGGTAGTGTTATGATGTTTCGATTTCAGCTTTCAGGCCAGTGAGTCCAGTGTTGGTGCGGCGGCTGACGTATCCATACATCAGGACTCTGATAACCTGCCTTTCAACTCGGGACATTCATACACTGGTCGCAGGGAAATAACGGTACATAAATCATATAGGAATGGGTTTTGGGTTTTTGCTTGTCCTTCTTGAGTCAGTTCTACAGATATAATCTTTAACTATGGTGCATCTTGATTGTATTTCAGGATTCCTCCACGAAGACAGTCAGTGAGATTTCCACAACAGGATTATGGTGAAGATCTTCCCCGTGTAGTGGATGTAGACCAGGGCACAGGTTCTGCGACTGCACCTCCAGGTGGTCCACCAGTTGAGCCCCCACCTGTCGAGAAACTGGTTGTGCCGGGAGTGCAGGATGAGGTTACGTGTAGGCTGAGTGCGCTGCATGAGTTCCAGAGGCGGCGACCTCTGAGGTTCCGAGGTGATCCAGACTCTCAGGCAGCCAATGACTGGCTCGAAGCAGTCACTCGAGTTTTCCGCCTGGTGAGGACACCCCCAGATCAAATGGTGGTCCTAGCAGCAAGCCTTCTGCATGGTTCGGCTGGGGCGACGGTGGAGTTTGGTGACACAGTCCCACGATGAAGAGACGTTCACGTGGGCAGAGTTTGAGTGGCTCTTCTGGGAAGAGTTCTATCCAGTGAAACTGAGGTAAGTGCGGATTCAGGAGATTCTACAGCTTCGGTAGGAGGATATGACTATGTCGGAGTACTCAGCGAGGTTTACTGACCTGTCATGCGACTCCCTGGATATGGTTCGAGACTCATTCTTTAGGGCTCAGACCTTCGAGCAGAGCCTACACAGATACATCTGGGCAGGTGTGGTTTCCTTGTGTCTGCACACCTATACCGGTGTGCTGGAGCGGGCCCTAGTGGTGGATAGATTTCTGGTCGAGTAGATCCCGCCTGTTAGTGTTGGGCACGCGAGAGCTGAGACTTCGTTAGTCGGATCTACATCTGGTATTTGATGACAAACTCAGGGGATCGGACATATGCGACTTTTCAGGAGGCGACCCCAGGATGAAGGATCTGAGGCTTAGGGCTCACAAGGCTTGTAGGCTAGTTTTGGTCAGCCACAGGAGAGGCAGTGTTACGCTTGCGACGGTCGGGGACATCTTGCTAGAGATTGTCTGACCCGTCGTGCTGCTGAGAGGGAGCAAGCTGACAGACTGCCTTAGCAGAGGTAGCATCTTGAGCAAGGAGGTTCACAGGGCGGCGGACGAGGCGACGGAGCTGGTGCAGCAGCATGAGGTGGTAGGCGATATCAGTTTCCACTACCCTCACCCCCAAGTGGTCCACGCCAAGCTCAGGGAGCTGGTGGATGAGGGCGAGGACAGCTGCATTCCCTAGAGGCTGTTGACCGAGAGGCTCCGCAGATGGATAGACGTATGCCTTGTGTCCTTTTTTACTTTCTTTATTAGTTTTGATAGACGCTATTTAGCGGTACTCTTCCCTTTCCATTGCTTGCTCGAGTTTTGTTCAGGGCGTTGGTAAGACCCTGTGTGGGTGTTATTCGGCGTGCTTCAAATGCGTGAGGAAGAGGGATCCTTCCCCCACCGAGACACGTTTTTGTGATGAGATTAAAACCGTGCGGGCGAGTCAGTGTCACCCAAAGAAGATAGTGTTGAGGTGTGGTGGATGAGTCCCTCTAACTTATGTGTTCGGGCAGAGGTGTTTGTTGGCGAACTCACTGGTGTGGGAGGCCCAGTTGAGAGTCCAGTTTCTTTCCTTGTGCTTATGGATTTTTGAGGACAAAAAGTTCTAAGGTGGGGAGGATGCAACATCTCGGGTTTTGGCCCTGTCATACTTTGGAATATTTCTATGAATAACTCCAGAGTTAGGCGCGAAGATGACGTGCGATTCCGAGGCCCGGTGTGCCCGAAATTAATTTTATAAAAATATTAAGTTATTTTTATACTATGTACTTGGTGGTGGTGTGTTATCTCTTAAACGGTAGCTCAGAATGGGAATATGAGAGCACAGTTGCTTCTGGAGCACGCCGTTTACCCTAGGCAGGGTATAAACTTTGTGGGCATGGGCCTGCTGTGAGAAAATCCACTAGGGGCGACTTAATCTTCTTTGCACCAGGCATTTGGTCGGGGGCCTTAAATGGTGGTTTAATTAATTAATTAATTAATTTATTAAACCTAATCAATCCCCACCCCCTCTCTTTGATGATTCTAAGAGGAGGAGAACTCCTCCCCTCCACTTTCCTCCTCCAATGACGAATCTGAGGCCAAATCGTCAAAATGAAGCGTCGTCAGTCTCAGATCTTGACGGCGGACGCTCCTGGGTCGTGCAGCAGCAGCAGCGGAGCGTGCAAAGATTCGGTGATCCGAAAAAAGGTAGTCGGTTTGAGTTTTAAAATCCCGAATCCCAATTATGAATTTTTTTCTTCAAATCGTCATAAGGGTTGTGTAGTTTGGGTCCCGAAGTTTCCAAAACATTTTTCGGATATGATTTTGGAGCACCAGGGTGCTTCCGGTGGCTCCTGGAAGTTTTCTGGTTGAAATCCCAGTTTCCGACGGTGGAAATGGTGGTTTCCAGTGAGGGCAGCGGTGGCGCGGCGGCGGCACGGCGGATTCCGTCAGGCGGCGGTGGTCCGGTCAGGCATACGGTGGTTTCCGGTAACCCTGCGGTGGTCCGGCCAGATTTTTCCGGGGGTTCTTTAAACCCCCGTAACTCGCAAACCGTAACTCCGATTTGCGAGCCATTTGCCGCAACGCGTCCCTTGTGTCGAGATGGACCTTTTAAACTCACTTTGTGAATTATATGAGTCGGTTTCATGGCCCAGTTCTATGAAGCGTTGAAATAATAATAATATTTTATTATTATCCAACTTCGACCCGTCGTAACTTTTACACTGAGAGTTCGACGGAAGTGGTGTCAGTGGCGTTGAGACCCTGATGGTATGAATGACTTTTCAAGATATTTTTTGGGTTTTGGGACTAAGAATAGGGTGTGGGCCCCACGAGGCCGGGTTCCGATGTTTACAGAGAAACGTGACTTTTCTGTTGGGTGTCCGTTTTGGATGATCGAGTAGTCGATCCCATGTGTTTTTCCGAGGGGATCGCAATGGTGTGATCCTCTTGATGTGTTTTAGGATTGTGGTGTGGGACCCACCTGGGATGTCTACGGTGAATAGTACCTTTTTCACCAGGTGTCCATTTTGGACGATCGAGTAGTCGATCTCATGGGTTTTTTCGAGGGGATCGCAATGGTGTGATCTGCTTGATGAGTTATAAGATCGTGGTGTGGGCCCCACAAGGGCAGGCTACAGTGAATAGTACATTGTTAACTGGTTGTCCATTTCAGGTGAGTAAATAGCCTATCCTGTGTGTTTTTCTGCGTAGACCGCGATGGCGGCCTCGATATCAGCATAGGAGGTGTGCAGTGTGGTGATGTTGTGGGTCGCTCGGGTTTGCGATGTTTGGACCATCAGTGGTTGAGGGTACTCCCTTGGTTCACTCTTATGAGGGTTCGTGTGGCATCACAACCATGGTATGGGTTTGTGAACCCCTCGATAGGATCTCTAATCTGTTAGAGTTGTGGCATCCCTCCGGTGATCCTGGAGCAGGATCCTCTAGCTTCACTACCCTAGATCGGGTTCTTGGTATCACTGTGACCACTTATCCATAGGCGGAAATCCCCTATCTAGCAGGTTAACCCTCATAGGGTTTGTGGCATCTTCGGGAATATGATCCCCTACGCATTGGGCCATGCTCAGTAGGGTTGTGGCATCGTCGGGTATACGATCCCCTACTCATCATGTGGTTTATAGCAGGGTTACAACATCGTTGGTTATACGATCCCCTACTCATCACGTGGTTTTGGTAGGGTTGGTGCATTGTCAGTTCGATCCCCTACTACGCGAATTATACCAAATGGGGTTTCAGTATCATCGTGACCACCTTGACGAGTGACGATCCTCTATCTGAGTGAGGTGATTCTGTGGAGTTCCAGATCGGGTTGTGGTATCCCCCAGTGGATCCTGGGATTGATCCCCTATCTATGAGATCTTCGAATACTGGTGTGGGTTCTGACATACCCTAGCAGACCCTAGGAGTGATCCCCAATCCATGGAGTTTACTGTTCTTGCTATTTCAGCATGACTTTCTCAGTGATAATATCTGACGAACGTGATATATCAGATGAGCATCTGTGATGTTTGTGTGGGACCCAATGGAGTGTATCTCTCGGATAACTGTCATCTATATGACAGTGCTCGTGAAGTGTGTTCTCCTGGTTGTGAACCGTTTCTGGTGATGAGGTCGGTACCACTTGTGGCTTGGTGTGTGTATCGAGTATATATGGATGTTCATGGTATATGTGTGGACGTATATTTGTGTGGATGATCCTGATATATGTATGGGCGTATAATTGAGTGAATGTTCATGATATATGTATGGGTGTATACCTGAGTGGATGTTCAAGGTGTATGTATGGGCATACACCTGAATGGAGCTGACTAGTTGTGTTAACCGATGATTGTCTCGAGAGGGAGTTTCTCTCCCATCTGGGTTCCCTCTGGCTGGGATGAGCTGACTGTTGCCTTTCAGTTTCTCTCTTTTGTTTTGGGTTTTTGGGGAGCCTACTGAGTATTTTTATACTCACCCCTACACGGGTCTTGCCCGTACAAGTTTGTGTATTGTGCAGACCACAGGCATTTCGACGGAGTCCCAGGAGGACCCGGAGCAGGAGGAGCTTGGTGAGTGAGACTGACTGGGGTGTTTACCAAAGATGTGTTGAGGAGTTTACTGGCAGGTTCTTTTGACAGCGTTCCTCTCCTTCTGAGCAGGTTGGACGCTTTTGCAGTTTTTTTGGTGGGCCCTGTTTTTTACCTTTTGTACTTCTGTTGCACTCTCGTTTGGGATAGATGTATGCATGTATTTTCTTTTCAATTTTATATATCTCTGCACTATTTCATGGAGGTGTATGTGGGTGTGTGTGTAAAGGTACCTTAGGATAATTCCTTCCATGTGTGTGATATCCTACTCGGCACTAGTCGCCAGCCCCTGGCCTATTGGAGGAGGGCTTGGGGAGTCGCGGCTCGAGCCCCATTGGGTTGGGCCATGACAAAATTTCTTCACTCACAATATCTTTTTACAACCACCAGTGATTGATATATACTTTTCATTTATGATAGACAAGTAAAATCAATTTTTAAGCCTTGATTGTCGTGTAGTTTCTCTCATTGTAAATGATACCTGATATCTGGATATAAAATTTTCAATTTCTACATAATCCACCATATCTATATATGTAAATCCTACTAAAACATGTTTATCACTTCCAAAATATAAACAATGACTGGATGAACCTTGTTGATACCATACTATCCATTTGAATATTTTCCAATGCTCATTTCCTAGATTTGATGACAATCTACTAAAAACCAACAATGTGAGATAAATTTTGTTTGGGAGACACCAAAACATGCATTAAATTTCAAACTACTGATCAATAAGGATTTTCACTATTTATGATTCCTTATCTATTGTTGATGGACTTTGGCTTTTCGTGAGCCTTAAAAGACCCATGATCTGAGTACTAACCTTTTTAGCCTTGCTCACGTGGAGCCTTTTAGGAACCTTCTCAATGTATCATTCATGAGATAGTAAAATCTTGTGTTTCTTCATGTCATAGGTTCTAGGAATACGCATAACTTCTCTTTAGTCCTTTATTTCAAAAGATTGGTTCACCCCATTCTTTAACCTGTCAATAATGGTGATATATTTGTCAATTATTAGCATATCATGTTTATAAAGCAACAAAATATAATGAAATCATCATAAAAAAAACCATTTGATGAAGATGCAGTGATCATATGTCATTCTTATGCACTAATTTTTCTATATGAATGAGAAAAATTTCTTATACAATTATCTTGATGTGTGTTTTAGATCATATAAGCTTTTCAAAAGTTTACAAAGTTGGTTTTCTTTTCCATTCACCTGAAAACCATCAAGTTGCTCCATATATATTTCATCTTCCAGATCACCATGTAATAATGTTGTCTTTTCATCAATTTATAATACCTATAGGTTGAGATTTGATTCCAATCCAAGAAAAAATCAGATAGGAGACATTTTTACTGCACGAGAAGATTTTTTTTATTGAAATCAATACATTTATTTGGGTCAAATATTTTTAAAACCGTATTTACTATATTGTGTGGTTGTGATCTTCCATCTTCACCTTTTATTCTATGCACCAAATTGTTCTTGGGTGCCTTTTTTTCCTTGTGGAAACTCTACCAAGTTAAATGTTCCCTTCATGTGCAAGGATCTCACATCCTATTAAAAATTCATTTTTCAATTACATCTTCAGATGAAAATTGATCACATCATCATAACTAATTAGTTCTACCTTATTAGTGAGCATCAGATACTCATGTGGTGTGTATATATGAATTGGGTATCATTCTATGGTGAATCCTCTTAAATATGTATTGGATGGGTTCCATTTTATAATATCTAATGAAAGAGGTATAATAGTAGATAGATACATATTACAGGGTGGTGACATATCATTAGTTTTTTGGAATCTCTCCCCCAATTTCATGAATTGATGGTGGTGATTCTGGTTCCATATTGACTTGAATTTACATGGATTATGTCTTCTCTATATTTTCTAGCTTCACAGAATCTTCAATTGTTTTATAATTACTAAATACTATATCTTAACTTCTAACAATCCTATTATTGATAAGATCCCATAGTCTATATCCAAGGTTCACATGAGCATATCCAAATAAGATACACTACTTTCCCTACCCATCCATCTTCACTAGCTTGCCTTTGAAGATGTGTACAAAGTTTCTATATCCAAATATTCTCATGTGCTTGTATTAAATTTCTTTTCTTATCCAAAACCTTAATGTTATATCATAGTTCCATGGAACTATTGGAGAAAGTTTTACAAGATCTACCATATTCATTATTTCCTCCCACCAAAAGAAGTTTGGGAACTTTTCATTTGATATCATGCACTCGACACTATTATAAATGGTTATTTTCATCCTCTCAACATCACCATTATATTGAGGTTTATTTGGTATTATTTTTTCTATCTTGATGCTAAAATTCCTATAGTATTCCTCAAATGGACCACGGTACTCTCCACCATTGTCTACATGAACACATTTCAATCATACAATCTAAAAAAAATAATGGATCCACACATACGGTGGATAAATGTACTAAAATAGGGAAAAAAACTAAGTAAAATGTGGAAAACATATATGAACAAGATTTTTCCTCAACATCTCCCATACATCACCTTGCACTATGCGACTACTCCTACTCAAATACCCACCACATGGAATTTTCCCTTAGTTGGATCCTTGATCATAAAGTATAAATGTGCACTGAGATGCATATGTAGGTTTTGAGTATAAAATCCTTAAGGGAACCACTAACAATCATTATCATAAGTTTGCAATGTAAACAAGTGCATTCCATGAAATTAATTAATGAAAAAGTAAATAATAAGTAATCATACATGTGCACACATGTGATAGGTCCTTCAAGACCGAATCTAACTGATTCAGATCCAAGCTAGAGAAAATATCATATGTTGTTCTGATGTACTTAGAGAACCATTCACTTGTCCACATCATCCTTGAAGGGATAGTGAAACACGACTTTAAGGGAAATTCTAATTTCGACCCAGTTTGCTACGTTGGGGAAAGCCACACACAACACGTCGACCCAATCTCACATCTCTAGGGAAATACATCACACCATGTGTTGGATCAAACTCATAGATCTAGGGAAAGCCATCACATCATCCATGCTCCCCTTATAAGGGAGTGTCTATCCCACATGGCTCGACCTGGTCACTCAATTGCATGTTTAGAGAAACCATACATATAACATAAAAGTTATAGTAAGGTAGTTCATAGTCATATCATGTCAAGAAAGAATCATATCACCACACACATCTATATGTGAATCATTTCATGCATAGGTCTCAGGGTCCATACACACATTCCGCACAATCATATTGAACACCCATATATATAGGCCCTATACGGTAAAGACTACAAACATCATGAAGAATGATATTTCGAGGTCAAGAATCACTTCCTGAGTCATGTTTCATGTCAATGATCCCTAGATCCATCCCTATTTCATCATGTTAGAACTATTAGATCAAGATAAAATAACAAAAACACAAAAAATTGGTAGTACTAGATTAGATATACCCAGAAAGAGCCATAGACATTAACGTTCTAACTCTAGTAGAGAAGTAGATGTCAATTCTCTAGATTCAATTTCCATCTTTATCAATGATTGAAAAAACTATCATTAGATCATGCCAGATCTTTTAGATCATATTGTATCATCAATGATCCATGGTTCTTACCAAGAGAAAAAGGAAATATCTATTGAGATCAAGAATAATGGAGAAAAATGATCACATACCATGAATTCTCATGAACCAATGCTTATAGATTTATTAGTTAGATTTTGAAGGGTGAAGAATCACAAACCCCCCCCCCCACTAAAGTCCATAGTTTTGATATCCATGGGTGTTGGAGAAAAAATGAGTATATTTGAGAAGGTTTTTGGTTTAAAAATTATTTTTTGGATGAATTAAAACCCAGCACATGGTTTATTAAATCGTGCACCAACTATGCATCGCTTACTACCTCTTATGGGAACCCACACAGTTTTTGCTGCATAGTTTGGATACATGGTTTCGTATACTGTGTCCCAACCATGTTTTTGTGGATCTCTCATGAGTTACATAGTTTTATATGGAAGTTTCATGGTTATAAACCATGTTACACCCACTATACCTCTCAATCAAGATGCATAATTATTTGTGGAGGACCGCATGGTTTTACTTAACCATGAAGAAACTATTCACCCCATTGAAGGCCTTAAACCCTCTCTTAAACCATATTAAATCTACTCGATACTTCACCAAATAAAATTATTACTTAAAAATACTCAATGAAGGGATAAAAATAAGGTGTAAGGTACCTAAAAATTCTAGGATTTTATAATCTCTCCAATAAGGTCTTCTCATCCCCAAGAAGTGTCTCTAGAGTTACTGCTCAAAATACTCAGTCCATTGATCTTGTACATCAGATTCATGATCCAAAGTCTCCTCTTAGATACATCTATACAACCACATATTTCAAACAAGTGGTTCCATCTTCCCACTAAACACCTTCTCACTCTGATCCGTAGTATGTACTGGTCACCCCACAAAAGATGCATTAAGTTCCAACTCATCATCCTCACTATCAATGATAAATGAAGGATCATAATTATAAAGCTAAGAAACATGGAATACATTATTCGTACTATGATATTGTGGTGGAAGGTCCAATCGATATTACATTTTTCCAATGTGTTTGATGATCTCGAATGGTCTAACAAACCGTGATACCAATTTATCTTTCCACCACAATCATCGATGTTCTAACCGAGGGGACATGCAAAAGAAGAACTAGTTTCCCACATCAAACTCCAAAGGTCATTTCCCTTGGTAATCATACAATTGTTTTCTACTCCGAGTAGTAACTAGATTCTTCTGAATCATCTACACCCATTATGACGTATCCTACACCATACTTGGCCCAACAATTAAAGACTCACTAACCTCATTCCCACATAGCATTGAACAACATGACTGACCATAGAGAGGCTTAAAAAGATCCATCTAAATCAAATACTAAAAACTATTATTGTAGGTGAATTATTTAAATGATAAATGATCATCCCACACTCCACCGAAATCTAGAACACATGCCTGTAGCATATCCTTTAAGTCCTGGATCATTCTCTCCAACTACCCATTGGTCTATGAATAATAAGTTAAACTCAGATTCAACTGATTCCTCATCACCTTCTACAATCACTTCCTAAAACACAAAGTAAAATGAGCTTCTATATCAAACACTATGCCCAAGAACTCTCCATCCTCCAATAAAATGTCATGAACATAGAGCTTGCATATCTCATCCACATAATGAGTCTCCTGAATTGGAAATAAATGACCCAATTTGGTTATCCAATCAATTATAACTTATATGAAATCTAATACCATTAGGGTCCTAGGAAATCCTACGATGAAGTCCATCATCACTTCATCCCACTTCCACATAGGCATAATAAGTGGATAAAGTAACCCACCAGGTCTCTGATGCCCAAATTTGATCCTCTAATAGGCCAAGAAGTGACAGAGAATGCTTGAAATGTACCTCTTTATTAGGGGAAACCAGAATCATCATGTGATGTCATGATAATTCTTAGTTAACCATAGGTACATTTCCCACTGAAAATCATGAGAGTACCTCATTATCTATCCTCTCATTGAATAAGGAACAACTAATATTACATAGGTAGAAATCACATCACATCCATTTAAGGCCCATCATAGAACAAAATAATATGTAGATACTCTACCCAATGACTCAGACAAAGATTCAGGTCTTGGTAGGAGAAGATATACTGAAAACTATTATGGTCCATATATATGAAAAAACTTTCAATGATGAGGTAATGTATAAAACACAACAATACATGAAACACGATATCTAAATATAGGTCATGATCTGGGTAGTTACACTCATGAGGTCACAGCTAGTGAGACCCTTAAGAAACTACTTGATCATTCTACATCAAGACATATTTTAAGCCAACCTCAGGATCATAGTAATACATTGCGTTCCTAATTATATGTTGAGAAAAAATCATAATTTAATATTATCTCAATATTCTCTTCAACTCTAAGTTGAATTCTTCACAGCAATTTTTCCATTTAAACTTTACCACCTTCTTGGTATGCATGGTCATGGGTGCTTCCAAATGGGAAAAGTCTTGAATGAAACACATGTAGTATCAAACTGGTTTAAGAAAAATCCAAATATCAAAAAAAATTTAAGGTAATTCCCAATTCATAACAGCCCATTCCTTCTCCAGATGAATAGAAATTCTATCCTTATAAATCACATGCCTGAGGAAACACAATTCCTGGATCCAAAAGTGAAATTTTGAGAGCTTGACATTAATCCAATTATCTCAAAGCATACACAATATAATCTCATGGTGTCTAGCATATGATTTCAAGTTCCTTGAATATATCACGATGTCACCTATAGAGTTTAAAATAAAATAAATACATATAATTGGTTGAAATAATTACTTGCCTCCCTGGAAATAGAACCAATTTGAAAGAGCACTGTCGTGGGTGCCCTCAAATGATTAGTGTGATTTTGGGGTACTTAGGTGCAATAGAGTGGCTGACCAAGGTCGTCTCCCAAAGGAGGAAGTGAGTTAAAACAATTTTCAGAGGTATTCTAGAAATAAAATAAAAGAGAATAATAACACTACTTGAAAGGATGGGGGGTGATTTTTTATATTTTATAAATCTAGAAGAAGTTTGCTGGAAGAAGTTTTCTGGAAGAGGACTGCATTTTTTTGTTTTTAATTTTGAAATGAAGTTTGATTAAAAAGACACAACAAGAAGATCTTTTTTTAGAAAATATTTTAAAAGGAATAATCGATCTAACTCTACATCTTCAATAAATTATTTATCATTATCAATTAAATTGACATCCAATTAATTATTACCCCTTAACTTGTTAACCCCCGAACCCTATGATAATTAACCTTACCACAAAGATGAAGTTAATTAAACCCTAGGTTATCTTCGAAACATGTAATCGCATCACCCTACTTTGATTGATGTTCTAAGGATAGATTATGGTCAGTGGTAAGTTAAGTCACATATCCATTCTGGAAATGAGGATGAATTGTGTTTAGGGATTATATTTTAACTCTACAAATTTATCCCGTATGGTCTGGTATTACTGATTAAGATCGCCCTCTCACAATTTACACAATTCCCGACCTCGCGTGTTTTGTGTTAATTGTTTAATTGATTGATAAGTTTCTTAAAAATTAAAAACACAATTCATGGATCATATTAAGTGAATTACAGTATCTCAATGATTCAAAATAATTAAATGAAGAAGGATATAGGTCGATCGATTACTAAAAAGAACTACTCTTCCATGGGCGGTGTAGTCATCGTGGAGACATTTTGCATGAGCAAAGGATTGAAAGGGTAGAACCCAATATTATCTCCACTCTTGATTACAACCCAATTTAGAAGATTAAGAGAAGAAGAAAAGGGAAGAACACATAAGATTATTTGAATAAAAATTCAAGAAAAAAACATGAAAGAAAAGAAATAAAAAGAGGAGGTGGGAGAGGAGAGCCTTTTTGGAAGAGAGGTTTGCACAAATCCTTACTTCTTCCAAGAGTTTTTAGGGGCTACCAAGAGACACCCTTTCGTCCACACCTTCCCAAATCCTCTACCAGCCCTCCCAAAGAGTTAAAACCCCCTTTAAATAGAGTTTTTGAGGGCTAGGGTTACATAACTTTTTAAGTGTGAAATGAAAAACTCGTCCAAATATTTTATTCCAAGTTTCACCGCCTAGTTGACCTCAAAAAACCGTGAATTGACCTGCCTTATAGAAGGATTATTTGTGTAAAATAATGTCCCAGAGCGTTTCTCAAAATTTGGGCTCAATAAAAGCCCTGATGAAGAAGATATGGCCCAAATACAGAACCTATGTCCATTCTGTCGAGTCCAGCCCACCATTGGCTTAATGACCCATTTACTCCATCCAAATGCACTATTTAGCTCTAGTGTCTTGAATGAAAGTTGTAGAAAATTAAGTTAGGAACACTGTTACAAAATAATAAGTTCAAATAATAAATATTAAAATATTTATCTTTAAAATTCTACAGTTCATTTTAAAAGGGTAAAACTGGAATTTTCATCAAATTTTCAAATGAATGATCTAATCCCAAATATTTCATAAATGAATATATTTAGCACAATTTGAGGAAATTATATCATTTATTATCAATAAAATATTCAACAAAATAGTTTTTTATCATAGACACAATGATGATAGAGTCCATGTATGATAGAAAGATCCTATTCACGAGGGCCATGAACATTGATGGAGAATTTGTTAGCCCAAATTCATAACAAGATACTCATAAAACCCATATCTGTAGGTTCTAGGCACAGTGAAAGTGCAATGGTGGGTGTACCCAAATTCAATTTTAGCATGAACACCGATCAATCTGAGATCCGTCACGATAATAAAATGTTGTATCTTCAGAATAGATCGAAGAACAAAAAATAAAGAGGGGATTCCTGGAACCATAGATAGGATCATCATATGTTAGTTATAATTAATTTAATTAATTGAAAAGAATTACCTTGATGGAATTCTTTCTTCGTTGATGTTTCCAATCATGATATGATGTGATCCATCGTTGTGTCATGGAATCCAAGTGTAGGATTCCTCTAGTAGTGATCCACACATGCTCCATGTATCTCTGGACGCCGCTGAAGGGATCTCCGGGTGCTAGCGTGGAAGAGTCTTCGCTTGTGTTGTCTGCCTTCGATTGCCTTGATCCGGTGGAGAAGGATCTCTCTCTCATAGCTTGAGAGCGTTCTTGGAAGAAAATAATTATCTCTTGGCTTGATAGCTTTCTCTAGATCCATTGTGAAAAACCACAAAAAATGGCTTAGCTAATGAGAATTATATAATTAGGATTTTAATTACATAGAATATTAAAATTAATTAATTATCCAAAAACATTTATTCATTTTATTTAATTCTTAGTAATAACCCATGTCTAATAATAATAGTTGACTATTATTATTACTTGAATTTCACCCAGAGAATTACACCTAATACTATTTAATTAAATAAATAATATTATTTCTTATAAATTTCCAGAAAAAAATACACGACGTGTATATTTAATATACACGACGTGTAATTTTTTTCCATTTTCTTTATTTCGTCCACCATATTTATTAGACCTTGAATAATGGCTATTTATTTCTCAAATAAATATCACTACATTACTCACTAATAAATATATATTATTTTTCCAACAATATATTCTCTTGAATAACTAGTGTCGAAATAAATGTGATCAGGCATCCTTGAATAATTATTAAACCACAATAGGGAATAATCTTTATTCATCTTGTTAAATTAATATTTAACTGAGATACTTGGACACACTTTGTGTGTAACCCTCTAGGCCCCTTTCTCAGTGGCATTAGGCAGAGCCTATCTAAAGTCCAATGTTAGCATCTAGAAACACACAAAGGAACCCATAGAGAAAGAAGTTAACACCACAATGATGTGTCACCTCCTAAGAATGATTACTATATAATGTAATCCCTTTGTTTCGATATCTCGAATCAAGCGGGTTGCATGGTAGTGCCATCAACCCATGTTTTTGATTATTCTTTTTTTGAATTTTCAGAATTGAACTTTCCCATTCCTCACTATGGCCATGGATTTATTAAGGCTATATCAATTCTATCAAAGGCCTTGAGATATCAACTTATGTTATGGAACAAAAGAGAAAAATCCTTTCTCGCATCATCTATTAATGCAGTATCACTCGTGACACACCCAACATATCCTACCTCGCTACGAACAGTGTGTCATCACAGTTTTTGTCAATACATATAAGTGCGTGAGTTGTAATACCCATTAATAATAATCTTAAAGTCTAAGGACTAATACACACATCCGCAGATAGGAACATCCAATGACACTATTAAATGTGGATTTCCTACTGGAAGGTCTCATTGTCATAATATCCTCCTGGATATTACCAAGGGCGCACACCATGAGAAGGTGCCTCAATGTTTTATGTGTCCCCATCTCTAATGTCCTGTATTATTTGTGTCCCTCAAATAAAATCATCCAACCATAGAACATATATTCAAGAACAGTGTTATGGCACTTCCGGGTTCTCATCATAGTAAGGATTAGCTATGACCCTTTAATGTAACATCTATCCTTAGGATATTATCACATGCATTGTCACGCAGAAGAACAATCAAGATGTGATAAGGTATTTATTAATGAATAAAGTACAAAGTAGTTGGTTCTAGGTCACCAACTATAATAGACTCCCACTTGGACTAGAGACAACTACTTACAACCTTTAAACCACTAACTCTCACATGATATTAATGCTTCTACTGAGATAAGCCTTTAGTCATGGGGTCTGCCATGTTCTCTTCTGTGGACACTCTTCTCACTGCAACTTCACCCCTTTGATAGAAATATATCAGGAGGTGATAATTCTAGAATATGTGAATTATCCGTTGATGTGAACTTGGTTCTTTTACAAGAGCCACCGTTATAGTATTATCATAATACAATGTGATATGATCTTTGATGCTAGGCACCACATCAAGATCCTGGAGAAAGTTCTGAATCTATAAGGCTTCCTTGGCTGCATCAGAAGCCGCTATATATTCGGACTCTGCTGTAGAATCAGCGACAACTATTTTCTTTGAACTCTTCCATCTCACAGCTCCTCCATTGAGAAAGAAAACATATCCAGATTGTGATTTCAGATAATTATGATATGTCAGAAAACTAGCATCAACATACCCTCTGATGACAAGCTCCTCGTCTCCTCCATACACCATGAACACATCCTTAGTTTTTATCAGATACTTAAGGATACTCTTAACAGCAGTTCAATTCTATTCTCCTGGATCTACTTGAAATCTACCTACTATGATCAATTCATGGGAAACATCAATCCTGGTACATAACATGACATACATGATGGATCCTATAGCCAAAGAGTATTGGATCTTACTTATTCTATTTTTCTCCTATTGTGTATGAGGTCACATTTTCATAGAAAGATGTAGACCATGTGACACTAGAACCAATCCCCTCTTGGATTATTCAATATTAAATGAATTTAATATCTGTTCAATGTATGTATCCTGACTTTGTCCAAGAAATCTTTTGGATGTATCATGAATGATCTTGATCCCTAAAATGTAGGCTACTTCTCCCAATTCCTTCATAGAGAAACACTTGTTCAAAAAGTCCTTAAATGACTGTAAGACTGGTACATCGTTTCTAATAAGAAAAATGTCGTCAACATATACTATTAGGATAATGACCACATTCCCATTAAACATCTCATAAACACATGACTCACATTTGTTCTTAATGAAACGAAATTCCTTTATGGATTCATCAAATCGAATTTTCCATGACCTGGATGCTTTCCTTAATCCATAAATGTATTTATGTAACTTGAAAACTCGTTTGGCTTCACCTGGTGTCATAAACCCTTCTGGTTGTGTCATATAGACATCTTCTTGAAGGTTCCTGTTAAGGAATTCTGTTTTGACATCCATTTTCCAAATCTCGTAGTCAAGGTAAGCTATTATGGAAAGTATGATTCTTATGGATTTAAACATGGAAAATGGAGAGAAGGATTCATCATAGTCAGTTCCTTGACGTTGTCTGAATCCTTTAGCCACTAGCCTTGTCACGACCTGTCCCCCAGGGCCCGTGCCGTGACTACCCCAAACCCGCCTTTAATAGGATAGGGGCTGGCAACTAGCACCGAAGGCGTATTCCCTAAAACTGGGAAGGCATTCCCTTTATAACCCAAAACACACACAACCAAGCACACAATAAGATTTGAACTCAAGTAAACTAAATAGTAAATAGAGTGAGTATAGTAAGTAAAAGGGGTCCAGAATACAAGTCCAACTGGAAAGTACAAGGAAAATTGGAAAGTACAAGTCAGCTGATAGGTGGAAAGAAGCTCCTTGATTGTACACCATGGATCCTACCAGAAGGGTAGGTACAACTCACGAATGGCTGTCTTTGCGGTTCGCCTCATCTAACATCCACCTCCGAGCTACCTTCAGTCCTGGTACCCTCATCCACAGTCAGCGTTGTCCATCATCTGCACCAAACACAACGAAGTGAGGGCATAACCCATACAGAGGTGAGTATAATGTTACTCAGTAGGGACCCCAAGACCCTCAAGGTCTCACAAAATCCAAAAAGGATAAATCAAAAAGAAAGGAAACAACTGATAACCCTACTTAGTTATATGCCCATACATATACCTAAGTTATCAAGTAAACCCATCTCAATCATGAGGAAAACACAGAGTCCAACTCCAAATCCCCAAGCTCAACTGTTCCACAAAGTAAGCAGTACCACGAATACAAGTACCACACAGGTACACCACACAGAATAATACCACCAAGGTATTACCATGAAATAAAGTACCACACAGGTACATACTCAGCTTACATAAGGTATAACTTAGGTACAGTAGTAGAGATGATTAGATGAAACTACTAAATCATCTTACTCTATTAAGAGGCAGACCTACGAAGGATCACAAATCATCATTAGACCCACATAGGATCTCTAAGTGCTTACCCACACAGGATCGCTCGGTGTTGACCCACACAGGATCACTCAGTGCTCACCCACACAGGATCGCTCGGTGCTGACCCACACAGGATCGCTAAGTGCTGAACCACACAGGATCGCTAGTTGATGACCCACACAGGATCTCTCGGGTAGTCTTGCATGGAATCCTAGAGCGGTTCCATGTGGGACCCTCAATTACAGACCCATGAAGGATCTCTTCCTCAAGTCATAGATAACTACTGGGTTCCCGCGCTAAGCTTGCTCATCTCCGGGAGGATCTACTCTTCAAGCCACTGGTTGATAATACAACTGCCACTAAGTCCCACGAAGAAGTATCCCAAGGACCACCACGTCATAGGGGTCTCAACGTAACATACGGTGCGTCAATCAGACGCCCGGTCTGTGAGTTATTAGCCTTTTAGTCCCGAGGGCCTGGTTGAATTCGAGCTCGATCCAACTCGACCGTATTCAAAATTTATCCAAAACTTCAGTGGGGTATAATCAAAGGGACAATCTCGCACCAAGGTTTCCAGCGCCGCTAACGGTTCATCAAACGGACGTCTAGTGCCAAAAATATGGTCGAAAGTGCGTAAATGGGTCGAAGTGGGTCCAGGTCCGGTCCGACCCGGTCTGGGTCGGCCCCGCTTGCTGGGTGGCCCGACCTGCTGGTTCTGGCCTAGCCAACGCTGGGCAGCCCGGTTGGGTGGCATGGCTGGCCATAAGGGCTGCGAGGGGCAGCGGAGGGCCGTAGAGGCCGCAGAACGGTGAGGCTGCAGGGTGGCTCGGTCGCGGACGGCGCGAGGCCGCGGGGCGCCTTGGTCGCGGGGTGGCTCGTCCATGGAGCGGCTCAGCTGGGGGGTGCTGTGAGGCTACGGGTCTGCTCGGTCGTGGGTTTCTGTGAGGCTGTGGAGCGGCTCGGCTGCGAGGCCGCGGGGCGGCTCGGCTGGGGGGGGGGGGTGCCGTGAGGCCGCGGGGAAGCTCGGCCGCGGGGGGTGCCATGAGGGCATGGGGCGGCTCGTATGCAGGGGTTCTGCAAGGGTGAAAGGCCATGGAGGCCATGGTGATGGTGGCCGCGGACAGCGGAGGTCATGGGCAGTAGTGGCCGCAGGGCGGCGCTGTTGTGTCGTCGCCTTCGTCGCGGCCGGTGGTGGTACCAACCGCCATTCTAGTTGCCCCATAGAGGTTGATAACCATTTTCCTCCATTGCTAAGAACACATGCATAATCCCAAGAAATTCAGAGAGGACGAGCCATGTTTGTTTGGCCCACGCTCTTCGCATTAGAGTGGTAGAAGCATCCATAATACTTGAATCACAAGAATATCAAGAACGATTAAGGAAAATAATTCAAACACCCTCCCTACCTCGTTTGATTGTTGACGGAGGCCATGAGGAAAGATACAATTTCATTGGGGATAAACGAACATCGGTGACTTCGGCGTTTCCTTGATGTTTAGTTCGTTCGTTGTTGGGGATGTTCCTCATTGGTGTTCTTCATTGGAGAGATTTCTCCCAATAGTTCTTCTCTCCCCAATTCCACCAAATTGAAAAGTAGCCAAATTATGATATTTTCCCCCAATTTATTTGTTGACATAATTTAAGTTGGCTCCACTTAATTAATTGATGAGGTTGGAACAAAATTAATTAAAGGGGGTGGCACCATTAAAGTGGAGGAAGTTTAAAAGGCTTCCCCACACTTAAGAGGGGAGTTCAAGGGGGTTTAGCCTCGTGCGGTCCCCACCACCATAAATTCTCAAGGGAGGTTTAGGCTCGGTGGTCGCCACCTCCATAACCTCTCATGGGAGGTTTTAGTTCAGTGGTCCCCACCACTAAAACATCCACATGGGAGGTTTCCAATAAATAAAATAAAAATGTTAGCATTTTTATTTATTTCATTCTTTCACGAAAAACACAAAATCTAACTTTCACTCTCGACCCACTACGGAGGAGGTGAAGGTATCCTTAAGAGAATACCGACGTTGCGAGTTCAACGGTGCCCTCAGATTTCAATTCCAAGCACCGGTTAAAAAGTTAGAAAAACTTGCTCGTACGTTTACTGAACGTACCAAAAAAAAAGTTCAGAAACTCGTTTTGGGCACACCGGGCCTCATAATCACGTGCCGTCAATTTACGCGAACTCATAAAATTCCCATATATTAAAAACAATTACACAAATTTCTGGTTCTTTACATTATCCCCCCACCTCAGAGCTTTATGTCCCTGTAAGACACAACTCAAACTAAGGGAACAAGTGGAGGTACTGAGCACGCATCTGAGTCTCCCTCTCCCATGTGCTCTCCTGGAGGTTTCCGTGCTGCCAACGAACGCGCACTAGAGGTATCGACCAACCATGAAGGACTTGATCCTATTGATCC
Source organism: Viscum album (assembly GCA_963277665.1). NCBI lineage: Eukaryota > Viridiplantae > Streptophyta > Magnoliopsida > Santalales > Viscaceae > Viscum > Viscum album. The sequence continues at coordinate 492,897,238 of OY728166.1, forward strand.
TCAATCTCAACTAGAAAATTTTTAAAATTTTCCCCATCATCGATGTCCAGCTCTCCGTGGCCGATGATGTGAGAAGGGTCGTGTACGTATCTCCTCACCTGGGATACGGGGAAGACGTCATGCACCCGGTGCAACTGAGGTGGAAGAGCTAAGTGGTAAGCCACCTTGCAAACTTTTCTGAGGACCTGAAAAGGTCCGATGAACCTGGGAGATAACTTGCTACCTCAGCAAAACCTCCACAAAACTCGTCAAGGTGAGACCCGTAGAAAGACATGGTCGCCATCCTCGAACTCCAAAGGTGTCTATCTCCTATCGGAATATGACTTTTTTCCTTCTCTGTGCAGTCTTCATCCGCTCCTGGATGATCTGCAACTTCTCTATGGTAACCCATACCATCTATGGTCCCACTACTGCTGTCTCCCCTGGGTCAGTTCAGCACAAAGGTGATCTGCAAGGTCGCCCGTACAACGCCTTAAAAGGTGTCATCCTAATGGTGGAGTGATGAATGTTGATGTATGAAAACTCCATCAAAGGAAAGTGATCCTCCCAGCTGCGACCGAAGTTGAGGACACAAGAAAATAGAATGTACTTGATGGTATGAATGGTCCGCTCAGTCTGGCCATCCGTTTCTGGATGGAAGGCGGTGCACAAATGAAGCTGCATCCCGAAATCCTCTTGCAACCCCTTCCATAGCTGGGAAGTGAAATGTTCATCACAATCGGAGAAAATCATCGAGGGTACTCTATGTAGCCGTACAATCTCTTGCACATAGAGGCATCCCAATCTCTCAACTGAACCCTACTCTTTATTCGGTAGGAAGTGGGATGACTTGGTGAGTCGGTCGACGATCACCCAAATCGAGTCATGAACTTTGGATGTACGTGGAAGTATTCTCATGAAGTTCATGGATATACCATCCCACTTCTAATATGGGACCTCTAAAGGATGAAACAAGCCTACTGGTACCTGATGCTCCGCCTTCACTTGCTGACAAGTGCGGCACTAAGAGACAAACTCTGCTACTGCTTTCTTCATTTCCGGACACCAGTGCTGTCGTCGAAGATCTTGGTACATCTTCGCCACTCTTTGATGTACCACTAGAGGGGATGTGTGGAACTTCCTCAACACTTCCATTTGAAGTGACACTGGTATCATGGTACGTCCTCTGAAGAGGATGAAGTGCTCCCCACCTTCAGAAAATCCATCAGGTGCCTACCCTGTGGATATCTGAGCATATCGAGCCTTACAGTCAGCATCCCCACGCTGCGCCTCCCTGACTCGCTGAAGAAGTGGGTGAGTGACTGTAAAAGGCTGAAGAAAAGCTACTCCATCCTGATCCAAAAAAGATATGTGAAAAGTGTCTAGCTGCTCTGTCGCCTCGCCTAACAGCTGTATACCAGATCTTCTGCTGAGTGCATCTGCTATAACGTTCCCCTTACTAGGAGTATAGACTATCTCAAAGTTATAGTCCTAGAGGAGCTCAATCGAACGTTTTTTTCTTAGGTACAAGTCCTTCTGTGAGAAGATATACCTGAGACTCTTCTGATTAGAGTACACTGTAAAATTCTCACCCATCAAGTAATGTCGCCACATCTTCAAGGCGAAGAACACTACTACTGACTCTCGGTCTTGGGTAGCGTAGTTCTACTCATGTTCTCTCAACTATCAAGAACCATAAGAGATCACTGCTCACTCCTACATCAGGAAACATCCGAGCCCGATCCCTGATGCGTCGCATTAGACTACATACCCTATGCCCTCTTCCAGTAGCCTCAATATGGGCGCACTAGTTAGCCTCTACCTTAGCTCCTGAAAACTCTAATGGCATCTCTCCGACCACATGAAGGGTTGCCCCTTCTTCATCAATGCTGATAGAGGTGCTGCAACTCTAGAGAAATCTGGCAGAAACCTCTGGTAGTATCCATCCAAACCCAGGAAACTATGTATCTCCGTCACACTCCTAGGTGGCTCCCAAGAAAGTACCACCTCAATCTTTTCTGGATCTACTACAACTCTAGCCTCCGATATGACATGCCTCAGAAAGTGAACCTCTCAGATCCAGAACTGGGACTTTGAGATCTTACCATAAAGCTGGTGCTCTCGGAGTGAGTCCAGTATTAGCTGCAAATGATAGGCATGCTCCTCCTCAGTAGTCGAGTAGACGAGAATGTCGTCGATGAAGACTACTACAAAGCAATCAAGGTATGGCTGAAAGATCCTATTCATGAGTCCCATGAACACTTTTGGAGCATTGGTTATACTGAATGTCATAAAAAAGAACTCTTAATGTCCATACTGACATATGAAAGTTGTCTTTTGCACATCCTCATCTCGTACTCTGAGCCGGTGATAGCCTAATCTGAGGTTTATCTTAGAGAACCACCATGCTCCCTTCAGCTAATCAAAGAGGTCTTCAATCCTCAGGAGTGGGTAGTTGTTCTTCACGGTCACCTGATTCTGGCGTCGATAGTCAAAAAAAGTCTCAAGCTCCCATCCGCCTTCTTGGCGAACAAAATCAAAGCTGACCAGGGAGAAACACTGGTCTGGATGAACCTCTTCCCCAGCAAGTCCTCTAGCTATACCTGTAACTCATGAATATCTATGAGAGCCATCCAATATGTTGGTGTAGATATTAGTGTTTTCCCGAGGTACAAATCAATGTAAAATTACACCTCTCTGTGAGGAGGTAGACCCAGAACATCATCAGGAAAGACATCTGCGTAATGTTCCACCACTATATGATAACTCAGACTTTCCACATCAACTGCTCCAAGGGTAAGGCTAGCCAACTGATGAGTGATCAGTTGTACTCTCCTCTGGGTAAGTTCATCCTGTGCTACAAATGCTCCCTTATCGCTGGTGAAAGTAAAATTGGTCTCATCCGTGTGGGCACACCGCACTTTGCGCCTAATATAGTCAATATGATCATGGAATGTAGATAACCAGTCCATACCCAAGATGATGTCATAAGGCCTCGACGCCGCTTCTAGGAGATCCCAGCTGAAGCCCTCGCCTCCTAGAGTAATCTTGCACTGCCGACACCAGTGCATAATCGTCAAATCCTCTTTCGTAGGAGTCTCTAGCTGTAATGATTGAGCCAAGGCTCCTTTTAAATCTCTGAAATCTGAACGAGGGCAGTGGAAATAAAAAAATGACTAGCACCTATGTCTATAAGTACTATAGATAATGTGGAGTAGACACAGATCATACCTCATATCATCTCTGGAGTGCCATGGTTATAGACCTCAACTTCCTGGAGCTGAGCTCGCCCCTATCCACTTGTTCCCTGTGGTCGGGGTGGACCACCTGGTGGTGGTGGCAGTAACATCTTGAATCGTCGCCCACTGCCAGCTGCACGACCAACTCCTCTGCCACGTCCGCCTGCTCCCTGAGGACCACCTTGATCGAACCTTTGTCTCTTACTGGGCAATCCTTCAACCACCTTCAGATCATCCATATATCAAGTTGGATATTCACGAGCCATGTGACCCTACCCACCGCATGCGTAACACTACCCGCTACTCGCATGACTGGCTCTGCCTCAGGTGCCCTGCACAACCGAACCTGAATCCTGTGGTCGTACACCTCTAGGTATGGTGCTCTTAGACCTATGTGTCATCTGTCTACTGCCTGCTGCAGAAGACTCTGCTACATGATGACTGGTGGTGGGTCTTGCTGCTAGAGACTGATCAGCAAAGAAACTCTCCACTAAGAGGTCTCTCTCTAACACCCCCACCTGTGTTGGGATGCGGAGTGAGATCATCAAAGCCCTGATATCCCGCATGATCCCCTGCTCAAAGGTCTGAGCCCTGAAGAATGGGTCCCACACCATATCTGTGGAGTAGCGTGAGAGGTCAGTGAACCTCGCTGAGTACTGAGCCACAGTCATGCTGCCCTGCTGCAGATGAAGAAGCTCCTGAATGCAAACTGCGCAAAGAGTCACTGGAACAAACTCTCCCCGAAACAGGCTCTCGAAGTTTTCCCAGAGAAGCATCACCTCGTCGTGAACCTGGAGCATCAAGTTCCACCATCTGCCTACTGCTTCCTGTAGAAGGCTGGCAACAAGGATCACCATGAGATCGACTTGTGTCCCTAACAGTTGAAAGACTCTCACCACAGCTTCCATCCAATCCTTAGCCGCCTGTGGGTCCGTCTCTCCCCTGAACCTGGGTGGCCTCTAGTGCTGGAACTCATGCAATGCGCTCACGTGGCGTGAACCCTCTGTTGCTGGGGCTGGTGGAATCGGCTGCCCAATAGGTAATAGTACCACTGGTGCCTCTGCTGGTGCCTCCGCTGGTTCCTCTACTAGAAAAGGGCCCTGTACCGAGGTCTCGTCACTCAGTGGGATATCAGTGCGTACTACTCTTGGAACCCTAGATGGATGTCTTCGTGGAGGTATCCTAAAAAGAAACAGGTGTTCCACGGTCAATAAGTTATAACTGGTGATCTGACTCAAAATATCACAAAGAAAACACTTGGAAACACACGCGCAATCAGTGTTTTCATGCACTATGTCAGAAATCAGAAGTTGGGGTCCTGGTGTATGGATACATCAGTTGTAGTACCAATACTAGACTCCCCAAACTGAAAACCACACTCAATACACTTAATACTATTTCCATTAAAAATATCAGAGTACTATGATCTATGGTAGAACCAACTCCTCTGATACCAATTTGTCACGACCCGTCCCCCGGGGCCCGTGCCATGACTACCCCAAGCCCGCCTTCCATAGGCCAGGGGCTGGAGACTAGCAGCGAAGGCATATTCCCTAAAACTGGGAATGCATTGCCTTTATAACCTGAAACACACATAACCAATCACACAGTAAGATACGAAATCAAGTAAACTGAACAGTAAACAAAGTGAGTACAGTAAGTAAAAAGGGGCCAGAATATAAGCTCAACTGGAAAGTACAAGGAAAAATGGAAATTACAAGTCAGATGATAGGTGGAAATAAGCTCTTGGATTTTCCACCAAGGATACTACCTGAAGGGTAGGTATATCTCACGAACGACCATCTCTGCGGTTCACCTCGTCTAACGTCCACCTCCGAGCTACCTCCAGTCCTGGTACCGTCGTCCACAATCAGCGTTGTATGTTGTCTACACCAAACACAATGAAGTGCGGGCATAGACCGTGTAGGGTGAGTATAATGTTACTTAGTAGGGACCCCGAGACCCTCAAGGTCTCACAAAATCCACAAAGGATAAACCACCAAGAAAGGAAACAACTGAAAACCCTACTTAGGTATATGACCATATATATACCTAAGTTATCAAGTAAACCCATATCAATCATGAGGAAAACACAGAGTCCAACTCCAAAGCCCCAAGATCAATTGTTCTACAAAGGAAATTGTACCACAAAGTCAAGTACCACATAGGTAGGCCACACAGAAGAATACCACCAAGGTATTACCACGAAGGAAAGTACCACACAGGTACAGACTCAGCTCACACCAGGTATAACTTAGGTACAATAGTAGAGATGATTAGATGTAACTACTGAATCATCTTAATCTGTTAAGAGGTAGACCCATGAAGTATATCTAATCATCATTATACACACATAGGATCTCTAGGTGCTGACCCACACAAGATCGCTCAGTGCTAACCCACACATGATCACTCGGTGCTAACCCACATAGGATCGCTCGGTGCTGACCCACATAAGATCGATAAGTGCTGACCCACATAGGATCTCTAGGTGCTAACCCACACAGGATATCTCGAGAAGTACCACATGTAATCCTAGATAAGTTCCATGTGGGACCCTCAATCACAGACCCACGAAATATCTCTTCCTCAAGTCACAACCAATTACTAGATTCTCGTTCTAAGCTTGCTCATCTCCGGGAGGGTCCTCTGCTCAAGCCACTGGTCAATACTCCAACTAACATTAAGTCCCATGAAGAAGTATCCCAAAGGACCTCCATATTGTAGGGGTCTCAACGCAATAGACGGTGCGTCAATCAGACGCCCGGTCTGTGAGTTATTAGCCTTTTAGTCCCAAGGGCCTGGTTGGATTCGATCTCGATCTAACCCGACTATATTTAAACTTTATACAAAACTCCAGTGGGGTATAATCAAAAGGACCATCTTGCACCAAGGTTTCCAGCGCCACTAATGGTTCGTTAAATGGACGTTTGGTGCCAAAGATATGGCTGAAAGTGCGTAAATGGGTCGAAGTGGGTCCGGGTCCGGTCCGGCCCGGTCGGACCAACCTGGCCCGACCCACTAGGTCCGGCCCGGCCCGCGCTGGGCGGCCCTAACCGCTGGGCGGTCCGGCTGGCCTCGAGGGTTGTGAGGGGCCGTGGAGTGTAGCGGAGGCTGCAGAACAGCGATGCCGCGGGGCGGCTCGGCAGCGGACGGCGCGAGGCCGTAGGGCGGCTCGGTCGCGGGGCAGCTCGGTCGCTGGGCGGCTCGACCGCGGACGACGTGAAGCCGCGGGGTGTGGAGGCCGCAGGGCTACTCGGCCGGGGGGTACCGCAAGGGCGTGGGGCAGCTCGGTTGTGGGCGTGCCGCGAGGCCGCGAGGCGGCTCGACCCCGGGGGTGCCGCGAGGCCGTGGGGCGGCTCGACCGTGGGGGTTCCACGAGGCTGCGGGGCAGCTCGGCTGCGGGGGGTGTCATAAGGGAACGAGGGAACTCGGACATGGGGGTGCCACAAGGGCGGGGGGCGATGGAGGCTATGACGACGGTGGCCGCGAACAGTATAGGTCGTGAGCGGCGGTGGCCGCGGGGCGGCGCCGTTGCATCGTCGCCTTCGTCGCGGCCGAAAGTGGTGCCGACCGCCATTCTCGTGCCCCACCGAGGTTGATATCCATCTTCCTCCATCGCGAAGAACACAAGTATAATCCCAAGAAATTCGGAGATGACATACCATGTTTGTTTGGCATGTACTCTCTGCATTAGAGTGGTAGCAAGCGACCATAATACTTGAATCACAAGAATATCAAGAACGGTTGAGAAAAATAATCCTAATACCCTCCCTACCCCGTTTCATTATTGATGGAGGCTGCGAGGAAGGAGATGTTGTCATTAGGGATAGACGGACGTTGGTGACGTTGGCGTTTCCTCGATCGTCGGTTCGTTCGTCATTGGAGATGTTCCTCGTTGGTGTTCTTCGTTGGAGAGATTTCTCCCAATAGTTATTCTCTCTCCAATTCCACCAAATTGAAAAGTAGCCAACTTCTGATATATTTCCCCAATTTAATTGTTAACATAATTTAAGTTGTCTCCACTTAATTAATTAATGGGTTTGGCACAAAATTAATTAAAGGGGGGTGGAACCATTAACGCGGGGGAAGTTTAAAAGGCTTCCCCACACTTAAGAGGGGAGTTCAAGGGGGTTTAGCCTCGGGTGATCCCCACCACCATAACCTCTCATGGGAGGTTTAGGCTTGATGGTCCCCACCTCCATACCCTCTCATGGGAGGTTTTAGTTCAGTGGTTCTCACCACTAAAACATCCACATGGGAGGTTTCCAACAAATAAAATAAAAATGTTAACATTTTTATTTATTTCATTCTTTCATGAAAAACAAAAAATCTAACTTTCACTCTCGAACCACTAAGGTCGAGGTGAAGGTATCTTTAAGAGAATACCGGTGCCGCGAGTTCAAAGGTGCACTTAGATTTAAATTTCGAGCACCAGTTAAAAAGTTAGAAAAACTCGCTCATACGTTTACTGAGCATACGCGAAAAAAGTTCAAAAATTCGTTCCGGGCACACCGGGCCTCGGAATCACATGCCGTCATTTTTTGCGGACTCGTAAAATTTCTATATATTAAAAAATCAATTTACAGGAATTTTTAGGTCGTTACAAGCCTTGATTTATAGGTGATAGCTTGACCTTCCATCTTCAGTTTTCTATTGAATACCCATTTGCATCCAACATGCTTTACATCAACTGGCTCATCGACCAGAACCCAGACTTGGTCCTGATACATGGAATCCATCTAAAAATTCATATCTTCCAGCCATCTTGTACCTTCTAATATTTCTACTACTTCCTTGTAGGAGAGAGGTTCATCATTGTCCGACAATAATGATTCACCATCCTCGGTGGCTAGGAAACATGATCTATCTGGTTCCCTTACCTCTCTTGAGCTCTTACGCAGTACTTGTGTTTCTGGAACCTCTTCCACAGGGACCTGTGGAACTTGTTCCTATACCAACTAATGTGTATATTGAGCATGAACTTCATCGAAGTCAATCTTTATCCCACTATCCTTTTTGAGGATGTGCTCCCTCTCAAGAAAGATGACTTGTCTGGCGATTGTCACTTTCTAGTCTGAAGGGTTATATAGGTAATATCCTTTCGTTTCCTTGGGATATACTATAAAGATACACTTTGTGCCTTGTGGTGCTAGTTTTTTTCATGAGAAGGCCTTAAAAAATACCTCTCATCCCCATACATGTGTGTGTGAAAAAATGGGTTATTTTACATTCCATAACTCAGAGGGAATTCTATTTTCCTCCTTAGTTGGTACTCAGTTTAATGTGTATGTTGTGTTTTGTAATGCATATCCCCAATAGGATAATGGAAGATCTGTATGACTCATCATCGACCTCACCATGTATAACAAGGTGTAGTTCCTCCTTTCACTAACACCATTCCACTGTGGTGTATAAGTAGGACTGAGCTGCGATAGAATCCCAAACTCCCATATAATATCAATGAACTATTGGTTCAGATATTATCCACCTCGATCCGATCGAAGCTTCTTTATCTTCTTACCAAGATGATTCTCCAATTCATTCTTAAATTCCTTAAATTTATCTAAGGCTTCTGACTTATAACTCATTAAGTAGATATATCCATATATACTCAAATATTCAGTAAAAGTAATGAAGTAAGAATATCCACCTCTATCTTCTACTGGAAATGGTCCACACACATCCGTGTGTACCAATCCTAGAAGCTCTATGGACCTTTCACCATGTCCACCGAAAGACAGCTTGGTTATTTTACCTTATAAACAAGCATGACATCTATCAAGTGGTTTTAGCCCAGTAGAGTCTAAATAGCCATCTTGGTAGAGCTTTGTCAAGCTCTTCTCATTTACATGACCGAGACGGTGACGCCACAACTAGGTGGTGTATGAGTCATGTAAGTTTGTTTTGTTATCAATTTCCAACATTTGGTTTTCATAATTTAATACATACAAACCATTATTTAAATGCGCCATACCATAACATACGTTGTTCTTATAAAAGAAGAAACCCTTATTTAAAAACTTGAAAATAAATCCATACATATCCAAACATGATACATAAATTATGTTTTTGGTAACACTAGGCACATAATAACAATTATGTAAAACCAAAATAATCCCAGTTGGAAATGAGAGGTGGTAATTGCCAATGGCTAACGCAGCCAGCCTCGCGCCATTGGCAACTCGAAGATCCACCTCTCCTCTAGAAATCATTTTAAATCTACTTGTTTCCTGCATTTGAATACATATGTGAGCCCCAGAAGTTTTATCTAATACACAATTTGTAGAAATGGAATGATTACACTCGATAACAAACGTACCTTTAGCGTCCCCACGCTTCTGGGTGCAGTTCCTCTTCTAGTGGCCTTGCTTGCGACATGAAAAACATACCACCTCCTGTTCCATGCCCTGCCTCTAAATCTTTCCCTTCTTGGAGGGACGATGGTCGGGGGCTTCAGACCATTTATAAGTCCTTGGACCCTTTTCCCTGTCCTTCCTTTTCTTATTCACCATAAGGACTGCAGGTTTTTCACGCCCCATGTCCTTATCTACCTGGCGAATTAAGGTCAGAAGTTCCGATAGACTCTTCGCATTGTTGATCATGTTATAGATGACAATAAAGATAGAGAAGTCCTTGGGTAGTGATGATATGATGAGATCTATATGAAACTCATCTGGTAAATTAATCCCTAAGATGTCCAATCATTCAATGTAGTAAATAAGCTTGACTACATGAGGCCCAGCTGGCGCAGACTCTCCAAGCTTAGTTGTAAACAAAGCGTTGGAGATCTCATATCTCTCCTGTCTCACCTTTTCTTGGTAGAGATCCTTAAGGTGAGACATCATGATGTACACGTCCATGTTTTCATGTTGCTTCAAGAGCTCATTAGACATGACCGATAGCATGAAACATTGGACATCTGTGGAATCATCCATATGTTTCATATAGAGAGATAGTTCCTCATCACTAAACTCATTCCTAGGCACAACAGGAACATGATTGTAATGTCCAAAAAATTCCATATAATATATATATATATAGAATTATTTAGAGACCTATAAATCTAACGGTGCGCGATTCTGAGGCCCGGAGTGCCCGGAATGATCCGTCAAAGTCTGGTTAAGTTTTAATTAGCGCGCGTAAGCAGTTTTCATGAAAAAGTAGAATAACTCTTAAACAGTAACTCGGATCAGAAATCCGAGGGCACCATTGTGTTTAGGATGACAGGTTTACCCTATGAGCAACTTAAGTTTTGTCGGTGCTGGCCTCCTATGAGAAAACCCAAAAATGGAATAATCATAAATAAAATAATTAAATAAATTATTTTATTTTTCAAATGATTATAACTCACAAATGGTAACTCGGATTGAAAATCTGAGACCACTGCTAAAATGGTGAGGGTATAGTCTCTTTAAACGGATACTAACATTGGTCGGTGCGGGCCACCATTGAAATTTAGTTTTTGGCCGTAAATAAAATAATTAAGTGACAATTATTTTATTGTAAAATCCATAACTATAAATGGTAACTCGGATTGGAAATCTGAGGGTACTGTTGGGTTTTTTGGGGAGTGTTTCACTTAGGCAGAGCCTAACCTCGACCAGCGCAGGTCGGGGGTGACTGTAAATAATTTTCCGAACTTTTTTCCCTATACGTTCAGAAAACGCACATGCGGCGTTTTGTAACTTTCGAACTAGTACTCAGAATTAAAATATGAGGACACCATTGAACTCGCAGTGCCGATATTCGCTTAAGGAGACCTTCACCTCGACTGCAGTAGGTTCGAAGAAAAAGTTAGTTTTTGGAACTTTTAATAGAATAAATAAAATAACTTTACTATTTTATTTTTACTCTATTCCTCCAACAGATAAGCGATAAGGTGGGACCGACGACGTGTCAAGCCAATAATTGGATGGACCTTTCAATTCGAATTAACTACACCATTTGAGAATTAGGAAGGTTCCTAATTAATGGGCCTCCATTAATCCCATGAACATTGAACAACCTTTCCCTCTCCTATTTATATAAAGCTTGGGGAGAGGTGTCGACACTGATTCGCCAATCAATGAAGTGCTGACAAAGTGAAGTGACGCCAAACCCTTGGAGGACGGATCTGGTACCAGAAGGAGGTGACAAGCGACACCGAAACCCCATACCGGAGATCGATGAACAAGTGATGTCATTGGAGGCTAGTTGTGGGGGATGGAAAACACCAACCCGCTTCCAAAAACGCGCGCTCACCATCGTTCTTGAGGTAGGGATTGTTATTTTGAATACCCCTTACCTATTCTTGACGTTCTTCATGATTCAAGAATTATTGTGCCACTTTCTAATGCCCTAAAGCAGAGGGTGTGGGAAAAATGAACATGGGCCGACCTCTATGCAACCATTGTGGTTTTGACGCGTTCTTCGCGGTGGAGGAGGATGGTGACCGGTGCCAGTGATTGGCATCGGTGGGACTCGAGAGCGGCGACCAGCACCACGACCGACCGGGAAGACGGCAACGGTGCAACCGCACCGCCAGAGGAGGGCAGCGGCCCGTCAGCCATGGTAGAGCAATGGCGGCGATCCGCACTCCGACCGACTGCACAAAAGGGATGGTGGCAAATGTCCATGCTGCCCGACGTACAGAAGCCGCGGCCTTGTGCTGCGGTGATGAGAGGAGGGCGGCCGACACGCTTCCGGCCGCCGGTGAAGGTGTGGTGCGCGACCATGCCGCGCGGAGGAGGGGGTTGGCCATCCAGCCAGCTGTCGCTGGCCGCCGCACCACCGTGGGCCGCCGCACCACTGCAGGCCGCCGCACCACCGCAGGCCGCTACACCACGGGCCGCCGCACCACCGCGGGCCGCTGCACCGCGGGCGTCCGCACCACCGCGGGCAGCCGCACTATGGGTCGGGTCGGACCCAGTGGGCCGGGTCGGATCCCGCAGGCTGGGTCCGACCCAGGGCCAGACCCGGGTTGGGTCAGCCCTGGCCGGGTCGGATCAGACCCAGACCAACTTCGACCCTTTCCCACTCTTTCAGCCATATCTTGAGCTAAGAACATCCGTTTGACGAACTGTCTGTGGAATCAAAAACCTTTGATAAAGAAAGTCCATTTGGTATACCCCACTTGAGTTTTGGATAATGTTGGGGTATGGCTGGGTTTGATCGAACAAGAATCCAACCGGGCCCTCAGGACTAAAAGACTAATAACTTACAGACCAGGCGTCCTATTGACGCACTGTCTATTGCGTTGAGACCCATTTTACGTGGAAGTCCTTTGGGATACTTATTTTTGGGACTTCTTCGCAGTTGGAGTATTCAACCTGTGTCTTGAGTAGTGGACCCTCCCAATATCAAGCGAGCTTGGTGCGGGAACCCTGAAGTTGGCTGTAACATGAGAAAGGGATCCTATGTGGGTCTGCGCTTTGAGATCCTATGTGGGTCTGTTATTTGGGATCCTAAGTGGGTATATGCTTTGGGATCCTATGTGGGTTTGTACTTTGGGATCTTAAGTGGGTCTGTGCTATGGGATCCTACGTGGGTCTGTGTTCGAGAGTCTCACTTGGATCCGCTCTAGGAATCCACGTGGGACTACTCTAGGATCCTACGTGGGTCTGATGTACTAGGATCCTTCCTAATTCTGATGATTTAGGATCCTTCATGGGTCTTTCTATTAACATAGTAAGATGATTCAGTAGTTACATCTAGTCATATTTACTACCGTACCTAAGTTATACTTGGTGTGAGCTGAGTCTTTTTCTTCGTGGTGATAACTTGGTGGTATTATTCTATGTGGCGTACCTGTGTGGTAATTTCCTTAATGGTGATACCTTTTTGGTATTCTTCTGTGTAGCATACCTGTGTGGTAATGTCCTTCGCGGTGATACCTTGGTGGTATTCTTCTGTGTGGCGTACCTATGTGGTACTTCCCTTCGTGGTGATACCATGGTGGTATTATTCTATGCGGCGAACCTTTGTGGTACTTTCCATCGTGGTGATACCTTTGTGGTATTCTTATGTGCGACGTACTTGTGTGGTACTTTCCTTCATAGTGATACCTTGGTGGTATTCTTCTATGTGGCGTACCTGTGTAGTACTTTTCTTCGTGGTTATACCATGGTGGTATTCTTCTTTGTGGCGAACCTATGTGGTACTTTCCTTCGTGGTGATTCCTTTGTTGTATTCTTCTGTGTGGCGTACCTGTGTGGTACTTTCCATTGTGGTGATACCTTTGTGTTATTCTTCTGTGTGGCGTTACCATTGTGGTACTTACCTTTGTGGTGTTACCTTTGTTTTATTATTTCCTTCATGGAACAGTTGAGCTTTGAGCTAACGAGTTGGGCCTTGTGTTTCCTCATGAATGAGATGGGTATACTTGATAACTTAGGTATATGTATGGGCATATACTTAAGCAGGGTTGTCAGTTTTTTTCATGCTTTGTGGTTTATCCTTTGTGGGTTTTGTGAGACCTTTGAGGGTCTTGGGGTCCCTACTGAGTATCGTTATACTCACCCCTACGTGGGCTACGCCTGCACCTTATTGTTTTTGGTGAAGACGATGGAAATGATGAATGAGGACAAGGGTGCCAGGACTGGAGGTAGCTCAGAGGTGGGCCTTAGACGAGGCGTACCGTAGAGATGACCATTTGAGAGCTGTACCTACCCTTCAAGTAGGATCCTTGGCAGGTGTTCACAGAAGCTATTTGAGTTTACTTGTACTTTTCACTTTCCTTGTACTTTCCATTTGGGCTTATATTCTGGCCCCTTTTTCTTACTGTACACACCATGTTTCCTATACAGTTTACTTGTGTTTGTATCTTTCTGTGTCATTAGTTGTGTGTTTTTATAGGTTATAAAGGAAATTCCTTCTCGGTTTAAGGGAATACGCCTTTTAGTTCTAGTCGCCAGCCCCTGGCCTATGGAAGGTGGACTTGGGGTAGTCATGGCATGGGCCCTGGGGGACAGGTCGTGACAAATTGGTATCATAGGTAGGTTGGTTCTACCGAAGAACTAGGACTCTAATATTTTCTGTGAAGCAATGGTGTTAAGTGTAATGAGTGTGGTTTTTAGTTTAGGGAGTCCAGTGTTTGTGCGGCAGCCGACGTATCCATACACCATAACCCTGAGTTCTGATTTCCAACTCAGCACACAGAAGCATTGATTGTGTGTGTTTTTGAAGAGTTTCTTGTGATTTCCTTGAGTCAGATTACTAGGTATAACTTAATGACCGTGGCACACCTGTTATTTAATAGGATTCCACCGTGTAGACAGCCAGCTAGAATTCCCGAGAGAGAGTACATGATGACGACCCACCGAGTGACGAGGCTCTAGTGCAGGGTCCTCTTACTATATTGGAACCTTCAGGTGGTGTACCAGCAACACCACCACCAATTGGGTAGAAGTTACCACTAGACACACTGGTGGATGGTGCATGCCAACTGAGTGCGTTGCACGAGTTTCAGCAGCTGAGGCCTCCAAGATTTGAGGCGAGACAGATCCCCACACATCTGAGGGCTGACTGGAGGCGGTTGCTAGAGTTTTCCGCCTAGTTTAGACAGCTGTAGAGCAGATAGTGATCTTAACTACGAGTATTTTCTAGTGAGTGAACATGAGGATGGTTTGCTTAGTGATGAGGCTTTGGTACTTGGACCATTTCCCGAGATGGTACCTTCGAGTAGTGTGTCAGCTATATCACTACCCGTCGGACAATAGTTACAACCAGCGGTACCGGTAGAGGACACATATAGGCTTAGTGCCTTACGCGTGATTCAACATCAGATACCCCTAAGGTTTCAAGGTGAGCCCGACTCACCGGCGGCTAAGGACTGGCTTGAGGAGGTGGCTGAGAGTTCTCTAGAGCTTCTACAGCTTCGACAAGATAACATGTCGGTAGATGAGTATTCATCGAGACATACTGATAATTCTTGGAACATGATGAATACAATACTATCAGTACTTCGGGGCTTGGGCTTTCGAGCGCAATGTGTTTAAGGACGTCTGAGCTAGCACTATTCCTCTATGCATTCCTACTTATGATGGGGTTCTAGAGAATACCTTTTTGGTTGAATGTTCTTTGGCTGAGAGGATACAGCTAGTGAATTTTAGTAGTGCAAAAATAGGAAACTGGCGCCAGTCTTAGAGACTTAGGTGTGTAAAAATGTTTCGGGAAGAAGAAGTGTTAGGGAAAGATGAATCTACAGGGCAGAAGATGTGGAAGCAGAGCTAGGGAAGCAACATGAGGTGGTGTACATTTCGACAAGTTTCAACCACCCCCCATTGTGGTCCTCACCAGGCTCAGGGAGCTGGAGGACAGAGGAAGAGAGTAGCTGCACACGGTTAAGGAGTGCGACCCAAGGGCTCTAGAAATGATTTGAGGTATGGTCTATGTCTACTACTAGCCACCGTATCAATAGAAATAGGTACCAATCATTTCTTCCTTCCACAAATCTTGCCTAAGACCTAGAGTTTCCAGTTAAACTATTGACTTGACCCTCATGTTTGGAGATACCTTTGGGAGGAGACTTGATAATCACACTTATGCTGATAGTGTGATCTGACCCTTGAGGTGAGAGTTTCGATTGGAACCTCTTGGTGGCAGCGTCGAGGCCTTACGACGTTAGTTTGGGTATGACTGAACATCCAAAATTCATACCGAGATTGACTGTATTAGGCAAAAAGGTTGTGGTTTATCTACAACGTTGGGATGAGGTTTTCCTTAGTTGGCGAAAAAGGAAACCCAAGCAGCACAAGATAAACTCATGCATTGGAGGGCGCAACCGATCACTCTTGAGTCGTCCAGCCTTACCCTCGTGGAAGTAGGAGTTTTGAGTTTTAAGTTCCCAACGGAGTGGCTAGAGTTCCTACAGGACTATGAATTTGAGATAATCTATACTCTTGGGAAGGGGAAAGTGGTAGAAGATGCACTCAGTAGGAGGTATGGCCTGCTGCTGCTGAGTGAGGCAGCAGAGTAGCTAGCCGCTTTGAAGATATCCTATGTGGATCGAGATAGATCAACTTATCTTTAGTCTCTAACAGTCACTCCCCCACTTCTTCAGCGAGTCAGGGAGGCGTAGTGTGGGAACACTAACTGCAAGGCTCGACGTGTTCAGATATCCTCAGGGCAGCCACCTGATGGATTTTCTGAAGGTGGGAGCATGTAATCCTCTTCAGAGGACGTACCATGACACCAGTAGCGCTACAGGAGGAGGTGTTGAGGGAGTCCCATACATCCCCTCTGACGGTACATCCTAATGTGTTGAAGATGTATTAGGATCTCTGACGTCAGTACTGATGTCCCAGGATGAAGAAAGAAGTGGAAAAGTTTTTATCATGATGTCTCACTTATCAGCAAGTGAAGACTGATAAGAGTTGGTAGAAATATTATGCTGAAAAGATAAGGAAACCCTTAGAGTTTCAGAAGGGGGACCATGTATTCTTGTGAGTCTCTCCTCAATAGGGACTACAAATATTTGGATGAGGCGGAAATTTATCACCGAGGTTTATCGGTCCTTTTCTGATACTTTGGAGGATAATCGAGGTAGCATACCACTTGTCTCTTCCACTGTAGTTGGAGAGGGTGCACGACATCTTCCACGTATCCCAGCTGAGGAGATACGTGCACGAACCACCCCACATCATCGACCACAGTGAGCTGAACTTCGATGATGGGGTGACGTTTACGGAGGTTCTGGTAGAGATTGAGGATTGACAGTAGCGTATCCTTCATGGGCAGTCGATACCTCTGGTACGGATTTTATGTTTGCACGAGAACCTCTAAGAGAGCACATGGGAGTGTGAGGCTCAAATTCGTGCTCAGTACCCTCTTTTGGTTGTTTTTCCTTTGTTATGGCTTTCGGGGACATAAAGCCCTAAGATGGGGAGAATGTAATGTCTTGGAAATTACATATATTTTTTTATATATGGAATTATTTTGATAATGTGAAATCTGACGGTGTGTGATTCTGAGCCCTGGAGTGCCCAAAATGATCCGTCGAAGTCTGGTTATGTTTTAATTAGCGTGTGTAAGCAGTTTTCCTGAAAAAGTGGAATAACTCTTAAATGGTAACTCAGATCAAAAATATGAGGGCACCATTTTGTTCAGGATGACGAATTTACCCTATGTGCAACTTAAGTTTAGTCGGCGCGAGCCTCCTGTGAGAAAACCCAAAAATGGCATAATAGTAAATAAAATAATTAAATAAATTATTTTATTTTTCAAATGCTTATAACTCAAAAACGGTAACTCAGATTGAAAATATGAGACCACTGCTAAACTCATGAGGGTATACTCTCTTTAGGAAGATACTAACATTGGTCGGCGTGGGTCACCAGTGAAAGTTAGTTTTTATTAGTAAATAAAATAATTAAGTGACAATTATTTTTATTGTAAAATCCATAACTTTTAAACAATATCTCGGATTGGAAATATGAGAGTACCTTTGGGTTTGTTGGGGTGTGTTTCACTTATGTAGAGCCTAATCTCAACCGACGCAAGTCGAGGGTTATTGTAAATAATTTTCCAAACTCTTTTTCGTGTATGTTCAGTAAATGCGCAAGTGGCGTTTTGTAACTTTCGAACCGGTGCTCAGAATTGAAATATGAGGACGCTGTTGAACTCGTAGTGCTGATATTTTCTTAAGGAAACCTTCACTTTGACCATAGTAGGTTTAGAGAAAAAGTTAGTTTTTGTAACTTTTAATAGAATAAATAAAATAACTTTATTAATTTATTTTTATTCTATTCCGCCAAAAGACTAACAGTAAGGTGGGACCAGCGACGTGTCAAGACAATAAATGGCTTGACATTTTAATTCTAAGTTACCGCACCATTGGGAAATTAGGAAGGTTTTTAAATAATGGGCCTCCATTAATCCCACGAACGTTGAACACCCTTTCCCTCTCTTATTTATATAGATCTTAGGGAGAGGTGTCAGCACTACTTCGCCAAGCAATGAAGTGCTGACAATGTAATGGCCCGAAATTTTGAATAAATATTATTTCCTAATTTTGTGTGTTATTTTATTTTTTATACTCAACAAAACTATTTAATTTAATAACATGAGTATAATTAAAATGAGACCATTGGGTTTTGACTGTTATAGGACCATTGGTCAATATGACCGCTAGAAACTAAACATTTCGATTATTGTCTCTAAATTCAAGTAATCTTGGTTAATTAATATAGAAATAAGATTTGATGGCCTTACCCAGTAGTCTTGGACCTATAAAAGCCCATCTAATAGAACTTGGGAAGAAGGTAGCACCACTGGGCTTTGCTCTGGACCAAACCCTAGCCGAACATCATCGTGTGAAGTTAGAACGGAACCGCCTTCCCGAGAAGTTCAAACTGATAGAAATTACTACTCGTGCGATGTTGGATGAGCCTCCCTCAGATTATCTCACCTTAGCACACCTTACACTTAGGTCCTATGCTGGTGTGATAAGGGGCTATGTAAGGAAACCGTAACTGCCTTGTGTAATCCCTTGTTTTAAATAAAAATTGGGATTTCTTCTTATGATGAAGTTTATGAATTTTCAAATGACTAGATAAATATAATATGCATATTTTTGATGAATTTTAGAAAAAGGATATTTTAAAAATGTTTATGTAAACCTAAAATAATTAAAAATGTGTAATGATATTCAAAAAATGGTCTTCTACAATTATGTCTAGTACAAAATTTAGAATATAATAAGATCAACTTGATTTTTGATGAATAGTAAATTATGAATAGTGATTTTATAATTAGGATTAGTAATGTGTCCAAATGGATTCGTAATCTCACTTAAAGAAAGTATTAATATAATCTAGGCACCTTGATTAAGTAATGTGATTCAATAAAATGGTTAAATAACGGTTTAATAAATTATTATTCAAGTATTAGTTTTTTCGGGTGAATAATGTTTTTTATTTAAAAATTAAATTAAAAATATTTAGAAAATTATTTTTATAAAATGGATTTTATTTTTGAACTCAGAGCATCGATATTATGTTAAGGTAATTTTTGGGGATTTTTCTGAAAAAAATGATTTTTTGGTGAATAGTGTATTTATTTAAAAAATAAATTAAAAATATATAGAAAATTATTTTTATAAAATGGAGTTCAGTTATGAAATCAGAGCATTGATATTTGGTTAAGGTGAAATTTTGGGATTTTTCTGAGAAAGTTGAATTTTCAGTGAATAGTAAAAATACAGTTTTAGGGTTTCGGTATGTTTAATGACATCATAACTGTGTCATGATGATTTCATGAGATATTTTATGGGTTGGCCGACCAAAGGTGATGAATTATTGTATGGGGGGCCCCATGTGGCCTAACTCCATGGTAAATACCATGGGAGAGCCCATGCTTTTGAGAAAACCACTTGTGAGGTGTCCCTTGGCCATTAATGCCTTGTCCCCTCACTTTCCCTATAAAATACCAAGCCATCCTCTCATCCATTCGACTCCCAACTCTCCCCCAACGAAGATCTGGTCTCATTAACTCCCAAGGAGTCCTCCCAAGGTGCCCCCAAGCCCTCAAGGTCCAAACCTTTGAGTTTTAAGAGTTACGTTTTAAGGTAAGGGATCTGACCCCTCTCTTTCTTTTCAAGTGATCTCTTTTATGTCATTTCTATTATGCTCCATGTTCTTATGTTGGAGGAGGTTCTTTTATATTCATTATACTTTCCTTTTTTATGTTCATATGATGAGAGGCCCCCTCTTACTCTCATCATTTCATTTTAAGAATGTTTAATTGGCGCCGTTAGGCTGCTGAATTTTTAAGGGATTCTTTCACCCTTCCCATTTTTCAAAGTTCTACTTTCATGTCAAGTCTTTCAAGTACCTTTTTATTATGTTGGGGTATGATCTCTATATCTATCATACCGAACTTTTATGTTCATATTATGAGAGACCCTATCTGATCTCATCAATTCATTTTTGTTGAAGTTTAAGTGGCGCCGTTAGGCTGCTGAATTTTTAAGGGATTCTTTCACCCTTCTCATTTTTTAAGTTCTATTTTCATGTCAAGTCTTTCAAGTTACTTTTTATTACATTGGGGTATGATCTCTATATCTATCAGAATTATCTTTTAGGATCATATTATGAGAGACCCTATTTGATCTTGTCAATTCATTTTTATTGAAGTTTAAGTGACGCCGTTAGGCTGCCGAATTTTTATAAGAGAAATCTTATTTTTGTCTTACTTATATGTTTTTCATTTCAAATGGTATGTCCTTAAAATTTCATTACCATGATTCATATCATTTATATTCTGTCCCTATACTATTTTTATAGATCATTTATGAGTGGTTTAACCATGTCCTTTCTCTTTTCAACGTTTTCTAAAACCCTGTAACGTAGCCATTATGCTGCAGAATTTTCGTCTCAAAATGCCTCTCTCTTTTTTCTCAAAATTATTTTATGTTATTACGTGAATAATCAAAGATCTTATTTATACATGAGTATTCACATATATATCAAAATGTTCTATTTTAAATTCTGGGATTTACATACATGAAACCCACTTTCCCTTTCTGTGGGTTTAAAGTGACATAAAGATCATGTCTTTAAACCAGTTTTTAAAATGTTATGATTATGAAATGAAACCCATTTATTTTATGCTATATGGGTTGTTTATGAAATGATTGATGATGATATATGTGGATCACATGATAATAAATACATTTCAAGGGTGTTCCTAGATGACGCTCCAATGAATTGGGTAAAGACTTAATCTCTAGAGATGACCATTTAGACTCATACCTTGGTGAATAACCTTGGTAATTTTTAATGAAACCGTGGGAATGGACCTTGGTGAAACGAAATGATTGTCAATATTAAATGTTTTAGCCACATCTTAAAGTTATAAAAAATGTTATTTTTATTATGATATATCTCATGATTTCTTTCTCATGCCTTAAAGTTCTTTTCATGATCTTATTGATGTATCTCAAGTTCACATGTAAAATGTTTCTCTTGTTTCCCTTACTGGGCCTTCTGCTCACCCTTTCTTTTGATGTATGTCCCCAGGTTATGAGATGAAGTAATGAACCTACGATGAACATGAGTATAATCCTTTCAAGTTTTTAAGAAGAATGTTTTATGTTTTCATGTTTTAAGTTCCTAGTTTCCAAGACACTAAACCTTAAAGATCCTCGGTTTTGTAAAATGTAATGAAAGTTTATGTGATAAAAGGCGGGATGCTATAATTGGTATCAAAGGATGGTTTAGTTATTTGTGGAAATTAGGATATTAAAACTCTAGGAAGAACCCTATAGAAAAGTTTAAATATAGGAAATCTTCCTGGTATTTTGGTGAGTATTGAGTAAGGGGTTGCCAAGCAAATACATCCCTATCTGGATATGAGCAGGTTGAGGTGGCTCTGGCATAGATGTACATAGGGGTAAAACCTGAAAACAACGCTTTGAGCTAGACTTGAACGGGAACTGGTACATGACAATGGGCCTTGCTGCACTCTTGGTTACGACACTCCCATGGGATATGCTTTGGTAAATTCATAAGCTTAGTATGAACCATTATTAAAGGAACAAAGATAAAATAAAATAAAGATTGACATAAGAATATATGATCATGGATAACCTAGATGGGAACCTAGGGGATCACAAGTTAGGGTATAATTTTATTCTACAAGTTATCCTTATATTATTTAAGTTCCTTTTCATGATTATTAGCTAAGTATTCAAGCCCCTAATTGTACTTTCTTTTCATAGTTAATGGCAGGAATTGAAAGAACTTGTCCCAACAACCAATGTGATATGAAATGTGACGATTGCCATATTAATATGACAGAGATGATTAGGGTATTAAAAGATGATTATTATTTTGGAAGACGTTCACTATTTTGGGGACCCTATATGATCATGGTAAATAGATTACTACGGTATTTTCATTGAAGAGTAATGTTGACTTATATTTTGAAGAATCGATGAATTTAAGGTGGACTTATAGTAATTTCGGTTACTTATGGAAATGATTAACCTATCTTGGGTAAAATATGTTTAGGTTAGATACTTTTTTTATAAGATGTTAGGAGTGGTTGATGTTATTTGGAGATGAACAATGATGTTTATTTTGGAAGACTATGTTATCAAATCCTTCTGGTATTTGGGTTTCAATCTTAGTTTGGTTTATTTTGAAAAATTTTAAGGACCATTATTTATGGAATGGTCTATGATGAACTTTGGGTAGCACCATGTAACTTTGAAGATTTAAAAGTAGTTTCCATTCCTATAGGATTCTTTCTTTTTGAAGAGTTGTTTTACCTTACCCTTTCTGTTTTTGGGATAATGTTTAAAGATAGAAGAAATAGATAGTTAATCTTTTGTGGATTATGTGATTCTATAGAAGATGATCCTTGTGATTTTGATGATACTAAGTGTTTTTGAATTCTCATCGTTTGGAGAAAAGATTAGTTTTGGGTAGAGACTTATTAAAGGATGAAAATCTACTTGAAGGTAGGTATATTTATTTATGTTTTTGTTCTATGTAGTAAATTATTTCCTCAAAATTATGAAAAGGAACTTAAAACAAAAACATTGTTGGTTTACGTTTCCTACTAGGTAATCAAAGACCGTTTACACACATCATATGTTTGGGGTTTTCTTGTGGTTAACTTTCTCCTAATCTTGTTTTCTATCACTCCCCCTCAGAACCTGACCCTTTGTTTTCTCCTCCATGTCCATGTTTTCCTACATGGAATCCTAGTGTGGGTTAACTCGGGTGACCTTTGTACTTCACTTTCTTTATTTTAAAGTAATAGTTTAACTGACTACTTTTTCGATGTGGGACTTTCAATGAAATTTTAAAACCCAATTTTAAAAATTGCGAGGACACAATTTCTTAAGGGGAGAAGATTGTAACGATCTGAAATTTTGAATAAATATTGTTTCCTAATTTTGTGTGTTATTTTATTTTTTATACTCAACAAAACTATTTCATTTGATAACATGAGTATAATTAAAATGAGACCATTGGGTTTTGACTGTTATAGGACCATTGGTCGATATGACTGCTGGAAACTAAAAATTTCGATTATTGTCTCTAAATTCAAGTAATCTTGGTTAATTAATATAGAAATAAGATTCGATGGCCTCACCCAGTATTCTTGGACCGATCGAAGCCCATCTAACAGAACTTGGGAAGGAGGTAGCACCACTGGGCTTTTCTCTGGACCAAACCCAAGCCGAACTTCATCGTGTGAAGTTAGAATGGAATCACCTTCGTGAGAAGTTCAAACTGATAGAAATTACTACTCGTGCGATGTTGGCCAAGCCTCCCTCGGATTCTCTCACCTTAGCGCACCTTACACTTAGGTCCTATGCTGGTGTGATAAGGGGCTATGTAAGGAGACCGTAACTGCCTTGTATAATCCCTTGTTTTAAATAAAAATTGGGATTTCTTCTTATGATGAAGTTTATGAATTTTTAAATGACCAGATAAATATAGTATGCATATTTTTGATGAATTTTAGAAAAAGGATAGTTTAAAAATGTTTATGTAAACCTTAAATAATTAAAAATGTGTAATGATATTCAAAAAATGGTCTTCTACAATTATGTCTAGTACGAAATTTAGAATATAATAAGATCAACTTGATTTTTGATGAATAATAAATTATGAATAGTGATTTTATGATTAGGATTAGTAATGTGTCCAAATGGATTAGTAAACTCACTTAAAGAAAGTATTAATATAATATAGGCACCTTGATTAAGTAATGTGATTCAATAAAATGGTTAAATAATGGTTTCATGAATTATTATTCAAGTATTAGTTTTTTCAGGTGAATAGTATTTTTTAATTAAAAATTAAATTAAAAATATTTAGAAAATTATTTTTATAAAATGGATTTCTTTTTTGAACTCAGAGCATCGATATTATGTTGAGGTAATTTTTGGGGATTTTTCTGAAAAAAATGAATTTTCAGTGAATAGTGTATTTATTTAAAAAATAAATTAAAAATATATAGAAAATTATTTTTATAAAATGGAGTTCATTTTTGAAATCAGATCATTGATATTTGGTTAAGGTGAAATTTTGAGATTTTTCTGAGAAAGTTGAATTTTCAGTGAATAGTAAAAATACAGTTTTAGGGTTTCGGTATGTTTAATGACATCATAACTGTGTCATGATGATGTCATGAGATATTTTATGGGTTGGCCAACCAAAGGTGATGAATTATTGTATGGGGGGCCCCATGTGGCCTAACTCCATGGGAAATACCATGGGAGAGCCCATGCTTTTGAGAAAACCACTTGTGAGGTGTCCCTTGGCCATTAATGCCTTGTCCCCTCACTTTCCCTATAAATACCAAAACATACTCTCATACATTCGACTCCCAACTCTCCCCCAACGAATCTCTAGTCTCATTACCCCCCAATGAGTCCTCCCAAGGTGCCCCAAGCCCTCAAGGTCCTAACCTTTGAGTTTTAAGAGTTACGTTTTAAGGTAAGGGATCCAACCCCTCTCTTTCTTTTCAAGTGATCTCTTTTATGTAATTTCCTTTATGCCCCATGTTCTTATGTTGGAGGAGGTTCTTTTATATTCATTATACTGTAATTTTTATGTTCATATGATGAGAGTACCCCTCTTACTCTCATCATTTCGTTTTAATAATGTTTAAGTGGCGCTGTTAGGCTGCTGAATTTTTAAGGGATTCTTTCACCCTTCCCATTTTTCAAAGTTCTACTTTCATGTCAAGTATTTCATGTTCCTTTTTATTATTTTGAGGTATGATATCTATATATTTCATACTGAACTTTTATGTTCATATGATGAGATACCCTATTTGATCTCATCAATTCATTTTGGTTGAAGTTTAAGTGGCGCCGTTAGACTGCTGAATTTTTAAGGGATTCTTTCACCCTTCTCATTTTTAAGTTCTATTTTCATGTCAAGTATTTCAAGTTACTTTTTATTACATTGGGGTATGATATCTATATCTATCAGACTGATCTTTTATGATCATATTATGAGAGACCCTATTTGATCTTGTCAATTCATTTTTATTGAAGTTTAAGTGACGCCGTTAGGATGCCGAATTTTTATAAGAGAAATGTTATTTTTGTCTTACTTCCATGTTTTTCATTTCAAATGGTATGTCCTTAAAATTTCATTACCATGATTCATATCATTTATATTCTGTCCCTATACTATTTTTATAGATCATTTATGAGTGGTTGACCCATGTCCTTTCTCTTTTCAACATTTTCTAAAACCCTGTAACGTAGCCGTTATGCTGCAGAATTTTCGTCTCAAAATGCCTCTCTCTTTTTCTCAAAATTATTTTATGTTATTACATGAATAATCAAAGATATTATTTATACAAGAGTATTCACATATATATATATATATATCAAAATGTTCTATTTTAAATTCTGTGATTTACATACATGAAACCCGCTTTCCTTTTCCGTGGGTTTAAAGTGACATAAAGATCATGTCTTTAAAGCAGTTTTTAAAACGTTATGATTATGAAATGAAACCCATTTATTTTATGCTATATGGGTTGTTTATGAAATAATTTATGATGATATATTTGGCTCACATGATAATAAAGACATGTCAATGGTGCGCCCAGATAGCGCTCCAACGCATTGTGTAAAGACTTAATCTCTAGAGATGACCATTTAGACTGATACCTTGGTGAATAACATTGGTAATTTTTAATGACACCTTGGGGATGGACCTTGGTGAAATGAAAGGATTGTCAATATTAAATGTTGTAGCCACATATTCAAGTTATAAAAAATGTTATTTTTATTATGATATATCTCATGATTTCTTTCTCATGCCTTAAAGTTCTTTTCACGACCTTATTGAAGTATCTCAAGTTCACGTGTAAAATGTTTCTCTTGTTTCCCTTATTGGGCCTTCTGCTCACCCTTTCTTTTGATGTATGACCCCAGGTTATGAGATGCAGTAATGAACCTAGGATGAACACGAGTAGAAGCCTTTCAAGTGTTTAAGAAGAAAGTTTTATGTTTTCATGTTTTATGTTCCTGGTTTCTAAGACACTAAACCTTAAAGATCCTTGGTTTTGTAAAATGTAATGAAAGTTTATGTGATAAAAAGGCGGGATACTATAGACAAAGTGTAGTGACACTAAACCCTTAGAGGATGGAGCCAGTACCAGTGGGAGGTGACGAGCGACACTGAAACCCTGAATCAGAGATCAACGAACGAGTGATCTCCTTGGAGGCTAGTTGTGGGGGATGACGAACACCGAACCACTTCCACAAATGCATACTCACCATCATTCTTAAAGTAGGTTTTGTTGTTTTGAATACCTACCTTACCCGTTCTTGACGTTCTTCTTGATTCAAGAATTATTGATCCGCTTGCTACCGCCCTAATGCAGAGGGTGTGGGCCAAACAAACATGGCCCAAACTCTCCCCAACCTTTTTGGTTTTTAACGCGCTCTTCGTGGTGGAGGAGGATGGCGACCGGTGCTGGAGATTGGCACCGGTGGGACTCGAGAGCGGCGACTGACACCATGGACAACCACGAAGATGGCGGCGGCTCAACCGCGTCGCCAGAGAAGAACAACGACACGTCGGCCGCGATGGAGCAAGTGCGGCGGCCGACACTCCGGCCAGGCACACGAAGGGGATGACGGCGTGCGTATGCGCTGCACAGTGTACAAGAACCATGGACTTGTGCCACGACGGTGAGAGGAAGGTGGCCGACTCGCTACTAGTTGCTGGCAAAGGCACAGTGTGCGACCGCGCCGTGCGGAGGAGGGGGCCGGCCGTCCCGCTAGCCGAGACGGGCCGCCACACCGTGGGCCTCCACACCACCGCGGGCCACCATACAGCGGGCCAAGCCGTGCCGGCTGGCTAGGCCAGACCTAGCTGGTCGGGTCGAATCCCACGGGTCGGGTTCAACCCAGGGCCAGACCCGGGTTGGGCCGGGTCGGACGAGACCCAGACCAACTTCGACCCTTTCCACTCTTTTGGCTATATCTTGAGCTAAGGGCGTCCGTTTGAAAAACCGTCTGTGGAGTCGAAAACCTTATATTGAGATGTTCCATTTTGTATATCCCAATTGAGTTTTGGATAAAGATTGTGTATGGATGGGTTGGATCGAACACGAATCCAACTGGACCCTCGGGACTAAAAGGCTATTAACTTACAGAATAGACGTTCGATTGATGCACTGTCTGTTGCGTTGAGACCTATTTTAAATGGAGTAACTTTGGGATACTTATTCGTGGGACTTCATGGTAGTTGGAGTATCAAAGCTGTGGCTTGAGGAGAGGACCCTCCCGAAATCAAGCGAGCTTCGTGCGGGAACCCTGAAGCTGGCTGTAACATGAGAAAGGGATCCTATTTGGGTCTGTGCTTTGGGATCTCATGTGGATCTGTACTTTGGGATCCTATGTGGGTATGTTCTTTGGGATCCTATGTGGGTCTGTACTTTGGGATCCTATGTGGGTCTGTTCTTTGGGATCCTACGTGGGTCTGTGTTTGAGAGTCTCACTTGGATCTGCTCTAGGAATCCACGTGGGAATACTCTAGGATCCTACATGGGTCTGTTGTACTAGGATCCTTTGTGGGTCTGATGATATAGGATCCTTCGTGGGTATGCCTCTTAACAGAGTAAGATGATTTAGTAGTTACATCTAATCATATTTACTACTGTA
The DNA here is from genome assembly GCA_963277665.1 of Viscum album. Lineage (NCBI taxonomy): Eukaryota > Viridiplantae > Streptophyta > Magnoliopsida > Santalales > Viscaceae > Viscum > Viscum album. The sequence continues at coordinate 492,925,090 of OY728166.1, forward strand.
CCTAAGTTATACCTGTTGTGAGCCAAGTCTTTTCCTTCGTGGTGACACCTTGGTGGTATTCTTATATGTGGTGTACCTGTGTGGTACTTTTGTTCGTGGTGATACCTTTGTGGTATTATTTTGTGTGGCATACCTGTGTGGTACTTTCCTTCATGGTGATACCTTTGTGGTATTCTTCTGTGTGGCGTACCTGTGTGGTACTTTCCTTCGTTGTGATACCTTGGTGGTATTATTTTGTGTGGAAAACCTATGTGGTACTTTCCTTCGTGGTGATACCTTTGTGGTATTCTTCTATGTGACATACCTATGTTGTACTTTCCTTCGTGGTGATACCTTGGTGGTATTATTCTGTGTGGAGTACCTGTGTGCTACTATCCTTCGTTGTGATACCTTGGTGGTATTCTTCTGTGTGGTGAACTTGTGTGGTACTTTCCTTCGTGGTGATACCTTTTTGGTATTCTTCTGTGTGGCGTACCTGTGTGGTACTTTCCTTCGTGGTGATACCTTTTTGGTATTCTTCTGTGTGGCGTTACCTTTGTGGTACTTAACTTTGTCGTGTTACCATCGTGGTATTCTTTCCTTCGTCGTATAGTTGAGATTTGAGCTAATGAGATGGGCCTTGTGTTTCCTCATGAATGAGATGGGTATACTTGATAACTTAGGTATATGTATGGGCATATACCTAACTAGGGTTGTCAGTTGTTTTCATGCTTTGTGGTTTATCCTTTGTGGATTTTATGAGACCTTTGAGGGTATCGGGGTCCCTACTGAGTGTCGTTATACTCACCCCTGCACAGGCTAGGCCCACACCTTATTGTGTTTGGTGCAGACAATGAACATCACTGACTGAGGACGAGGGTTCTATGACTGAAGGTAGCTCAGAGGTGGACCTTAGACGAGGCGTACCACAGATATGACCATTTGATAATTGTACCTACCCTTCAGGTAGGATCCTTGGCGGGTGTTCACATGAGCTGTTTCAGTTTACTTGTACTTTTCAGTTTCATTGTACTTTCCAGTTGGGCATATATTCTGGCCCCTTTTTCTTACTGTACACACCATGTTTCCTATACAGTTTACTTTTTTTCGTATCTTGCTGTGTGCTTTGTTGTGTGCGTTTATATGTTATAAAGGAAACGACTTCCTAGTTTCAGGGAATATGGATTTTGGTGCTTGTCACCAGCCCTTATCCTATAGAAGGCGGACTTGGGTTAGTCATGACACGGGCCCCGGGGGACGGGTCGTGACAAGGCTCTTCCAGCACATACAATTTCCTCTCGTGGAGAAGGATGATGCGTAAACGCCTCTGCCACTCTTGAAAATTGGTGATGGTGAGAAGGTTTTCCTTCTCAATTATGGTTCACAATGATATGTTTGAAGTCATGTCATTTCTAAAAATTAAGATAATAAAAGGTTTAGTAATTTATTATGATAAAACTGAGACAAATAAATAAATTAATACTTATTAGTCTCTCACTATTTTATTGAAATACAATAGCTCTCACCATTGAATTTGGAATATTTTGTTTCATGAATATTCTAGTGGAAAGGATCCATATTTCCCTTCTCATTACCCTAACTAGGGTTGGTCAAGCAACTTTAAGGGTTTTAGGTAGGCATTTCAAAGGCCAAATGCATTAACTCACAGCTCCTTGATCCGCCGAGTGGACTCCCCAATCCTGAAATCCTTTTTATTTTGGATTTCCTCAACCTTTTCCTCTTGGTCACACCAAGTCCTGATGTGGTAGTCAAACCTTGATATGAACCAAGTCAATTCAACCAAAAACCTTGAATTATAATTCCCCGATAATTGAAATCACCTAAATTAGGGTTGTTCAAGCACATTGAACTATGGTTCGATTCTAACCAAGATTATGGAAGGCTATACTGACCTAATATTTCTTTTATGGATTTTATCCTTATATGTAAATTTAAATTTTATTATCTTTTATTACATGCTTGTTAATATTAAGTAGGATATAGTTATACGATTAACCACATCTAATATAATATTTTATGCATAATCCGATATTATTTTAGTTCCATCTTGCATGCTTGTTTAATTAATTAATTGTGTGATTGTGGCAACACACCCACAATAAATAAACCATGAAACTGATAGAAAAATGGTATAATCATGATCTTTTTCTATTGGTTAGTTTATCTAGCGGTTGATAAACTAACCCAAGACCTAGGGGAGAAACACCTTGAACCTTTTGGGTTCGTGTTTATAACTTTCCACATGTTCACCTTTGTATCTCCTTGGATTGGTTTCACCTTGGCTCCCAACTTGAGCTGCCCCCACCAGCTTGGGAGCTCCATCCGTTACATATTTTTTTATCTCACATGAAGGTGAGGGGTAAAACGAGGTTTCACATAAAAGAAACCTTGGGCGCGCATGCCCTACATATTAATGGGGAGAAGGCTCACAGGCCAACAAGTTTAATTTAAATAAATAAATTAAAATAAATCATTCACATAAAAAGGTCTTGATCTAGCTCATGATCATCCATACATGCAATGATATTTACGCATAAATAAAACTAGCATTCAATTCTTTAATCATTCTTGTTTAAGATAAATCACACTCGAATCAATTAATTATCTTTAATTAATCAATCATTTTATCTTAAACCCTTTTCTAAATTTCCTTGATATTCTCATCCATCATAGTTTTAAACAAATAAATTCATTTAAAATTATCTTTGAACATAACTTGTACCTTGGAGGCAACTCTGTGAATTCTCATTAATAACTACCCAATGAGTAGAAATGAACATTATGAAAATGTTAAATTAAACACACATATATATAAAACACCTATCATGTGTTGTGCCTCAACTTTACGCCTTCACTATGGTACACTTATCAAGGGTTTGTATAATATAATAATAAATTTTAATAAATCGACATAATTTGGATGAGTACACGACGTGTAGTTCTAACTACACAATGCATACTTTTGTTCACCATCCATCTGAAGTACATGCCTGAGGACATGGCGTGTAAATGTACTTAGGAAATATTCAGAGTACATGGTGTGTTCAGTGGGACACACGCCATGTAGTATCCATGTTACATAGTTTCCAACCAGGCAAGCCATGTACGGGATACACAGTCCAACCCTAACATGAAGGGACTACTTGCTATGTTTAGTGGACCACATGACGTGTAATCCAGAAACTGTGTGCCACCTGTTCCTAGTCAACACACGGTGTCATTTAAGACTTATAAATACTCCAACACATGACCTGATTTGGCAGACCGGTCTGATGCATTGAACCTAGACTACACGATGTGTACTGCCGAATACACGCCATGTATTCTGGTGTTGTACAGCTAGGAATGTTTGGAACCTCCAGATGAGATCCTCTATTTTATTTTAATCAAAATTAAAACAAAAATTCATTTCTTTAAGGTGAACAAGAAATGAGAGAGGATGAACAGATCTTGAGATTAAAATTTATAGAACGATTAACTTGAATTGAAATAACTAAATTATTAATTGCATAAATTACCAATGGAAAAATAAATAATTATAATCAATGATATGACCTCTCTGATACTAATTGTAGGTTTCGAGCACAACGGAAGTGCACTGATAGTTGTACCCAACTTTAATTTTAGTATTAACAATGATTAATCAGAGATACTTCTTGATAATAAAACTTCGGATCTTCAGAATAGAACGAAGAATGGAAAAGAAAGAGGGGAGTCCCAGAACCATATGTATGATCATCATAAGTTGGTTATAATTAATTTAATCAATTGACAAGAATTACCTTGATGGAATTCTTTCTTCATTGATGTTTCCGGTCACGATCTGATGTGGTCCGTCGTTACGTCGTAGAATCCATGTGTAGGATTCCTCTACTTGTGATCCACACATGCTCCATGTATCTCTGGACATCGCTGAAGGGATATATAGGTGCTAGTGTGGAAGAACCTTCGCTTGTGATGTTCGCCTTCGATCGCCTTGATCTGGTGGAGGAGGATCTCTCTCTCGCATCTTGATAGCATTCTTGGAAGAAAATAATTCTCTCTTGGCTTGAGAGCTTTCTCTAGATCCGTTGTGCACAACCACAAAAAAATGGCTAGGCTAATGAGAATTATATAATTAGGATTTTAATTACATAGAATAATAAAATAAATTAATTACCCGAAAGAATTTATTCATTTCATTTAATTCTTAACAATACCCCATGTCTAATAATAATAGTTGACTATTATTATTACTTGAAATACGCCCAATGAATTACACCTAATATTATTTAATTAAATAAATAATATTATTTCTCATAAATTCCTAGAAAAAAATACACGGTGTGTATATTTAATATACACGATGTGTACTTTTGTTTTTCCATTTTCTTTATTTCCTCCACCACATTTATTAGACCTTGAATAATGGCTATTTATCTCTCAAATAAATATCACTGCATTACTCACTAATAAATATATATTATTTCACCCACAATATATTCTCTCGAATAACTAGTGTAGAAATAAATGTGATCAGACATACTTGAATAATTAATAAATCACAATCAAGAATAATCTTTATTCAACTTGTTAAATTAATATTTAACTGAGATACTTGGACACACTTAGTGTGTGACCCTCTAGGCCTCTTTCTTAGTGGCATTAGGCAGAGCCTACCTAAAGTCCAAGGTTATCATCTAGCAACACGCCAAGGCACCCATAGAGAAATAAGTTAATGCCGCAATGATGTGTCACCTCTTACAAACGCTTACCGTGTAATGTAATCCCTTTGTCTTGACATCTTGAATCAAGCGGGTTGTATGCTAGTGCCATCAACCCATGTGATCAACTATTCTTTCTTTGAATTTTTGGAATTGAACTTTCCCATTCCTTACCATGTCCATGGATTTATTTAGGCTATATCAATTCCATCAAAGGTCCTGAGATATCAACTTCCATTATGGAATAGAAGGGAAAAATTCTTTCTCGCATTACCTATTAATGCAGTATCACTCGTGATGCACCCAACATATCCTACCTCACTGCGTACAGTGTGTCGTCATAGTTTTTGTCAATAAATCTAATTACATGAGTTGTAATACCCATTAATAATAATCTTAAAGTCTAAGGACCAATACACACGTCCACATATAGGAACAACTAATGACACTATGAAATGTGGATTTCCTACTGCCAGGTCTCATTCTCATAATATCCTCCTAGATATTACCAAGGGCACACACCATGAGAAGGTGCCTCAAAGTTTTATGAGTCCCCACCCCTAATGGATTGAATTATTTGTGTCCCTTAAATAACATCATCCAGCCATAGAACATATATTCAAGAACAGTGTTATGGAACTTTCGGGTTCTCATCATAGTAGGGATATTCTATAACCCTTTAATGCAACAGCTATCCTTAGGAAATTATCACATGAATTGTCACATAGAAGAACAATAAAGATGTGATAAGGTATTTATTAATGAATAAAGTAAAAAGTAGTTGGGTCTAGGCCACCAACTCCAACAATATGTCCTAAAATAAGACTTCTATTAAAATAGGAAGTGATACAATTCATGGTGAATATGGGAATTTTATTGGGGAAAAAATTTTCCATGAAATTTATTGCGGTTGATAATGAAATCATTAAAGTGATTAAGAAGTTTCAACCACTAGATAATGTCAAGGGAATTAAAAAAATCAAGGACATGTTCATTTTTATTAGAGATTCATCATGGATATTACCAAAATTATAAGTCTTTGTTTTCATTTATGGTCAAGGATAAACCATTTTAGTTTTATGAGAATTGCATAGAATCATTTAACCTATATATTAAGAATATCATATCTTCACCCATTATAACTTTCCCTAAATGGAAACCTCCTTTTGAAGTTATGTGTGATTCCAGTGACATTGTAGTAGGTTTTTTGGGAGTGGATGAAGGAGAAGATGTTTCATGTAATTTATTCTTCAAGAAATATGTTTAATGATTCACAAAATAATTACTTTACTACTGAAAAGAAATTAGTTACAATAATGTTTTATCTAGACAAGTTTAGGCAATACCTTATTGGATATAAATTTATCATTTTCACTAATCAATCTACCCTAAAATATATTATACCTAAAATGTATTATTAACATATAATTATGAGATAGAATCTTATACTACAAGAGTTTTATTTAGTGATAAAGGATAAAAAGGGGGCTGATATTGTGGTAAAATACCATTTGTATAGGCTACCAAACACCTAAATTATTGAACTAAGAGAGATAAACACCTAATTCCTAAATGAACAATTGTTTTCCACTTCTATGAAGAAATATTTTTGGTTTATAGATTATGATAATTTTCTAGATATAGATATTATTCCAAAGTAACTTTTATAGAATCAAATTAGAAGGTTTATTTCTGAGTTGAAATACTATTTTTGGTATAATCCAATATTTTTTAGGATATGTTATGATTTAATTTTATGGAGATGTATGTATAAGGAATAGATGCTTCTTATTCTCGAGATTTTCCATTCACCAAATTATGGTTGAAAAAATATAGGATAAAGAACTACTCAAAAGGTTCTACAAGATAGTTTCTACTATAACACAATATTAAAGGATACTAGAATTCTTGCGATAGGTTTTGACAAATATCAATGGCTAAAAAATATGGGTAGGAGGCAGAAGTTACCTCAAAAAGGGATTCAAGAGGTTAATGTTTTTGATGGGTGTGGATTAGACATTATGGGTCCATTCACATCCTTTTATGGTAATGAGTACATACATGTTACTTTTACCTATGTATCAAATTGGGTTGGGTCATTAGCATTACCAAATAATTAGAATAACAGTATCATAAAATTCATAATGAAGAAAATTTTCTCAAGGTTTGGTGTATGAAAATAATTCACCACTAACAATGGTACTCACTTTAAACACTTAAAATTTAAAGAGATAATGTAAAAGTATGGTTTTGTGAAAAAAATAGTACAACATATCATTCATAGGAAAGTGGATAGGTTGAAGTATCTAACAAGGGATCAAAATTTTTTTTTGAAAAACCTATGAGCAGTTCTTGAAAATATTGGTCTCAAAAGGTGGATAAGGCATTATTATCTTATAAAGATTATTTTAAAACTAAAATATTAATGTGTATATATAGGATTATTTTTTTAAAGTATTGAAATTTTTCTGTGGATCTATAACACAATTCATTTAGGGAAATAAATGCTTTGAATTTTGATTTTTAAGTCTTACGGATAAAGAAGTTTTCCTGAGTTGAGTGAATTAGATGAAATCATGAGAGAATATTATAAAAATGTATAGATATATAAGTAAATTAAAAAATATTTTCCAGATTATTTAATTCAAAATGGGAACTTTAAATTGGCCCAAAAAGTGATTATGTTCAATTTTAGTCTTATGTTATTTTCTGGTAAACTCAAAACCAAATGGTCCAAACCCTTCACCATACTGAGATTTCTAGTCAAAGGGGCTATTGAGTTGGTTTGGAAAGATAAAATTTCATTTCTGGTCATTGAAAAAATATCCAAGCATTATTTTAAGGGGAAACCATAATTCATGGATGTCATCTCCTTCCTTGAGAGTTAAACCTTTTTTAAAGTATAATTAGAGACTACAAAATCAGAAATTTATGTGAGTCAACCCATAGTTCATTGTTTTTATTTTTATTTTTTTATTTTTTTACCTTCAATAACTCTTTTACTTTCTAATGGTCTTCTTGATTCTAATATAGTTCATTATCTTGTTTGAAGAAGATGTACTGGCCATACAATTCACTGGAGTAAAATTTCAACCAATATCAAAATCAAAGATGAGTTACTTAATGGAAATAACTGGATAAAAACTCCCCTAAATTCCACTATTTGTTAATTTATTTTTTATTGTTGAATATTATTGTTCTCTCTATTTAAATTGTTAAGATTATAATATTCCAACCATAAGGCTTCCATTCAAATAAAAATGAGATAGTGAATTTGAATTAACATCAATGATAAAATATTCACATTCTTGGGTTTATTTGTTAATTATTTTTAAATTTTTTAATTATTCTCATTTAATCTTGTATGTTTCTTAAGACTAAGTGTGGGGGAACATCCCTCCATGTTTTAGGTCAAATTTTTCAATCTCTTTACACCCTTTAAATTTCATACAGTTCTATTATTTTAATGATTATCATACTTCTTTTTGGGCTGATTTTTGATTTTTTTTGTGTATTTCACAATAAAAATAATTAACTTCTTTAAAAAAATACAAAAAGGATTTTGAAAATTTATTGTATGTATAGAAATTTTTTTGTTTTTGAACTTTAATATCACCCCTTCAAAAATCCATTAATTGGTAAATTTCAACTTATTTTTATCAAAATTATTCTACCATCTTAGGATTCAACATTTAGAGAAATGTTGAGTTTTATGTGTGTGGGAGAGGAGGCTTTCTCTATGAATTAGTTGTGATTTAATTCTATAAACATCAAAACCCACCAAATTTATTCAATTATTTACATAAAAAAATCCTAAAATAAAAATAAAAATTTCTCCCTTTTGAGCATTAATTCAAGATTCCATTAATTACTTTTATTTTTTTTATGAATGAAAGTTTTTTGTTTCTTTTTGTTATGAAAAATAGGAACTCTTTATGTCCTCCCAAGGGGTAAATGAAATTCATGATTTGAGGAATTTAACATAGTCTAAATTTATGTGGATTGAGTGATTGATTAGTGATGATATCCACTAATCTAATAGATATTATATTAAAATAACTAGTAAAATTAATTTTTATATATTATATTCTGGTGGAATTGGAACTATACCTCGAAGAATATTGATTTTGAACTTGAAACCAGTTCCCTTTCCTTGGTAAAATGGAACACCTTAGGAAGAAAAATAAATATAAATTATTATAAATCCTTTAAATCAGGATTAAAATGGAAAATTGGGATACCATGGTGAGTCTCTAAGATAAGGGTACTGAGTGTGTTGTGAAAATAAATCCATGTCCAAACATTATAAGTTCCATCAATTGTGATTTTCACAAACTCATGGTTGGTAAAAATTCAAATAAAGGGACTTGTAAAAAATGAAATCATTTAGGTGAGAGGAATATTGAGCCCAAATGAACAAGAAAACACTTATTTTATAAGAAAATATTTTTAGTTGTATCAATAAAGTGTAATGTATAAATTTGGTTTGAGGAACCTTGGAGAGAGTGAGTGCTGGTTGTTCCTATTATTGTAGGTTTGATTCCACTTGAATCTATCTTGTCTTTACTCCTAGAACTATAATTTGACCAAGTGTAAAAATAGGGTAGTGTGAATAATTCACATCAAAGGCATGAAATTCTTAGAAATGGGTGATTCAATTTTTCTCTTTGATTTTGGAATATGCACTTCAACCTAGGAAGGATAATCATTAATTTTTCTTAAGAGTCGATGTAAATAAATAAATTGAACGAGTATTATTTCTAGGGAGTTAAATTAACTAAGTGTGAGGGTATTGGATGTTTTATTATTTTATCAAACTTTTCCACAAATGTTTTGGTGAAATAAATGGGATTTCAATATAAAATTGAACTTATAATGGGGAATTGTTTAATCTAGAAAAAATATGGTTAAATTTATTATTTATTGTATAGTTTAATAAAAACATACATTTTTGGGTTATTAATTGATTAAATTTCTTAGAATATTTTTTTTATATCATTTATGAACAATTTTAGTCAAAAATTTAAATGATGTTGAATTTATAATTTTATTTTTATAGGATAACATAATGGAAATCTTGCAAAGGGTTGGAGTGATTGTACCTAGTATCGATCGACCACATGACCATTCCAATCAAATGTAAGAATAAAAATCAAAATTTGGAAATCTAATTGATTGATAGTGTGTCAACTTGATTGACCACATGTCCAAAGGGATTGGTCACAAGTTTAAATAGAGTGACATTCAGATAAAGTGACTGCACCATTTTTTTGATTGACATCAACTTCAAAAAAATGGACAAAGGAGGAGACATTTTCCATACAAAAAAAAACAAAAGGGGATGCATCTGTGCCCCTAATCATGGTTTATCATCCTAATTTAATGCACCCTAGTTCACTACTAAATTAGATCCCCACACCTACTGACTATCCTCTTTTAGTTCCACACGCTTCCAAGAAAATCCCAAATGAAATCTATACCACTGCCACAAAAAATGGACCTGGTTGGAGGAGTCTCGCCTGTCGCCATTGAAGATCATCCAAACCATCAATGTTGAGAGGATAAACCATTCCAATATCCACTATTAACCTTTTTAATATGACTAAAATTTGAAATAGATGTTTTTTTCATTGTTGGAACTAACCACCACGTCTCCACTATTATTGTTGAGTCACCTCCAAGAAACATAATAACTCAATATGAGCAAAGATCTTTTGAAGGTTCATTGTAATTGAATACATTTGATACCCCATATAAAACTTGTATATAATAAAGGGAGATCAATGTCACTTTCATGAATCAGTATTCACACATTTTTTGGATTATATCATTGAGCATGCCCTTTTCAAAACTCAACCTATACTGTTTAAATAGCCAATCACAATGAGTTCAAATCTTGACACTGAGCTAAGAAAGATTGATTTAAAAGATACCATTCCTAGAACTATAGAACCTATGAAACATGATGTATCAAATTTAACAGCGGGGTGAGCTATGAAAGACTTTGAATTGAAAACACATTTGGGATAGGGCCAACAATAGAGCTCCAATACAATTCATCCTAATCCAACAATATAATTTCATCCCAGTAACTCTGCTTGTGAAAATCCACACGTGATGCCCGTTGAGTATATAATTATTTATATACTGAATTATAAAGCTCTATCGTAGTAGGAAAAATGTATTTCCATGGAAGATTTTTAAGTACACAGACTCTAAGAGATTGAGAAAATCCAATTTTCATATGGAATCAATCAAAGAAAAGAAGAAGTGGGTTCATAATTTAATGACAGAATAAATTATAAAAGGTTTGATTAAAAAAGAACTCATTAATTTCTAATAGTATGTATAAAGGTTAGTATTTTCTATTTAAAAAGATAAGAGGGATATTATTTAGGAAAAGGAGACAGTAGTGGTTATATAGTGGTATGAGAGTAAGGATATGGAAGCAGGAAGGAGCACTTGTGAATATTTTGAGGAAGTTTAGTATCTCTCACTGGTAGAATCTTCATAATTTTTGTTTTATTTTTTTCCTCTGTATTTCAATGAATGTTTTAAATACATTGAAACATTCTATTATGATTATTGTTTAATTTGAGATAGGGAAATGTGATTGAGTTAGTAGGAATTTTTACTTCATTAATGTGTTAGGCCTGTCTAGAAACTTCCATTTTTAATATTTCAAGTAGAAGATATCCATAAATTGATAGAAATATATTAGAAATGTTTTAGTTTTTTTTGGTTTATATCTACTTACCATCTTGAATTTCATCTTATAAGAGGATGGTATATACAATGGAATCACATTAGGAACAATTAAGAAGTTGTTTCTGATTTGGAACTATTTTCTTCATTGAGTAGATTAGTGGGTTTTACAGTTGAGAAATTGGAGGACCCATTATTCCACAGGTTATTCATTAAAGATAAATGAACAGATTATTTTCACTAGATGTAGAAATAATTATTCATGAATAAATATAGAAAAATAAATAAAATAAATATAACAATAAAATAAAAACCAGTAAATTGAATTCCCTGAATCCATTATTGGACTAATCCATTATTTGTTATGATATCTGCACTCATTCTTATGTTTTTGATTATTTCCCTGCTTCCCTATTGTTCCCACTCCACCAATTTCTTCACCACCATTTACTTTCATCATTTCACTTTTACCTTTTCCCTATCACTATTTTGTTTTCCTATTTTTTCTATTATAGGGTCACACACAAAATGAATTTTTAGAAAGCCCTTCACTATGGATAAACCCTCATTCACTTCTTTATTAGTTTTAAATGGGGATTATAAATTTTTATTTTCCTAAAACCAGGTAACATCCTAGGTCCCAACCACATTTTGGGGTCATTTTGGGGAAGGGAACATGATACCAAATAACAAAACCCCAAAAAAATTATATATATATATATATATATATATATAAATTAAGAAAAATATATTGAAAAGGGTGTGAATGAAAACTAGGTCATCAAGATAAAGCCTAGTGGAATTAATTTATGAAAGCAATAAAAATATGATTTCTTTAAAAAATAATAAGAATCTTGCATCATAAAATTATGGGGAAAATACAAATAATCAATAAAATGGAAACTTTAACCAAGATGGAAATTTAACCTGCCAAGACCTGGTAATGAGATGATAGATAGAGTTTGGCTTAGGATGTTTTAGGTGCCCACAGTTTCATACAACCTATTATAAACTTGTAAGGCCCTTAGGTTTGGAAACTATGAGATTAAGAAATATCAATTTTCTATGATTCCATGTGACCATGGATTACCTAATGAATAATTTCTAGCATTATTATGGACTTACATGGTACAATACAAAAGTTTCCCCTTAGGGTATTGAGTAAGGAGGAGTTAAAGATGAGACTTCCATTTTTTCATGAAAGGAAACGAAAAAAATTGGTTTCAATAGATGGATGAAGAAATATTTGATCCATGAGACCAATTTTTAACTATTTTCAACAAGAAATTTTAACCAAGGAGGATGAATATTGATATTAGCCACAAAATCCCTGAATTTTTACAAGATGAGAGTGAGATGTTACATGAATATCAAAACCTATTCAAGCAGCTACATATGTATTTTCCCAACCACTAGTGTACATATAGCGACTTAGGCTTAACATACCCAGATATTACATCAGTTTTTATGAATATTAAATACATTAAAGAAACACACACATGGGGACTGTAATAGTTATGTTCCATTAGAAACATGGAAAACTAATATTAAATATTGGTGAAATATCTTCAACATATCCTTTTAAGATCTTCCCCTTTAGTACTCCTACTTAAAACCATTCATTATAACCTGGGGAAAGGAAACATAGGAAAGAGTGAGATCAAATACCCAATAAGGGTAAACATAAGAGATATCAATCTATGATCATATAAATGCTTAAGATAATCATAAGGGTCTGTGATCATGAACATAAATTATGAGGTTTATACCCAAAGTGTTATTGATTATAAACATGATTCATGGCATATATATTGGATGTTCACAAGACATGAATCATAAGGAAAAAAATTAACATGATCCATGCGAGAATAAACTTGGAATAATACATTGAATTTTTAGTATACACATAAGCATAGAAAATATTATGTCAGGGATTCCAACAAATACATTCATAGCATGTTAATCTCGGGATAATTTCTAATGTACCTACTTGGGGATTGGGATGTCCTTCCATGTACCCACTTTTTTCAGTCTTGGGATAACCATCCATGTACCATATTGTTTTTGACATGGGATGACCACCTGTGTACCCTCTTATTTTGGGCTTTGGTTACCACCTGTGTACCCTCTTATTTCGGGCTTGGTCTAAACACTTGTGTACCCTTCTTTTGGGATTGGGCTAAACACCCATGTACCATCATCTTTGGTTTGGCCTGACCACCCATATACCCACATCTTTGGGCGCGGGCTAATAACTTGTGTACCCTTTGATATCATAAAACATTTTCCCTTAGCCTATTCATTGGATAGAGATATAGGTCTCACCCATATCATAATGAAACTACATTTATTTATCATAAACGATCATAAGCATTAATCGTAGCCTAAACTATGAAATAAAATGGGTATAAAAAACATTCCATCATATATTAACCTATGAAAAAGAGAATGATTTCATAATCATTTCATCACAGTATAACCACTGAAAAAAAGTGGGGTTCATAAGCATTTAATTATGGTATCATCCGTGGAAGAGAAATGGGTTTCATAAACAACTTTTCATATTATACATAAACTATTAAAATAATGAATAAGAATGGTTCCCTTGGATCATATCCCCTGTAAAACATAAAATACATCAAATTATTTCATCTAAGATGGATAAGGATTTTGAAATATCACATGGAACATTTTTTTTAAGTAAAATAACATTTATTTTAAAATTAATTGTTTAAAACCTAAAACAATTTCAAAATACTTTTCATTGAAGACCACTTTGAAAATTTTAAATTAATTATTAAAAATCATTGAAAAATTTTCTTCCGGAAAATAAACTTTCAACTTTGAAAATTGATTTTTTAAAAAATAAAACATTTTTAAAATTTTTTTCCATGAAAATAACCTTGAAAACTTATAAAGGAAGCTCTAAAACTCATTTATAACATTTTTTAACATTTTTTTTAAAAACTTTTCTTTGAAAATAAATTTAAATAAAAAACTTTTATTTGAAACTAAATTTAAATAAAAAACTTTCAAAAATATTTATGAAAACATTTTAAAATATTGTTTAAAACATATAATGTCAGTATCAATGAATGGTGTATTTTTGATGATTAATAATTCCATACATGATGTATACGTAAAAACACAGATTCCTTTCATATTGTTGGTATAAGTAAAAAGAGCCTACATTGAAAAAAAGAAGATTCTTTTTAAAACCATATTATAAAAAGGTAAATCATGGGTGAAAATGTATTTTAAAATAATAGTGGATTAATTTTTAAAACATTTTTAAAAAACATGGTTTTGGGAGAAAACATAATTCTGAACGAATAGAGAATTGAAGTCATATTTTCTTAAAAACAATTATTTAATTATCCTAAGTAAAAAAGGGTGAAAAAAGGTACCATTTTATGAAGATATAATGAATAACCATATGATATAAAAGGTCATGATAATTATTGATACATGGATCATAATATTTCATCAATTGAATCATATTCATAAACAATCCTGATAAATAATGAGATTATAGTAATAAACTCTTACCACTTTGGTAACTATGAATCATAAACCCCATGAAAAAATAAGATTAGATAAAGCATAAAATATAATGAAAATAATTATATTCATGATATAACATGGAAAAGGGACAGTATATACAACTCCAAAAATAATACAGGTTTATAAAATAACATGTGTCTCAAAGAAAGAAAACTAAGACAAAATTACCTTACCCCTTTGGTAACTTTGAAACTATAACACCATTAAAGAGAGATACTAAAATGAATATGTAAATACCAAAAAATTTAAGTAGAAGAATAATAAAGTGCATTAATGGTTGTTATAGACACCACATATAAGTAATACATGGTTAATATAACATGCATCTCACAAAAGTAAAAAGTTAGATGAAAATATCTTACCCTTAGTATTGAATTCCTTCGCACATGTACAAACCTAATATATAATATATATATATGTTTCTTATAAATATATAAAATATCCATATTCATATATATTCTACCATATATGATTTTATTATTACTTTTACCCATTTATTAATAATCACATGTTAAAGTTATGTTTTATGTAATAACCACTTTTTTTTTTCATATAAGTTTTGAATTTTTATTTACGGTCCACTTAATTTGATCACGATTTTATAATTTATAGAATTTAAATCATGATATAAATATCATATATATTCACTGTATATTTATTTATATTTTCCCAAATAAATTAGTGATAGAAAATGAAATACACCGTTAATAGAGATGGTAGGTCATACATACACATGAACGCTGTTTCCATTTTCCTACCGTATTGAAAGAAAGAATGTAATATATATATATATTATAGTTAAATTAGAAATATTATTTCATATATATCATATATTCTCATTTAACCCATTCTTAATAAATTCATTGTAAAGTGTGAACGAATCACTTCGCTTCGCGAGGCAGAAGTCGGCCACACACACGAACGACGTTGTCACATTCCCACAAAATAGAAATTATGAAGTAATATGTAATATAATAATTATAGATTAATAATAATATCATTAATATCATAAATATAATATGAAGATATTATTTCCATTATTATTCCAAACTTTGAAAGATGGTAATGGAAAAACAAACGACATCGGTTCGCGAGGCGGTAGTCCGATGAACACACGAAAAATGATTTAATAACCCATTTGATGGATGTGTGTGAAGTTATAGTTCATAAAATTAATAAAAAAAATCTCAGTATATTGAATATACTGAGGTTATTATATAATAATTATATAAAAATAATTTAAAAAGGTGGGGAAGGTAATAAAACAAAAACACATTTAGAAGAACATTACCACTTCTTCGGTTATCCACTTTAGGTTTACACTAAAGCCTTGAATGGTTTGATTTATTCCCAAAATAAGACTTATGGGATGAATGATTGGAAGTTGGAAGTTTTTTAGGTAGATATTGGTTGAGAAAAATGGCTTGATATGGGTGAATAAGTGGGGTGAGTGAGTGATTTTTTATAGTTGAGGAGGAGTATCATTCTTGTCAATACTCAAAATTATTCACTATTGGGAGGTCAATATTACCTCAAGATGATCCTAAATTGACAATTAAAGGTCTTTAGGGATGATATGGTATATAAAAAAACTACCAAAAAATTATACACAATTTTTAAACATTTAGTTCCTTAAATCTTAAGTTTCCTTATTTTATCATTTTGGTTTTTCATTATGCTAATTACGTTTTCTAAACTAAAAAATGTATTCTTTAAGACTAAGTAGAGTGATAATTATTATATTATTTATACTCACTAATTATAAGTATTATATCTAATTTAAAAATTATAAATCCTATGTGAGTTGGAAATTATCATTAACATGAGTTCATGTACCACACAAAAACAGAACCATAACCATAACCATGCTAACCATGTTTTTTCTATTTAATATTCAATATACACATTATAATTTAAATTTTTTTTCCATTAATGTACTATAGTTTATATTAATTAATATTTAAAATTAAATCTAAATAATAAACCATTTTTTAAAATTTTCAATCAATTAATAAAAAATCATTTATTATAAAATGACGTTAATGTCAATTTTGATACTATTCATTTAATTTAAAATAAAAATAACATGAAAATAATGTAAATCAGATAAAATTTTTTTCACTCAATTTTAAAATTCTATATTCATATACAAAAATATTGTAACATATAAATTTATTCAATTTAATTCACTATTATTTTTTTAGTATCGTTTGATTTATTTTATTATTAACTAAATAATTCTTGCGTTGACATTTCTTAAGAATTTAATGTAATTATATTATCTCAAAAAAATTAATCTAAATTATCATGAAAAAAATCATTTATATTCCAAAATAATATTTATAACTGAAAACATGTAGTTTTTTTCATACTTTAAATCTTTACATAAATTAAAATGAATAGAGGTACATTTTTTTCCTTTCTCTTTACTTAACTTATTATATTTGTCACTTTCATAGAATCTTGTCCCAAAAACTCATAAAATTAGAGAATAAGGTAATAAGGGTCTAAATATATCCATAAAATATATTTTGGAGAAGTTTTGGGTCATTATTTAACCTTATATTCTATGCTTACCCACTAAGTAAACTTGTTTTTACCTCAATCACTATAATTAATTTTAACTATTTTCACTAATAACTTTGGTCAAAAAATAAGTTTGAATTATTAGAAATTAGAAATTATACTGATCCCAATTAAATAATCTATTTTTCCAAATTCAATTCACATAAGCGGAAAATTTAATTTAAATTTAATCCCACAGGCAAGACCAAAAAGTGGGTTTTTAAAGTGAAAATGTTAAAAGTTTACAAATTGTTTATATCTAAATTCAATATGCAAATTCTTCCAATGAACAAAATTATATTAATAGATTTATTATTGAACTAATTATTCTTTAAAAAAAAATTAAAATATAATTTAACATTATCAATAAATTAGAAAAAGTCATTTTTCATTAAAACTTAGAATTTTCCCCTATTCATTAAAAAATGACACTTCTCAATAAAAACCAAAAAATCATCCTAAGATAATTTTGATATTCTTATTTAAAAAATTATGTTTATTTTTTAATTAAATTATCTATAAATTTTATAATTTTATTTTAAATTATGCGTGGAAAACATGATTAACCCTTCTTTTAAAAAAGGTAATTTTTAGAAAACATTTCTTTTTCTTTTAAATGATTTCTATTTAATTTCTAATCAATAAGTAACAAGTAAAAAATTTAAATATAAATATATATTTTCCTAATTTATTTAATAATATTCTTTCCTTCCATTATAACTTCTAGGTGATAACTATCAAATCAAATAATAATAATAGTATATTAAATTTTGTTAAAACCAGGTACTGTGTGTTACACAAGACAAATTTATTATTGTGTGTACCGTGGGATAAAATTAGTGTTTCATGTTAAGTAATATTATCTTTGTGTTACGTTTAATACATGATTATAGTTAAACATAATCCATCAAATAATTTTAATTTATTTGATAAAAATCCTAAAATATCTGGGTGTTACATTTTACCCCCATTAAAATGATTTTATCCATCATAAATCATCTAGGTCATCAATGTTTTAATACTTGAAAGTTACTTTCATAGAAACAAACATCATAAAAATGAATACTAACACTTCTAATAAAAATGGAATGTTAAAAAAATAATGGTTACCCAAATTAACTCATAATAAGGTTTTCTCATAGGAGAACATAGGTGGGAAGTAAATATTTAGACATGGAAGAAAAGTGAAAATAATTATAGAGTGTGATAGAGATCACCGATCACAAGAATGTGCGTGATCCAGTGAAATTAAATAAACAAAAACAATAACTCTATTATTATATAGGGGAACATTTGATTCATAAGAAATTAAGGTACTAGAATAACATTTTGTTCAAGATCCTTTTCCTAAATTTGAATAATTTTCCCAAGGAGAAATACATAGTTGATTTCATTCTATTTCATAAGAAAAATATCATCCATTAGTTGTGCATTGATCAATTTTAAATTCAACTTTTACTCCAAGAAATTAAAGGTTAATTTTTTGTGTCTTAATCATTAATGGATCATATGAACCATAAATATAGTGATAAATCATTTTGTATATCTTTAGTTATCATCACAACAAAATAGTTCCCATAGGTTGTCCAATATGAATAAATCTTATTATTATGAAACATTAATCTCTAAAACCTCATTCAAAGTTCAATATAAAATATTTTTTTAAATGGCTAACCCTTTGGACCCTTCTGATGATGAAAATCTAAAACATTAGAAAGAATGAATTGAAATTTCTCAAAATCAGTTTAACATTGATCTCCTATGTATGATAAAGTACCTGTTGATTTTCACATACCAAACATGTGAATACCTTAATCATGTATTCTTTTGAGACATGGTAAATACCATAAATCCTTATTGAAAACATTCATTCTTCCTCATTATTTATATATATTGTTGAATATATTCATTAAATCCAAAAATGATGTAAACTTCATCAATGATAACACAACCCACTTTGTCAAAAAAAAATCCATTATATATTCTATGGTCATAAACACCATCAAATTTACTTTATTCTTATCCAATTATTTTATATAAATTAAACACTATTTTTTTAACCTCAGGAACATATTAATGGTTACCTTCCCTTAATCAGGTTTTTTCCATAAAATATAACCTTTTCATTAAATTACTTTTCTAGGCCATTAATACTATTCAACATATTCTTTAAATTGTTAATAAAAAAAATATAATTAAAAATACTTATATATTTCAAAATTCATAATTATTCAATCCAAATACATAAATAATTCAATCCTTCCACTTCAATTACTGGCTTTTAATAGGTCCTTCCATGGTCTGAAAGTAAATTCAAGGGTCAGGGCATTGAGTTGGATAATTCCCATGTTCTCCATGGATTAGAAATCAAACTTCCTGAGAATTTTTCACTCTATGAACTTTTTTCCATATAGATGACATATTCCCCTCCATTTTAGATATTCTATCAGGGTTTTCTTCCCACTATATTGACATATAGGAAGATGAGACTTATTTCATATATTTTCATTACCATATAAAATTTCATAAAATTCCATCTTCCTCTTATCAGATGTTTTAGGAATCTCACTGAAGTTCATGCTGTTAATATTATATCATAATCATAATATCTTTCTATCCAATAATAATCAAATTTGGTTTCTCATAATCACTAAATATTCCATCAGATTCAATGTTAACATGATTCCTTTTGGTTTCAACTATAGAATAAACATAGTATGTGAAACAATAATTATAGTGGGGAAAAAACATATAAAATCACTTATAAGAAGTCTATATCATGGAACCTTATTTAATATATGATATATTTGGTCATTCATAGTCATCATCTAATTAAATCTATTATAATGGTTCATACATGTTTTTTTAATTTCCAATGCATATCCATCAGGAGCGTCAAACCAGGGGTATATCAAGGCCCATTATCATGTACCTATTCCTGATCGAGTCCAGCTCAATACATAATTTTCAAGGTTGTTACCCTAGGTACATTTATGCCAGAGCCACATCCTCTTGTAGTATCTCAACAGGGATGTATTTCAAGGAAACCATTCCCTTTATCGTTTACTAAAATTCTAAGACATTTTCCTTAATTGTGTCTCATCCTTAGACTTATCCATAGTGATATCCTTAGAAATATCCTTATAAATATCCCTAGGTATATCACTAAATTTTACTCATAATAGTTTAAAAAGGATTACCAAACCCTTACTTTGATACAAACTATAGTTACCTAGTCTTTACATACATGGATATTACATCATTTTTTATGAATATTCATTACATTACTCAAACACAAGACTGAGGACTATAATAGTTTCATGCCATTAGAAAATTGGAAACCTAATCTTCTATCTTGGTGGATTATCTTCAATATATCCCTTAAATATCATCGCCTTTAGTACTCTCACTAAAAACCATTCATCATCACCTGTGGAAAGGAAACATAAGAAATTTTGAGTTTAGATTCTCAATAAGGGTAAAAATAATAGATATCAATCTATGATAATATTAAATAATAAGATGAGAATAAGGGTATGTGATCATGAACCTAACTTATGAGGTTCATACCCAACCTATCATTGATTATAAACATGTTTTATGGAATAGAGATTGGATGTTTATAAGACATGAATCATAAGGGAAACAAATAACATGATCCATGACAGCATAACCTTGGAATAAGAAATGGAATTTGCGGAATACAGATAAACATATAAAATAATATTTCAAGGATACCTACCAATACATTCATAACATGTTAGGGCCGGGATAATCACTCATGTACCTACTCCAGGCATTGGATATTCTTCTATATACCCTCTCGTTTCAAGATTGGTATGATCACCCATGTATATTCATGTTTCAGGCTTGGGCTAACCACTAATGTGCACTCTTGCTTTAGTCTTGGGATGACCACCCATGTACCCTCTTTTTTGGGATTGGATAAAACACTCGTCTACCCTACTTTTTGGGATTGGTCCAAACATATGTGTACCCCCATATTTGTGATTTGTATAACCACATGTATACCCTCATCTTTGGGCTTGGGATAATCACCATTATACCCTATGATATCATATAACATTTACCTTAACCCAATTCATTTGAGGGAGATATTGGTCCCACCCATCTCATAATGAAAACCCTATTTATGTATTCCACTATATCATATGAATTCATCATATCATAACCCCTGAAATTAATTGGGTATCAAAAACATTTAATCACATATTAACCTAAGGAAAAAAGACAAGTTTTATAATCATTTCATCATAAAATAACTCGTGAAAATAATAGAGTTTCACAATCATTTTATCATGGTACAACCTATGGAAGATAAATGAGTTTCATAAACAACTTTTCTTCATAAACACAAAACATTTAAAGAAAGAATAATAATGGTGTACATGGATCATATCCCAAATAAAACCTAAAATATATCAAAGGATGTCATATTAGATGGAGAAGGATTTTGAAAGATCACTTATAACATTTTTTATAGAAAATAACCTTTCATTGAAAATAAATTTTTTAAAACATAAAAATTTTTAAAATCATTTTCATTGAGAACCACTTTGAAAACCTATAGAGTAATCTTTAAAAATCATTGAAAACATCTCTTAAAAAATAACCTTTCACCTTGGATAAAATTCTTTTTTAAATATAAAACATTTTGAAAACATTTTTGTCCAAAAATAACCTTAAAACATATAAAAGAATCTTTAAAACTCATTTTAAAAACTTTTTAAAAATAAAACATTTATGAAATGCTTTTATTTGAATATAATTTTAAAATAAAAATATTTTTAAAAAAATTAAGAATAAAATTTCCTTTGGAAAATTTTATTTAAATCATATAATGGAATCTTCAACGAATGGAGTGATAATGATGGTGTAGAATTATGTTCATGAAATATATGTAAAAATAATTATTCCTTTCATATTTTCATTAAAATTCAAAACAATATTGATTGGAAAATGATAAGAATATTTATTTTAAGAACATTTTGTAAAAAGGAAAAATAAGGGTAAAATTTCTTTTAAAATGACAGTGTAACATTTTTGAAAACATTTTTATAAAACATGTTATTGGAAAAAAACTAATTTATGATCTAAGAGAGAAATAAAGTCATATTTTATTAAAAACATTATTATTTATATTAAGTACCAAAGAGTAGAAAAATGTCACCATTACATTAGGATATAATTAATAAAAAATGGAGAATAATTTTAATGATTTTTTTGAGATATGGATCATAATATTTCATCAATGGAAGAATAATCATTTACAGTCCTGATAAACGATGATATTGTAAGAATAAACTCTTACCATTTTGGTAGCTTTGAATCTTAATAAACATGAATGAATAACATTAAATGAAAAAAAAATCAACATTAAAATAATTTTTTTCATGATATAACATTTCAAAGGTCCATTATATAAACCTCATAAAATAATATAGGTGGATAACAGAACATGTGTCTCAATGAATGAAAATTGAGGCAAAATTCCCTTACCAATTTAGTAACCTTGAAACCATAACCTCAGGAAACAGATATAATTAAATGGATATGTAAATAAAAAAATTTAAAGTAGGATAATCATAAATTTAATTTATGGGTAGTATATATACCACATATAAGGAAGAGCTGGTGAGTATAGCATGTGTCTCATAAAAGTAAAAAAGCGAGATAAAAATCCCTTACCTTTAGTCTTGAATTCCTTCATACAAGTTAAAAACTCATGTATAATAAATATATGTTTATTATAATTCCCTAAAAAATGTTATTAATATATATCCTACTATATATGATTTTACTATGATGTTATATTACCTATTTGTTAACAATCCCATGTTAAAGTTATGTTTTAGGTAATAATCCCTTTGTTTTCGTATAAGTTTTGACGTCTTATTTCAGGTACAATTAATTTGATCATGATTTCATCATTTATAGACTGAAAAAATGATATAAATATCATATATATTCATTATATAAGTATTTATAGTATCCCAAAAAATTTAGTGACGGGAAACAAAATACACCTTTTATGGAGATGGTAGGTCATACATACGCACGTACGATGTTTTTGTTTTCTTTTCATATTGAAAGAAAGAAAGAAAATGATATATATATATATATATATTATCATTACAATATCACTATTAAGTCATATATATAGCATATGTTTATTAAACCCATCCCTAATGCATTCCATGTAAATCGTTAATGAATCACATCGCTTTGCGAGGCGATAGTCCGCCATACACACGAATGCCATTATCATATTCCCAAAAAATGGAAATCATAAAGGTATGTATGATATAATAATTATATTTACATAATAATATCATAAGTATAATAAATATCATATTAAAATAGTATTTACATCATTATTCCTAACCTTGAAATGTCGTAATGGAAAATTAAATCACAGTGGTTCGTGAGGCAGTAGTTTGTCCTACACATGAATGATGATTTTGTAACCCATTTTATAGAAGTGTGTGTGGTTTTAGGTTATTAACTCAAAAAAACAAAATATTAGTATATTTAATATTATGGGGTTATTATATAATCATGATATAAAAATTATTGAAGGATGTGGAGATGGAAATAAAATAAAAACACTTTTAGAAGAATAATACATCTTTTTTCAGGTATCCTCTTTAGGTTTGCACTAAAGCCTTGAAATATTTTATTTATTCCCAAAATAAGGCTCCTAGGATGATGTAAGGGAATTTGGGAAGTGATTTTGGTAGATATTTTTTGATCTAAATGTCATTATAGGGGTGAATAAGTGGGGGAGTGAGTTCCTTTTTATAGTTCAAGAGGATTGGTATTCTTGTAAATACTAAAAAAGTATTCACTATTGGGAAGTCAGGATAACCACAAGTTTCTAAAAAATGGATAATTAAATGTGTGTAGGGATGATATGGTTGATCCAAACATCCAAAACACATTTATACATAGGTTTTAAACATTAGGTTTCTTAACTCTTAAGTTTCCTTATTTTATCATTTTGGTTTTTCATTATGTTAACTAGTTTTCTAAACTAAGTAATTTATTCTTCAAGACTAAGTTAGAGTGATACTATAACGAACTTAACTTTAATAAATAAAATTATCCTTATGGTTTAAATTAAATTTCTTATTATGTATTATTTTTATAGAAAATACAATTACTTATTTGGTTTTATTATATCATATCATATTTAAACAACCTTTAAGTACTATTACTATTTTATAATATATTATTTGAACAGTGGTCATATGATTAGTATAAGTATAGGGATTTAAAAAATAAAATTGGCATATACAAAGTGACGTTCTCAACCAGCAGGATTGTACCTTACAAAGCCCATTTATTAAAGATTTTAAAAAATAGCATAACTGGAATTTTCCCTTAACCGATGCCAAGCTTATATCCAATAACATATGTATAAGAAAAACCATTTATGAGATAAGTTCAAGATCATCAAGAGTACTGGCCAAACCATATATGTCAGACCACCCCATGAAAGCCTCACCATCACACACCTTACTGTTATGCTGTTTGCTGGTGTATTAAAGGGATATGTATTAAGACCCTAGAAATATGAATATGTTCATTATTTTCAATAGAATAATTGTTATATTTACTTCTTATCATTACATGATAAATTATTTTTATTTTTATACAATAAAATACAAATTTTATTTTTAATTAATATTCAATTTTAATTAAGATATTTGTTTTGATTAATTAATGTAATATTTTAATAAAAAATATTTTAATGAAATATTATTATTTAATATTTTTTATTAAATATAAATGATCATATGATTTTTATTAAGTCAAATGTAAATTTTACAACGTTTCAAAAAGATTATTGTTAAAAAACCATATATTTCACAATAAATGTTGATTATTATTTTAAAAGTGAAAATACA
Source organism: Viscum album (assembly GCA_963277665.1). Lineage (NCBI taxonomy): Eukaryota > Viridiplantae > Streptophyta > Magnoliopsida > Santalales > Viscaceae > Viscum > Viscum album. The sequence continues at coordinate 492,950,558 of OY728166.1, forward strand.
TATATTTATAAAATTATTTTCATAAAATGAATATTATTTTTGGAATCATAACATCAAAATTATCCAATAGTGAAAATTTCAACATCTTCTAAGACAGTCAAATGTTTGAGTAAAAATTAAATACCTTATAAACATATGGTGTGAACTATGAAATTATAATGAACCCACTTGATTTAATAAATAATATAAATGGTTTCCAATTCCAAATATATGTTTTAACATTAAAATAATATTATTTTCAGGATATTTGATTTAATTTATAAATCCATTATAAATCTTTCAATGATTATAATATATTTTAAGGTTTTAAAATTATTTCTTTAAGATCATGAATAACTTCCACATCATAAAGGGTATTATTATATTAAGTTCATCCCTGATCCTTATTAAATAATTAATACAACTCCCCTTTTGTAGAAAGCATGGGAAAAACCTTGGGGTGGTTTACGGTTTTGGTTATTTTATTATATATAGTCTTATAGAAAATTATTTTCAATTATATAATTATTAATTTCAATTTTTTAATCCCACCAATGTTTTATTTAAAGGTAAATTTTCACATTTTATGTTTTAGGAGTATTTTTTAGCTTAATTGGAATAATGGCTTATTTTGGATTTGAACAGTTTTAACTTATTTCAATGTTTTGGACATAAATTTTTTTTAACTTACCCAAATTGAAAAATTCTTCTTTTATAGGTTCATATGTTTGATGGGATTCATTTTATCCTTTTATACCCAAATATCAATCCATCATTTGGAAGCATAAATTCAGATCAAAAGTCAGGACTCGAAAACTGTGCATAGAACTGGAGAATTTTATTGTTGGGACCATATCTCATAAATGGAAAAACCATATGAGCTGAAATTAAATAGAGATAAATAAGAAATACTGATTAACAAAGTTCATTAAGGTGGAAGTGCCTGATTATTTAATTATCAAGGCTATAAATTCATTGGAACGTGAAACATTGGAATACGAAGAGTTTGTTTGAAAAAATTAAAGTTTCAGAGTACATCATCCATAACTCCTTCATTACTTGGACAATGAAGCTAAAATATTGTGAGTTGATAGAGGAGAAATATTGGAACAACTTTATAGAAGGACCAGTGCCAAAATTATGTCATTAAAGAGGTCTACCATGTGCATTCTTTCAGAGGACGATTTTTGAAGCCAAAATTTCACCCCTCTCCCAATAAAAGTGTGTTCTTTCTTATTCTCAAAGTGTTGAAAACTTAGGGATAGCCTTTTTTGTCCATTTTTAAGTAGTTTTAATGTTTCATTTATATTATAATAGTATTTTATATTTTTAGTATATTTTAGTTTTTATTCTTCATCTCATTCCCTCATATTTTAATCTTTTCTGTTTTTACTCTGATCTTCTCCACTGTGAACTCCTATGATCGTGATCATGAGTAGCTAACCTGAGAAAGTTCATTGGGGAGTAATTTAGAGGTGAAACCAAGTAATTTAACATTAATTATTATTTTTTATAATTTACATAGAGTTATGATAAGGTATATCTTAGTGGGCAAGGCGCATTTGTATCTCCACATGCCACTAGAGGCTTAACTTTCACTTCTGTTACATTCTTGCTTGATCGAGGAGGTGGATGTACGGTATCTCAGAGATAATTTAGTGTAATGTATATTCACAAAAATAGGCATAAGGGTATGTTAATTCATATTATGGATCATGTTCATTAAGTAAATTTGAAACTAAAAAAGAGATAATGAAGGTTCACACTAGAAAATCTCTTGAGAGTATCTTCTTTCTATATAACATCATTCTGTTTTCATTGAATTTTCATATTCAATTTTAGTCTTTCTTTCTAATTTTTCAAATATATATATCTGGTAATTTCTTTTCATAAATATATATATATATATATACATATATAAAGTTAATCATAAGTATTGAGTGACTGACTGTGAAAGCTCTTTAAGAGATCGACCTAGGTCAGCCACTGTACTGCACTTAGTATAAATATTTTTGAGACTATGCAAGACAATGATTCATCAAATTGGCACTGTTTTCGGGGAACTAAGTGTTTTTACTCAATTTTTTTATTCACGATTTGTATATAATTTTCCTTTCATTTTAAAAATAGAAAAAAATCAAAAATTTCAAAAACACTAAAAAATTATTTCTGTTTATGATGTCTTTAAATTCAAATTTTTATGCATGGACTGATGAATCTAAGGTTCCAGAAGAAGTTTTTAATTACCATAATTCTAATTAAAAAATTATTAGTAATGTAGTGAAAAAATTGGAGAGTCAAATAGAGTTGATTGCTGAATATGCACATGCTTGTCAAGAGAAACCTGAACCGGAACCTAAACCAGAACAAGCGGTGAAAGATATTTCACCGATCATTTTTTATGTCAAAGAACACAATGAGGGTGATGAGGATCTTCTAAAGGAATTAATCATATCATATAATACTAAACCATTATTCTAGGAGGTCCCTAATGTACACATTCCAAATGATACACTTATGAGAGATCAAATTTTTTTTGGATGAATCCTAGAATCACTTTGTTGAAGATAAACGAAAACTTGATCTTCCCATATTTGATATTGAAAAATATACACCTTTTTAACTCGCTCTTTATTTTGAATATGATGAATAAAATGATCCAGATGATATGGAGTTTCCAATGGTCTTGCCCGAAGAGATCAATTTCCAATTTGACTTACTTGAAAGGGAATATTTATTTATTGATTTATCATATTTTAATCTTATTCAAGTTGAATTGTTTTTTGACTTCTCCTTTCCTGAAATTTTTGATACAACACAAATGGATAAGACCTTGGATATTAAATAAGAGATAACCCAAGTGGTGGTGATTGAATAAGAGGAGCTGGAGAATCATGTGGTGCGACTGCCTCCACTACAAGAACTTACATACCATATGGAGGAGGATACCACATAAGTTCACAAGGAGCACCACTATTTTATTTTCCCTTCCACTCCTAAACTCAAATTATATCTTTATTATTTATTTATGGTTGGGAACATTCTTATATTCATTTTGGTTATCCATTATTTGTGTCTACTCATAGACATCGGGAAAAGTCACATGTGGTGGTTTATCTAAAAGAAACTAAATCCACCTTCTGATTGGGGATATTCCACTACAACTGCCTGAGTATGGGAAATAAAAACCTAGCACCCACTTGGGGGGGGGGGGGGTCAAACCCAACATTATCTATTTTTTATCCCTTTATTCTTTATTTTTCTTTATTTTTATTATGTCTAGTCATTTTTTCTTGTAATTTTAAAGTAGTAGCAACTAGGAGCTTAATACAAGGCTTCCACTATAAAATAAATTTGGTTGTGTCTTCCCTTTTCTTTATTTTGTTTGCTACCCAATTTAAATTCTGTGTGAAATATTTCTTGATATTATTTGATCTGAAAAGAGGGTAGTGAATGGAATAATTTTGGAGAGTTATTTCAACCTATTTTTAGGAATTTTGTGTGTGCTTTAATTTTATTTTTCATGATGTTTTTTTTGAAATTTTCTTGTTTTACTTTTCATTTTTTTGGTGTATTTTTAGGAATCTTGAGCTGAATCGAATACTTTGGAAAATTAAAACTGTCTTGGTGTTTTTGGAACATTACTTGATTTGAATGTTTGAGGAATTTAATTATTACTGAATGTTTTTTTATTTTTTTTCTTTTCATTTGAAGAAGTTTAATTGATTATGAAACTCATGTGCACTAGTAATGTCTAAATTGAATATCTTTACCAAACCGAGAGGTTTATAAACATTTTTGAAATCTTCTTACATTTATATATTTTTTAAGAGTCTTGAGACTTTTTTTTTGATCCATAAATTTCTATTTTTATTTTTTTCAAAGTTGTTAGAGTTCATGGAATGTGTTATATATGATTGAGGCATCATTTTGAAAGCCCTTTTTACATCAAACTCTTATTTTGGCCTACCTTTACATCTGAACTCTTTTAAGATCCTATTAGCCATTAAATACCTTGTTATGTAGCCACATTACAAGACATTTATCTCTTTCCAACCTGCTCTAGAAGTTAAATTCATGATTATTGTTGAACTCAAATGTGGGGGAGGGAGAAGATGAGCTGTATTTTGCTTTCATGGAGAATCTTTTAGAGTTAAATTGAAAGTGTTTCCATATTTAATAATTCTTGGGTGAAATAAATGTCATTATGGAAAGATATATGGGTGGACCAAAATATCATTACACATAAGGGTTGGATGTTCACCAATTTTTGAAGATCAAAAGCTGCCTCTCTTTTTCTAAAAAACATGATTCTGAAGAGAAATCTAGATCTGCATTCAAGCTAAAACAATGCTACAATTGGGGAAAATAGGGATGAGATTCATTAATTATGAAATGAAAAAGTGAGAAAACCAAAGAAATAGGTGTTTTTAGGTGATTAATTTTTTATCTGATCGAGGAGAACACCATTCTTGAGCAAAACTATTTTCATGCATTTACTTCACTTTAGAGCTTAACCCTCCTCATTTTTCCTCAGATGTTTTTACATTTAAAACATACAAACCCTAAGCCTCAGAAAAAACCATGAAAACAACTTCATGATTGAAACATTTGTGACTCTATGATGTGGATATATTTGGAGGATAGTAAGCATATGGAGATCACACATGTTCTTGGAAATGAGAAAAAGTACACATTAAATATCATTGAGTAAAGAGAGAAATATTTTTCTAGGGAGGTAGGTATAACATGAATATTAGTATTAACATGATATTGAATGGATTATTATGTTTTTGAGGAGTTCTGAAATTTTATCTATGTAAGAGGCGTGATATTTTCTTTGATATGATAATTGAGCTGTGTTGTCATTTATGGTTTGAGAAGTTTGTTTTGACCGTGGTATAATATGATTGCCTAAGAGTGCAATTTTTAAGTGTGGGGAATTGATAAAACAAATATTTTAAATTATTTTATTCTGAAGTTAAATGTTTTTAATCCCACCAATGTGTTATTTAAAGGGAAATTGTCACATTTTATGTTTTAGGAGTATTTTTGAGCCTAATTTGAAAAATGGCTTATTTTGGATTTGAACAGTTTTAATTTATTTCAATGTTTTCGGACATAACACTGTTTTCACAGATTCAAATTGAAAAATTATTCTTTTATAGGTTTCTATTTTCGATTTGATTCATTTTATCCTTGTGTACCCAAAGCTCAATCCATCATTTGGAAGCTCAAATTAATCTCACAAGTCGGTCCTTGAAAACTGTGCACAGAACTGGAGAATTTTATTTTTGGGAGAATATTTAAAAAATGGACAAACCATTTGATCTGAAATTAAACCTAGAGAAAAAGTATATCCTGAGGAAAAATTAAATTAATGTTTTCATGCATGATTCTTTACTTATCAATACCATAAATTCATTGAAACATGCTACATTGGAATACGAAGAGTCTGTTTGAAAAAATTAAATATTCGGAGTAAATAAAACATAAAGCCTTAATTACTTGAACAATGAAGCTTAAATTTAGTTGGTCGACAGAGGAGAAATATTCAAACAACTTTAAATAAGGACCAGTTCCAAAATTATGTCATTAAATAGGTCTACCACACACATACTTTTGAAGGACAATTTTTGGAGCCAAATTTTCACCCCCTCTCCCTATAAAAGTGCGTGCTTTCTTATTCTCAAAGTGTTTTCAGCTTAGGGTTAGACTTTGTTGGACATTTTTATTTAAGTTTATTGTTTCATTTATGTTTTAATATTATTTTATATTTTTAGTATATGTTAGTTTTTATTCTTCATCTCATTCCCTCATATTTTTATCTTTTGTGTTTTCACTCTGATCTTCTCCACTGTAAACTCTTATGCTCTTGATCATGACTAGCTAACCCAAGGAAGTTCATGGGGAAGTAATTAATAGGTTAACACAAGTCATTAAAAATTCATTATTATTGTTCTAAATTACTTATAGTTAGGCTAAGGTGGATCTTAGTGGGCTAGGTTCCTTCGTGTCTCCACTTTCCACTCGAGGCTTAACTTTTACTTCTGTCACATTCTCCCTCGATCGAGGAGGTGGATGTACGGTATCTCGACAATCATTGAGTGTAATGTATATTCAAAACCATAGGTATAATGGGATGTTAATGCATACTATAGAGAATGTTCATTAAGTAAATTTGAAACTAAAAAATAGATGATGAATATTTACTCTGGATAATCTTCTGGGAGGATCTTCTTTCTATCTAACATCATTTTGTTTGCATTGCATTTGCATATTTAATTTTATTATTTCATTACCATTTTTCAAATATCTATTTCTACTCATTTTTTTTCATAAATAAATATATATAAAGTTAACTTTAAGTAGTGAATGATTGAATATGAAATCTTCTCAAGAGATCGACCAAGTTCAGCCACTGTGCTACACTTAGTATACATATTTTTGAGAGTGCACATGACAATGCTTCATCGGAGTCCAAAATCTAAGTTTCCAAAATAATAACGAAATTACCACACATTTACTAAATTAACCAACCAAATATCCAATTTATATTTAATAAAAAATACTTTGATAACATCCATACTCTTCTCTACCCTCTCTAGAGTCCTCCCAAGGTGCCATCAAGCTCTCAAGAATCACCTCACAAGCATTTGGAATCACACTCTCTAGGTAAGGGTTATTTTCCTTCTCCTCTTTATTCAAGTTTATTAATCATATTATGCATCCAATTTATAATTAATAATGTTAGGATAGGTCATTACATGCTCCTATTACTTTCAATTTTATTCCCAAATGACGAGATACCCCTTTCCCGATCATCAACCAATTTTATGAATCTTTATGTAACATTGTTATACTGTCGAAATTTCACCACATTTTTCCATGCCAAGAAATTGTATAGTAAATACCCTTAAACATTTCCTATCAAGGGTATTCACATTTATAAACTTATAATTATTGATTTGGGAGTTAAATTTATGTATTCTCTACTCCTTCATCATGGAATAAAAAATTATTATGAATGAATCAATGTTGTATGATCTATGTGGCATACTTAGGAATGATAATTAAATAAAAGTGATGTGATGCACACAGAATTATATAGTGCTCCAATTAATTGGGTAATGCTTTAGTCTCATGAGACTTCTTGCAAGGGATTAGGGAGTGAATCCAATCCATCATGAGACTTTGTTTATCATGATGTCTTGGAAATTACCATTGACCTATGTTTATGATGTAGTGTTTTAATTTGTTACCACATTTCCCATGTTTCCTTTACGTTATAATGTTATATCATGCCCTATTATTCATGTTTACGATTCTTACACATTTTATGACCCTATGATATTACTATTGTCTAAAATGTATTACTTTATTCATATTATGGTATGTTTATTCCCTTAATGGTATTTATAGCTCACCCCTTTCTTATGTATGTCCCAAGTTTATCCCATGCAGTTTTAAGTTGGAATATTGTGAACATGTTAAGGAGGTTTTCAATAAATATTATGTATTGATTTTTTAAGTTGTTATATAATGTAAATAATTCCCAAATAAACTTGGATTATTAATCTTTAGGGTTTTATTATTTTTAATATTATTTAATAAATCCTGAATTAGTGTATAATAAATAGAAGAGTTGTCATAGTTTGTATCTAAGGAAAAGTTTAGTTGTTTTTTGGATTATGATTATAAAACTCTAGAGAAATCACTAGGGATAAATATAAGTATAAAAAAAATTCCTAAATGTGGTTAAATATATATTAAGTAGTTTATTAAGGGAATATATCTCTGTATGGATACTACAAGTGGATGTCGCTCTGGAATAAATGTATGTAGGGGTAAAACCTGAAAACACCACATTGAGCTAGACTCAACTGAGAACTGCTGCACAATAATGGGTCTTACTTCACAACTAGTTTGACGCTCCTAGGGGATATGATTTGGTAATTTCATAATCTCATTATGAACCATTATTAAGGGAAATAAATTATAATTATAGTTTATTTTAGGAAAAATATCATGGATAACATAGATTGAAGCCTAGAAATTCAAAATAAAATAAATACATGTAATTTATAAGATATCCACTTAATGTCATTGGATTATCATTTATGTGTTTAATATTTTAAAACTTATCATCCATAATTTTCCATTTATTCTTACCAATGGCTAGAAATATGAGGAATTAGGTAAAAAATAATTGTTAAGGGAAAGTAATGACTACCCCAATGACATTCCCAATCAGATGGGAGCTCAAGTAGGACATTTTTTGATTATGAAAAACCAGTTATAAAAAATCACAATTAACAGCTATCACTTTGTTGAATACCCAAATATGTCAAGAAATAGGAAGATGAAATCTCATGGAAGTTCATCAGATAAATATGATAAAGGAAATAGTACCCAATACTTTTGTGCAACAAGTACTGAAAGAGGAACGAAGAGAAATTTCACATAGGGAATAGGAGATGTTTTATATGTGGAAAGAGGCACCAAAGGGAAATGTCACATAGGGATTGGGAGATGTTTTATATGTGGAAATATAGGGAATAAAGTTTCCAATTTATATTTAAAAATGGATCATGTGATGGATGAAAATATTGTTAAATATAAGGTGCCATATATAATTCTGTGTCGAAGATGTATAAAAATTGGGCATTATCCAAGACAATTATCTATTGCAAGGGATGAGAATCTTGATGAGAATCAATAATATCTAGGATTAAGGGAATATAGAAAATAATCTGTTGAGATGGATCATGATGACTAAAGTACATGTAACCACTAATACATAGTAGTGTATGTCATATTGAATTTCAATTCAAGCCCAATTAGCACACCATGTATGTTTTCTATGAATATCATTTCACCACTTGAGATGATTTTATATCATTTGGGGAAACTTATATGATTATTGTATAACATGTTGAAGTTTATGGGAATTATTTACATGAAAATATTATAAGTATCCCTCTATTGGAATTTGATGTTATCCTAGTCATGGAATTACTTTCCTTTTATAAAGATAGCCTAAATTATTGGGAGATAGAATCCACCCTTTGTACTATGAATCGTAATCCAATTCTATTCAAGTACAAGGAGGAGGATGTATATTTTTTTGAAATAAAATCTCAAGAAAGGATATTATTACCCTATAAGAAATAATATATAGCTCAAATTATTGAGTCTAAGGAAAATATAATCCTTGAAGACATTCCTATTGTGAGGGAATATGTTGATGTGTTTCCGGAGGAATTGCCTGGTCTTCTTCCTAACTAAGAGTTCTAATTTTCAATAGATATTATGCATGTGGAATTACCATTATCTAAGACTCCATATAGAATAATATTTTGGTAACTTGAGTATATTAATAAACTACTACTGTAGAATCAAGATAAAGGGTTCATACACCCAGGTGATGCACCATGGGTTGCACTAGTCCTCTTCATCATGAAGAATGATAGGTAAATGCGCCATTGCATTGACTATCATGAGCTCAAAAAGATCATGATAAAGAAAAATTATACTCTTCCAAGGATTTATCACCTGTTCTATATTCTATGTGAAGAAAAATACTTCTTCAAGGAGGATTTATGGTTAGGGTATTACCAAGTTAGGATGAAGAAGGAGGATATTCCTAACACTGTTTTTCATATAAGGTAAGGGTACTGTGAGTTCAAAGTAATGAAATTTGGACTAAATAATTATCCAAAAATCATAATGGAATTTATTAATAGAGTCTTTAGAGAGTACTTTTATAATTTTTTTAGTATTTATACATGTTATTATAATATACTCCAAAAGAAAGGATGAGCATGAGGATCATTTGAACAATGTGCTAAAGGCCTTATGAAAGGAGATGCATTATGCTAAGTTCAACAAATGTGAGTTTTGATTGAATAAAGTCTCAATATTGGGGAATATTATAATAATAAATTGGATATCTATGGACCCTTAAAAGAAAAAAACAATTGAAGGATGTCCAAGGCCAACATATCTCATAGATATCCATAGTTTCCTTAGATTAGCTAGGTACTATCGTCGATTTGTGAGAATTTTTTTTGATTTTGTCAAACCCTATAACTAATATAACTTAGAAAGGAGTCAGGTTTTATTGTAATGGTGAATGTGAAGAGATAATAAAGGAGTTGAAAAGATGTCCTATCACTACAACTGTACTCACACTAGCCACATGTTGATAACTTTTCATGGTATTCAGTGATTCTTTGAAAAAGAGATTAGGTTGTGTGTTAATGAAGAATGAAAAAGTGATAGCCTATATCTCAAGGAAGTTGAATGTTTATGAACATAACTACCAAACGCATGATCTAGAGTTGGATGAAATAATATTCATGTTGAAAATCATGCATCATTATCTCTTTGGGGGAAGCTATAAATATATACAGATTACAAGAGCCTCAAGTATATATTCACACATAAAGAATTGAATGTGCGCTAAAGAAGATGGTTAGATTTGATCAATTACTATGATTGCACAATCCACTACTATATAGGGAAATTGTATAAAGAGGAAGAAACTTTAAGTATAAGGATCCAAAAATTTTATCATTAGTGAGAATTGAGAAGAATATGATCTTCTTAGACTTAAAAAGGATGGACATGGGAATAATATAGGAAGGAACACCATCAATCCTTTCAAAAATGATTTCTCAATAGTACCTTTTTGAGAAGGTAAAGTATTCTCAAAGAGATGATGTGGGAATTTAGAATAATTTCTAATCTATAAGAAAATAAAAATCCTCAAATATCAATGTTAATGAATAAGGAGTTGTGAAATTTTGATCACAACTATGTGTACCATCAACTCCTTAGTTAAAGAAGGAGTTGTTGGATGATGCACATAGATTGAACTTCTCTATCCATTCAGGGAGTAAAAATATGTATCGAGATATCTAAGAGCACTATTAGTAGGACAATGTGAAGAAGAAGATCAGAGAATATACACCAATATGACTTATATATCTGCAAGTGAAGGTGGAATGGAAACAATCCATGGGGAATATGTAACCATTACCCATACCTATATAGAAATTGGAAATTATCACCATGGAATTTGTTTCTAGTTTTCCAATGAAATCAATAAGAAATAATGCTATATGGGTTTTGGTGGATCATATTAAAAATACTACTCACTTAATTTTAATTTGAGAGGACTTTGCACTCAATAAAATTGTAAGGATATATATTATATAAGTGTTAAGGATGCATGGAAAACCACTATCGATTGTATCTGACCGAGACCTAAGATTTTCCTCCAAATTCTTTAAGAGTCTCTAACATGATCTAAATAATGTTTTGAACTTCAGAAAATCTTATCATCCTCAAACTGATGGTCAGTCTAAGTGAACTATCCAAACACTTAAGGATATATTGAGAGCATTCTTAATTGACTTCAAAGGAGGATGTGATTGACATATTCCTCTGTTTGAGTTCTCATACAATAAAGCCTTCCAATCTAGTATAGAAATGGATCCCATTGAATCCCTTTATGAGAATAGGTGTAGAACAATTGTATGATGGGAGGAAGTTTGGGAACACAAACTAATACGTCCTAAAATGGCACAGCGATTCCTTCTCATGCTCAGTGGGTTGGTGAAGGATCTCTGCTGTAGGGCTTCACAGTCTTCTCTCAGGATGTTGTGATGCTCTTTGGGCTTCTACAGTTGCTGGTTCAGATCAGCGGGTGTAAGACCGGTCCCTGTTGATGGCATACTCTTCGGAGCACTCACGATGTCTGATCTCGGCAGCTCTATATTCCTGTGGTGAGTTTTTTCGCGTTTGGGGGTTGCGCTCAGAGTCGGCGGTTTGTGGGGTTCTTCATCTGCTCAGGTGAGATATTTAGGGTTGAGTTGTGTCTAATGCGGTTGTTTTGTCTGGTGGTGGCGGGACCTTCTGTTCTTTGGATTTGATTTTCTTCTGCTGTGTTGTGGTGATCTGTCAGCATGAGTTGAAGGTGTTGTCGCGATGGAGCGATGTCATTGATGTCTTTCAGGAGGCAACTCCATGGAGATCTGGACCTCTATAAGTGGTGACGATGGACGTTGGTTATCCTCAGCCTCGTTCCGGATTTGTTGGCTGTTTTCATGGAAATCCGGTGATGATTTTGTGGTGTGCCAAGGGTTTCTGCCTCGTTGAAATCGGTGAAGGGGTTCTGGTTCGTTGGTGAAAGGATGGCGGCGATGGTTTTCGGTGAAAGGTCTCACCGGCGTCTGGATTGTGGAGGCGAGTTGTTTGACGACGGTTCAGATGTCGCTGCGGTATGAAGTTTGGTGACGACGGTGGCCGGCCGGATTGTCTCATCGGCGGTGACGCGTGATGATGGGTCCGCTGCTCGAGGTGGGGCACATGGCTGGTGACGCGTGATGTTGGGTCCGCTGGTGACGCGTGATGATGGGTCCGCTGCTCGAGGTGGGGAACGTGATGTACGATGGATCGAGGTTGGTTTTGAAATTCGAAATTTTAATTTCGAAGATCTATGTTTGAAGGTAGGAAGTGTTTGTATGGTTTCCAGTTTTCCTTAAACCAGTTTGGGGTACCGGTTCCTTTAAACCGGCTTCTGAAAATGAAAAAATGATTAGCATCCAGGAAAGCTTAGTCCAAGATATATAGGTCCTTTTGAGATCCTTGATCACATTAGATCGATGACCTATTTACTATCACTCCCACCTAAACTATCTCAAGTACATGATGTATTCCATGTATCAATATTGAGGAAGTACATACCAGAACCCTCACATGTACTCAATATAGAGGTGGTACTATTGGAGAATGATCCTTCCTATAAGGAGTAGATGGTGAATATCTTATATCATAGTGACAATGTTCTATAGAATAAGACAATGAACCTAGTCATAGTGTTGTGGAGGAACCAAAATTTTGAAAAAGCATTAGGGAAACTGAGGAGGTGATGAAACAAAATTACAATCGTCTTTTTTAGTGTGTGAAATGATAAATTTTAGGGTGAAATTTATGAAGGGGGAAGATTGTAATGACCCAAAATTTTATAAATAAAAGTATCCTTGTGATTTAAATTAAATGTATTATTATGTATTATGGTTATAAAAAACACATAAAATTATTTTATTTTATTATATCCTGTCATATTTAAAACACTATTAAAAATCATAACTATTGATAATATACCCGTTGAATAAAGATCATATGATTAGTATAAATATAGGGTTTTAACAAATCCAATTGGCATAGATAAAGGAAGTGATGAAATCAACTAATAGAATCATACCGTATGAATCCAATTTATCAGAGCTTATAAGGGAGATAACATCAGTGGGATTTTCTATTAACCAAGCTCATGTTGGGATCCAACAACTTAAGCATGATAGAAAATGTTTATGGGAGAAGTTCAATCTCATCGAGATTACGACTCAAACCATGTATGCTGAACCACCCCATGAAAGTCTCAACATCGCACATCTTACTCTTAGGGTGTTTTTTGGTGTATTAAAAGGTTATGTACCATGACCATAGAAATATTAATATGTAAATTATTTTTAATAGTGTAATGGTTATATATACTTTTTATGTCTACTTTATAAACTATTTTGTTTTTTATACAATAAAACACAAATTAATTTTTTTATTAATATTTAATTTCAATTAATATATTTATTTTAATGAATTAATTGATTATTAAAATAAATAATATTTTAATCAAATACTATAATTTAATAATTTTTATAAAATATAAATTACTATATATTTTTTATGAATTCAAATGTAATTTTTAGTAGGGTTAAAAAACTATTATTGTCAACAAACCCATCATTTCTCAAAAAATGTAAATTATTATTACAAAAGTGAAAATAAATATATTTATTAAATTATTTTGATAAATTGAATATTATTTTTGGAATTATAAAGTCTTAATTATCCAATTCTTAATTTTTCATAAATTTTTAAGACAATCTTTTTTTCAGGTAAAAATTAAATACCGTATTAATATAAGGTGTGTATTATGACATCATAATGAACCAAAATGATGTAATAAATACTATAAATGGAATAAAATATCAAATATATTTTCTATTTAAAATAATATTATTTCAAGGATATTTTATTAATTTTATAAATCCATTATAAATCCTCCAATACTTATAATATATCTTAAGGTTTTAAAATCATTTCATTAAGAGCATGACTCAATTACACATAATAATTGGTGTTATATTATTAAGTTAGTCCCATGTAATTATAAAATATTTAAAACCATTCTACTTTTTAGGAAACTATAGGAAAAAACCATGGTAAGGTTTTTGGTTTTGGTTATTTTATTATATAGAGACCAAAACCTAAGTTTGAGAAATAAAAAAGAAATACCCATACATTTCCTATATAAACCCACCCAATATCTCATTTATCATATATAAAAATACTTGGAGCATATATTTACTATTCCCTCCCCTCCCTATTTTCCTCCCAAGGTGCCCCAAGCTCTCAAGAACTTCCTCTTATCCATTTGGAGTAACACTCTCAAGGTAAGGGTTCTTCTCCTTATCCTCTTTATTTATGTTTCTTCATTATCTTATGCCTCCAATTTCCAATTAATAATATTGGGATATGTATTTACATGTACATATTACTGTAAATTTTATTTATAAGTGATGATAGACCCATTTCTCACTCATAAATCCATTTTATGAATCTTTATGTAATGCTATTAGGCTGCCAAAATTTCATCATGATTTTCCATGCCAAGCAATTGTTTAGTGAAAACCCATAACCATTTACTATCATGGGTTTTCGACACTATGAACTTATACATATTTATTTGGTACTTAATTTTATGCATTCCAAAATTCTTTATCATGGAATGAAATATTATGATGAATGATTCCATGTTGTATGAATATATAGACCACTTAAGAATGAGAATGAAATAAATGCGACAAGTGCAACCAGATTTATATAGAGCTCCAATGCATTGGATAATGTTTTAGTCACATGAAACATCATCCAAGGGATTATGGAGTGAACCTAATCTATCATGGGACTTTATCTATAATGATGTCATGGTAGTTAGCCTTGACGTATCTCTATGATGTAGTGTTTTAAGTTGTTGCCACATTTCCCATGTTGCCTTTATGTTATCATGATATATCATTCCTTGTTATTCATGATTATGATTCCCATCCATTTTATGACCCTTTGATATTCCTATTTTATAACATGAATTTATTTCTCCATGTCATGACATGTTTATTCCCTTACTAGGCTTTATAGCTCACTACTTTCTTATGTATGTCCCCAGGTTATCCCATAGAGTTTTAAGTATGAAGGAATATTATGAACATGTTAAGGATTTTTTTTAATAATTATGATGTATTACCTATTTTATGTTGTTATTTAATGTACCTAATTCCTAAAGATACTAGACTTATCGATATTTTGGGTTGTATTATGCGTAATCTTGTGTAATAAAACATGAATTAATGTTTAATATAGAGAAGAGTTATTGTAGATAAATATTAGATAATTTGGACTCACTAATTCTAAATATGATATCTATTTTATAATTTATAAATACTATGTGTGTTGGAAATTAACTTTAACACAAGCACATGTAAGAGACAAAAAAAATCTTTAACTATAACCATGGTAACCGAGTTTTTTCTATTTAATTGTCAATATAGTAATTATAATAGAAACATTTGTCCAAGAATGGACCACTGATTACATTATTTAATATTTTAAAATCTATTTACAGAATATAGGAATTTTTATTAATTTTTAACCAAACAATAAAATATAATTTATTATAAAATGAAATTAATTTCAATTTTGACATTATTAATTTAATTTAAATTAAAAATGAAATGAAAATAATTTAAATAAAATATATTATGTTAAAACTTTTGTATCATGATATATTTATCTACAAATAAAATATTACACAAAAATTCATTCGATTTACTTCAATTTTATTTTTTTAGTATCATTTGATTTACTTAATTGTTAACTAAATAATTCATATGTTGGATTTTATTTAGAATTTAATGTAATTATACTATCTTGAAAAATTTAAATAAATTATCATGATAAAAAACTCATTTATCTTCCAAAATAACATTTATAATAGAACTTATATAGTTTTTCCCTATTTTAAGGCTTTATATAAGTTAAAAGGAACTAGGGTACATTTTTTTGTCTTTTTCTTTACATAACTTATTGTATGGGTCACTTTCAGGGAAATGTGTACCAAAAACTAATAAAATTAAAGAATAAGGTCTTAAGGGTCAAAATATATTTTTAATTTGTTTTGGAAAAGTGTTGGGATAATCTTACACCTTATATTCTATGTTTAACCACTAAGTAAACTTGTTTTTTTACCTTAATCCTTGTAATTAATTGTAACTATTTTCACTAATAACTTTGGTCAAAACTTAAGTTTGAATTATTATAAATTATAAATTATACTGATCCCAAATACAGAATCAATTTTCCAAACTCAATTCACCGAAGTGGAAAAAATTAATTTTAATTTAATCTCATAGATGTAAAGAGAAAGTAGGTTTTTAAAGTGAAAATTATCAAAAGTTTATAATTATTTTATATCTACATTAAATATGAAAATTCATCTAATTACCTATATTAGATTAATATATGTAAAATTTAACTAATTATTCTTTAAAATAATTTAAAATTTAATTTAATATTATAGATAAATTAAATGAAAAGGTTGTTTTCAATTAAACTCATTATTTTTCACAATTCATCAAAAAATGAAACTTCTTTGAAAAATTCAAAAATTTCACCATAAGCTAATTTTTTATTCCTATTTTAAAATGGAGTTTATTTTTTTTCATGTAAATTTTCATAAACTGGTAAATATTAATTTTAAATTATACGTGTCAAACATAATTAACCCATCTTTTAGAAAAGATACTATTTTTTAGAAAACAATTCTTTTTCTTTCAAATGATTCTTATTTTATTTGTAATCAATATATAACTAATAAATATGTGAAAACTATATATTTTGATAAGTTAGTTAATCCTATTCATTCCCACCATTCCAATGTCTTGGCGATAAATATAATATTAAATAATAATAATATTATAATGTAGTTCAGTAAAACTCAATATTATGTGTAACACAATCAAATATTAGTATTGTGTGTATCACAAGAAACATTCAGTGTTGTGGTTTCCACAAGATTAACATGGTGTTTCATATAAATAAAGCTTAGCATGCAATTTAGGCCATTAATTAATTTTAATTTATTAAAAAAAATCATAAAAACCCAAGTTGTTATAGTAAACCACAGTTTTTCATGGATACATTTTAAAATAATCACACACCATACCATCAAGAACTAGTTGATTATTTATCTAGAGGAAATTTCTCTGATAAATCCCTAATGATATGAAATATATTTCCACCACCTTGGATCAAAATTCACCAAAAAATATTCTAGAAGGATAAGTATTATTAGGAATAAAACCAAAACCGCTCCCCAAGTTGGAGTTCAATCTACTAGATTTTACAATAAAGAAACTCAACACACACTCAGGGAGAAATGTTACCACTGTGGAATGTTTATAAATTCACAGTCTTACTGTCTAAATTTTGATATGGATTCCCAAGAACCTTAGAATATAAATTTTACTAGGCATGTCCCTAGAACGCACCAAATATATGATCTATTATCAATTAATTAAAACTAAATCTACCATAACCATTCAAGACATTCTTAAAGAGAACATGTCATGATGAGATCCGCTTCTCCCCTAGTTTCCAGTAACAACCTAGGTAGAAATTCAAACACTAACCAAGGGTTGAGACTTCTATTTCTCAAGATGAAGTCAAGGGTGCGTTCCAAAAACTGATTGGTAGGTTTGATGAATAAAAAGAAAAAAATGATTTTGATTAGGTATAACAAGAATATAGGTTAAAAAATAATGTGTTACAGGTGATAAAGTTAGTTAGAAATATTTGTGGAAGAGATAAGGGTAAACTACCTAACACCACTAAGCTAAATATTAGGGATAATTACCTAGTATTCTCAAATAGTAGTGGTATGAAAACTGAATAGGAAGTTTGGAAGGATCCAAAATCTTCCCCCAATAAAAATCTGAATAAAACTAAAAACCAAACTCTGGAAGCCCATGAATCTAGAAATCTGAACTTCCCCATTATAATTCTACTAAATCCTATTATACCTACTAAAAAATTACTAGAAAAATACTTTAAAATCAATGAAAATAAAACAAATAAAAATCTTGAAGAATAATTTTAAGGGAAACCAATAGTTGTGAGAAACATTTCTCTAATAATTCCATATCCACATATAATTAAAAAGGTAAATTAGGATTTTGAACTGTTTAAATTTATAAATTTTTTAAAGAAATTGAACATATATGTTACATTCCTTTATGTTTTAATAAAAATTAATTCTTATCTAAAATCACTCAATTTAATCTTTTCGAGCCATAAAACCATGGAAGAATTTTCTACTTATAATCTCACAGAGGAGTGTAGAGTTATCTTACGGAATAGTGTTAGTTTGTGGGGATTTTTAATCCATTTCAAATTTGTAGATATTTTTGGTCATTTTAATTATCTTTGTGATCTTGGAGAAAGAATAAATTTTATTAAATTATCCTTTTCCTATCAATTTAGATAAGGAGTTATACAACCCACCACTATTGTTTTACAACTTGTATATCAATCCATTACTCACCCAATTTTTAGGGTGGATGACTTGTTAATAAGAGTAGGAAATATCTTTTTGAATGTTTATTTTCTTATTTTGGATATAGAATGTGACTAGTAGGTACCTACCATTATTGGTAGGTCCTTTCTTTCTATAGGGTGGGGGAATTTATTGATGATAAAACGAGAAAATTATTTTTTAATATAGGTGAGCCGAGAGAGGAAGTCAATTTCTTTAGAAAAATTATAAAACCCACTAATGATAAAATCCTTTTAGAAGATGAGATTTATAAGTTGAAAGATCTATTAATGAATAGTAAGATGAGTTTTTTTAGGATTCTAGAAGAAATCAATGGTACACCTGAAATCCCTACTGAATCCTACATAGAAATTAGTTTTTTCATGGTATAGAAATATTTAGATGAGTTTGAGGGGGAATACTTGGAACACATAGATGAGTTTATGTTAGAACACATTTTGAACACAACTAGGGAATATGGATTTGAGGATTAATTCTCTATAAAAAATAGTGATGAAGAGGAATATTTTTTCATTTCCTTCTTTAATAAGAAATATAAGGACCTTGGACCCCCTGAACCCAAGATTATTCCCTCAATCCATGAACCACATAATCTAGAGCTCAAGACCATGCTAGATCATTATAAATATTCATTTTTATGTGAATACTCAACATTTATAGTAAATAACTCATCAAAATTAGTGGAAATTCAATAGGATAACCTACTAGTTTTCTTGAGTTAGTTAAAGTTAATCATTGGTTGAACTGTTGTGGATATTAAGGGTATAAGTCCATCATACTACATGCATAAAATCCCCATGGAACCTCAGTGTAAACCAATGTTGGAAGCATAGAGAATACTTAACCCAAACCTGAAATAAGAATTCTAGGAAGAAGTAATCAAGTTTTTAGATGTCAGAATAATATTTCCCATTTTGAAAATTCTATTGGTAAGCCATATCTAGGTTTCTCCTAAGGATAGTTGAGTGACAATGATAAATACTGAAAATAATTAGAAAATTCAAACCAGAACTATAAGAAATGGAGGATCTACATAGAATATAGAAAACTTAGTGCTTATACTAGGATAAAACATTTCAAAATATCATTTTTAGATAAAATGTTAGAGAGTTTGGTTGGAAATTAGTTTTTATATTTTCTTAATTGATATTCTAGTTACAATGAGATTTCAGTTTCTCCTTAGGACCAGTATAATACCACCTTTAACTATCTATTTGTAAATTTTTTCTATATGATAATTACCTTTGGTTTGTGTGTGCTCATTCCACATTTAAGAGAAACATGATGGCTATTTTCTCATACATTATTGAAAAAGTTTTTTAAGTTTTTATGGGTGATTTATCAATAGTTGGATGTAATTTAGAAAATTGATTGGAAAATAAGTAAACTATTTTGGAGATATGTCATGAAACAAGACTAGTATTACACTAGGAAATGTTACAATTCATGGTGACTAGGGTAATTATATTGGGTCACAAGGTTTACAAGAATGTAATTGAGGTTGATAATGAAAATATTGAAGTGATTCATAAGTTTCCACCACATGATAATGTCATGGAACTTAGAATATTTTAAGGCAATGTTGGTTTTTATCAGAGTTTCATCAAGTATTTTTTCAAAATTAAAAGGAATTTATGTTTAATTTTTGTCATGGATGAACCATTTGGGTTTTATAAGAATTGCATATAATCATTTAACCTGATTAAGGATAATCTCACATATCCACACATTATAATTTCCCTTGAATGGAAACTTCCTTTTGATGTTATGTGTGATGCCAATGACATTTTAGTAGGTGTTATTTTAGGGAAGATGAAAGAGAATATGTTTCATATTATTTATTTTTCAACAAATAAGTTTAATTATTCCCAAAATAATTAATCTATTATTGAAAATGAATTGACTGAAGTGATTTTTTCTCTTGACAAGTTTAGACAATACCTCATTGGATATAAAGTTATCATTTTAACCAATCACTCTAATCTTAAATATATTATAGATAAAAAATATTCTAAACATAGACTTATGATATGGATTCTTCATCTACAAGAGTTTTATTAGTGGTCATTGATAAAAAGGGGGCTAAGAATATAGTATCAGACCATCTGTCTAGGCTACCCAACACCCAAATTGAGGGACCAAGGATATAATCACCTCATTCCTAGATGAACAATTGTTTTATACTTCTATGAATCAATCATCCCGGTATACCAATTATACTAATTTCCTAGATAAAGGTATTATTACCAAGGACTTTTTATATAATCAAAGTAGGAGGTTTATTTCTGAGTTGGAATATAGTTTTTGGGAAGATCCTATATTGTTTAAGAGATACTGTGATGGAATTTTAAGGATATGTGCATGTAAGTAAGGAATGATTCTTATTCTTGGGAGTTTCTATTCATCACCTTAGGGTTGAAATAATAGAGGATAAATGACTACTCACAAGGTTATCCGGGCTGGTTTCTACTAGCCCACACTCTTTAAGTATACTAGTATTCTTGTGAGAGGTTGTGAAAAATATCAATGGATGAGAAATATGGGTAGGACAAAAAAGTTACATAAAAAATGGATTCAATAAGATGAAGTTTTTTATTTTTGAGGACTATAATTTATGGGTCCATTCCCATCCTCTTATGGGAATGAGTATATAGAGGTTTCTTTTGATTATTTATCAAAGTGGTTTGAGGCATTATCAATACGAAATAACAAAGTTAACATTATCATAAATTTCATCAAGAAGAACATTTTCTTAAGATTTAGTGTACCCAAATCATTCATCAATGAAAATGGTACTCACTTTAAAAACATTAAATTTAAAGTATTAATGTAAAATTGTGGTTGTGGGAACAAAAATAGTTCAAAATAACATCAATATCCAAGTGGATAGGAAGAATTATATAATAGAGGATTGAAATTTTTTTTGGAAAAAAAATTAAGAAATTCTAGAAAATATTGTTCTTAAAAGGTGGATGAGGCATTATGGGATTATAGTATTTTTTTTAAAACTCCAATAAGAATGTATCTATATAGGATTGTTTTCAAAAAGCCTATTAATTTTCCTATGGAGATATAACATAAGTAATTTTGGGAAATATAGGATTTGAATTTTGATTTCATGTCTGCTAGATGGATAAGGTTTCTTGAGTTGAGTCAATTAGATGATGTTATGAGAGAATTTTATAAAAATTCATAGATATATAATGAAAGGAAAAAAGATTTTCATGATTAACTATTTATAATTAGAAACTTTAAAGTGGGCCAGAATGTGCTTCTGTTCAATTACAGGCTAATGTTTTTTCTTGGAAATCTCAAAACCAAATGGTTAGGACCCTTTACAATTATGAGAGTGATAGTCAATGGGGATTTTGATTTGGTTAGGAAAAGATAAAATTCCCTTTCTGGTCAATGGGAAAATATTCAAGCATTATTTTATGGGGAAGCCAAAGGGAATGGCTGTCATCTCCTTCCTTTAGAGTTAAACCATTTTTGAAATATATCTAGAGAAAACAAACTCAGTACTTAATGGGAGTCAACCAATGGTTCATTGATTTTAATTTTATTTTTTTGTTTTTGTTACCTTGAATAATTTTTGACCACCTAATGGTCTTTCTACTTCTATTCTAGTTCATTATCTTATTTTTAGAAGATGTATTGGCTATTAAATTCACTAGGGTAAAATTCCAACCCATCTGAAAATAAATTATGAGTTACTTGATGGAAATGATTGGATAAATACATCCTTAACCTCCACCTATGGTTAATTTCTATTTTTTAATATTATTGATCTTTCTATTTAAATTCATAGTATTCAAACATGATATCAATAGGGTTCTTTTCAAATGAAAACGGCAGAGTGATTTTGACTAAACTTTAATAATAAAATATCCAAATTCATAGGAGTTTTGTTAATTATTTTTTATATTTTTAATTCTTTTAAATTTATGGTTGATACTACTTAATCCTATGTGTGGGGAATACCCCTCCTTATTTTAGGTCAAATTATTAAATTTTGTTACAACCTTAAAATTTCATATGTTTCTTTTATTTTATTGATTACCATGTATTTATTTGTGATTAATTTTGACAATATTTTGAGTGTATTTAATAATCAAAATAATTCACCTTTTTTTAAAAAAAATGGATTTTTAAATTTTATTATATGTTTAGAAATTATGTCATTGTTGATATTTAATATCAAACCCTTCAAAAATCCATCAACTGCTAAATTATCATCTTGTTTTGATCAAAACTATTCTACCACCTTGGTATTCAACATTGGGAACAATTTTGGGTTTTAAGTGTGTGGTAGAGGGGTATTTATTTGTTCCTTAGATCTACTTAAATTATTTACACAACGAAAAAACCCAAATTTATTAAATTCTATAAACGTCAACCCCCCCCCCCCCCAATTTTTTTTAAAATGCTTACCTTTTGAACATTAATTAAAGATTAATATAATTGTTTTACCTTTATTTCCTCAAATGTAAGTTTTTTGTTTCTTTAGGTTATGGAAATAAAAACCCATTGTGCCCTAACTAGGGGAAAATTTCAGGCTTGTTTTGAGGAATTTCACATAGTCTAAAGTTGTGAGGATTGAGTTTTTACTAAGTGATTTTTTCTATTTATCTCATAGATATAGTATTAAAAAAACTAGGAAAAGGAATTTTGATAGGTTTGATTCTTGGGGAATTATAACTATAACTTGAATAAGATTGAGTTTGATCCTGAACCTAGTCACTTTTTTTTGGTAAAATGGAACATCTTAGGGAGAAATTTAAATATTGAGTGTTATAAAAACATTTAATCAAGAGTAAAATGGTAAATTATGATCCCTGGGTAAGTCTCTAAAATAATTTCATTGGGTGTTTTGTGAAAATAAACCCATAGACAAACCTAATAAGTTTTTTGAAAAGTGATTTTTTTAAACTCTAGGCTAGGATAAATTCAAATAAAGGGCCTTGTAAAAAGTGTTCTCATTTACTTGAAAGGAATATTGAACCCAATTGAACAAGGAAACATTTTTTATAGGAAAATATTTTGAGATGCATTAACAAAGTGGAAAGTGGAACTTTAGTTTGAGGAACCTAGGAGAGAGTGAAATATGGTTGTTCCTCTTATTATAGATTTTATTACACTTGAATATCTCCCATATTTACAACTAGAACATGAATTTTAACTAATTTTTAAATAATGTAGTGTGAAAAATTCACATAAGATGCATTACATTCTTATTAGTGGATGATTAAATTATTCTCCTTGATTTGGTCATATGTACTTGAACCTAGGTAGGATAATCGTCAATTTTTCTTAGAAGCCTTTGTAAAGAAAATAATTAAATGAATTTTATTGGATGGGAGTGAAAATAGATAAGTGTGAGTAAATTTTATGTAGAATTATTTTTTCACACTTCCACACATCAATTTGGTGAAATAAGTGGATTTTCAATATAAAATTGAACTTAAAATGGATAATTTTTTAATATGGAACTAATATGGTTGAATTTTTTATTCACTGGAAAATTTTATAGAAATTTATCTTTTTGGGTGTTTAATTGATTAATGTTCTTGGTGTCATTTTTTATATCATTTATGAAAAAAATTAATTGAATATTTAAATGATGATTAATTTGGAATTTTTTTATGATGCTGCAACGAAAATCTTGCAAAGGGCTGGAGTTACTATACCTAGGATCAATTGACCAATTGACCATTCCAATATACTATAAGAATAAAACTCAAAATTTTGGAATATCATCAATCTATAGTGTGCCAATCTGATTGACCACATGGAAAAAGGGAATTACTGTAAGTTCAAAGGGAGAGACTATCATCCAAAGTGATTACATCATTTTTTTATTGACTAAAACTTCAGAAAATGGACCCCTACTCATGGTTGATCATGCTAATCGACTACACCCCTCACCAAAACCAAAGCCCCACATGTACTCACAATCCACTGTTGATGTTGCGAACTTCCCAAACACTCCCAATCCAAATCTGTACCACCACCACAGAGGATGAAGCTGGTTGGGGGACTCTCTATTGTGGTTCGTTGACCACTAAGAGAGAATAATTGAGGGGAAAAAGAAACTATATTTCAAGAAGAATAAAGGATTACAATTACCCCTCCCACACCTCTCTTTATTTCTCTCACATGGAGCTCTCCCAGCGTTCTCACAATAGATCTCTCCCTTGGCTCGAATATAATTTGATTATTAAAGGAAGCATCCCAAAGCCTCTTTATATAGCCACGGTGTAGGATTCCATGTTTGACACAACTCCTCCACAAATCCCCACCTACCTTCAATAATGGAATCCTACATAATTAACATGTGTATCATCCAATGTTGAAGTAGCCATGTTGCTAGTGGGGTTCGTGAACCAGCCACCTAGCATGCAGCTGTAAAAAAATCCATCAATTCTCCCCCTATAGCTACAATCCGCTGGAGCATCTTCAAAGGTCTAGCTTTTCTCAAGGAACCACCTTTTTCAACATATCTTTTGGGTTCTCCTTCTTGTGGATCTTTACAAGTCATAAAAATTGTTAATCCATCACTTCATGTATCCAATGATAGTGAATGTCGATGTACTTTGTCCGGGAATGGTACCTGGAGTTCATGATCATGTCCAAAGCACTTTGACTATTGAAATGAACCTTTTACTCCTTCTAGATGAATCCTAGATCCTATAGAAAATGATTTTTCCACAACATCTCCTTGCTCGCTTCTGAATCAACAATGTACTCTACTTCCGTCATGGATAAAGAAGCACACTTCTGCAACTTTGAATGCCATGATACAGCTCCTCATGCAAAAGTATAGATGTATCCATATGTAGACTTCTAACTATCAGGATCCCCAACCATATATTCATATATAAAGCCCTCCAAGATTGGTTCAAATCCCCCATAGCACAAACATAACTTTTATGTGCCTTTAAGATACCTTAGAATCCACTTGACTGCATCTGAGTGCTTCTTCCTGGGATTAAAGAGAAATTGGCTCACGATTTCCACAACATGGGAATTGTAAGGTCTCATACTCACCATAGAGTACATCAAGATTCCAACTACTGAGGAGTATGGTATCATCTCAATCGCTTCAATTTTTTCCTTGGATAACGGGTATGAACTCTTGGTCAACTTCAAATGACTGGGAAGAGGTATGCTTTCTGGTTTGGCTTTGTCCATGTTGAAACATTTTATAACACGCTCAACATACTTCTCCTAAGATTTCCATAACAACTTCCTCTTTCTGTCACGAATGATCTGCTTCCCGAAAATCTATTGAGATGCTCCCAAGTCTTTTATATCAAAATAATTGTATAAATCCTTCAACTAGCTAATATTTGATGCATCCTTCCCAATGATCAACATGTCATCAACATAAAGTTGATGGGAAAAAGTTACCATCCTAAAATCTATGGATATAGACACACTAGTCCTTCTGTGTCTGCTTGATTCCATGACTCACCATGGATGAGTCAAACTTCTTGTACCACTACTTGGGAGCTTATTTCAGTCCGTACAAGCTCTTATTCAATTTTTAGACAATATTTTCTTATACAGAAACCTCAAATATTTTAGGCTACTTTATATAGATCTCCCTGGAGAGGTCACCATGAAGAAAATATGTCTTTACGTCCATCTGTTCAAGCTCCAAGTCCAAGCTATCCACTAATATGAAAATGACTCAGATTGAAGCCATCTTCACCACGGGGGAAAATCTCATCAAAGTAGACTCCTTTTTTCTAAAGGAATCCCTTAACAACTAACCGACCATTGTGCTTGACCTCCCTTTTTTTGTTGTCCTTCTTCATCCTGATCACCCATTTGTTCATAAGTGTCTTATTACCTTTGGGTAATTCCACCAAATCGTATGTTTGGTTATTCATCAAAGAACCCATCTCATCCTCCACTGCATGCAACCACTTGAGTTTTTTGGGATGATACACTGCTTCCTGGTATCCTTCAAGATCCCCCTCATCAGTCAGAAACATGTAATCTGACTTCGAATATTTTGTTGATGGAATCCTTCCTCGTGAAGATATTCAAACCTGTGAAATTTTAGGTTCGGGAGGCACAACATCATCAATCTCTTATGATGGTTCTAAAACTTTATGTCAAGAGTATTTAATCTCCCCCTGCTCAATATCCTCCTCCACTACCTCCTGGTACATTGCTGATTAGTCTTCGTGCACCTCCTCCTCTTCAATGATAGGTGGTGATAGTATAGGTGTTGGATCATGAATTTAGTCCTCAACACTTTCCCTTCGATAAATTTTAGTATTTTTAATGTCCTTGATCATCTGGTTCTCATGGAACACGACATCTCTGCTTTATATCACCTTCTTCTCCTTTAGGTCCTAAAGCATGTATCCAAACACCTCATCTCTATATATGATGAAGATGCATGGAGTAGATCTCCCGTCTAGCTTCTTCCTGAGATCCTTGGATACATGTACAAATTCCAAACATCCAAATACTCATAAATGAGAGTAAGAGGGATGTTTACCAAACCATCTATTTTGTGGAATCTCAAAATTCAGTGGGACCAATGGTGATATGTTGATGAGGTAGCATGAAATATGAATAGATTCTACTCAGAATGGCTTAGGGAGATTAGCCAAACTCATCATGCTTCTGAACTTCTGCATGATGGTTCTATTCATCCTTTCTGCAACATCATTGTGTTTTTTGGTGCGATGGACTGTCCCCTCATGTCAGATGCCCTCACTCCTGCAATAGGCATCAAATTCCCTGGATGTGTACTCTCCTCTGTTTTCTGAATGAATACACTTCAGCTTCCTTCCAGTTTCATGCTCCAACATGGCGTGGAATATATTGATGTAGTCTAGTACTTGTTCCTTCATCCACAAGAAGAACACCAAAATCCTTTGAGATGCATCATCAATAAAGGATAGAAAATATTTGTTACCTTCGAGTGAATCAACCTCTATGAGTCCACATACATCAAAGTGAACCAGATCCAGCAACTCTAATCTCTATGATGAAGTAGTATTGAATGAGACTCTATGCTGCTTCCCATACAATCATTATTTACAAGGATCAAGTGATTCATCTTTTTTCAATTTTGATGTACTTATTCTTCATTTGGGTAGACAACCCTTTTTCACTCATGTGGCTGAGTATCCTATGCCACATATTGGATGACGTCTCTCATTCCACCGTGTTGAGGCTATCTTCACATATCTTCACATGAGTTATTTACAACGTACCACATATGTGTCCTCAGGTGATGATGATGGATCCTTTTGTTATCTTCTATGCTCCACTGCTGAAGATGTTGTCATAGCCTGGTCGATCAGAGACTATACCTAATAAAAAGTTGATTCAAAGACTTGGAACATGCCGAACATCCTTCAGGGTGATTGTGTATCCGCCATTCATCTTGAATTGGATATCACCCATGAAAAAAATCTCTATTGAACTGGTATTCCTCATCGTGACTGCACCAAAGTCACCATCTTGATAAGTCAAGAAATACTCACAATGCGGCATGATGTGGTATGATGCTGCAGTATCGACCACCCATTCTGTGTCTTGTCTTGATGTATAAAAGCATGTATCTTCTTCATATTTGGAGAAAATAATAAATTCTCCACTGACACTCACATGTGCGTCTTCATTTCCTATATGTTGGTTGCTACTTTGACCATTTTCTTGTAACAAATTTTGGTAATTATTCTTCATGTGTCCCTCCATTCCACAATGGTAGAATTTGTATGTCAACCTCCTACTATCTGTGGAATTTCCTATCTTATTTCTTCAACCTTTGGTTCCTTCCCCATGACCTCCTCTTTGTTGTATCTCTCGCTTCTACAGAATGAGAGCTTTCATATGGTTGTAACTCACATCCTTTCTTCAGGCTTCATCATTGAAAAATGAATCTCTTACCATCACCATGGTAAGTTTTCCTCTAGGAACCAAGTTGTTGAGTGAGAAAACAAGTGTATCCCATCTATCGGGAAGTGTGTAGAGTAAGTGGTTAACATGATCTTCACCATTTAGAGTCTTACTGGCAGCCACCATCTAGTTCACCAGGATTTGGAATTCATTGGTGTGTTTGGATATAGAGTTTCCACTTTATAGTTGAAGATTCATCAACCGCTTCAACAAAAGGATCTTGTTTCGAGTAGTCTTGGATTGGTACATATTTTCTGACTTTGTCCAAAGTTCGTAACCACCAGTATCCTAAGCAACATTGTGGTAAGTGTTATGATTGTTCCATTGGTGGATTTTACTGATCATATTCTTGTTTATCTTCTTCCACTCCACTTCCTTGGTGGCATCAGGGTTGAATTATTCATTCTCAATGGGGTTTAAAAGATTATTATCATTGAGTATATCTTATATTCAAGACTCCTAAATGGAGTAGTTAGAAGAAGTAAACATGATCATTCCTCCCATGGATGATCCCTCCATTGGATTTCAATTTAGTTAAAATTGGTACCGAATCTAAAAAAATGGATCTCACGGTTGTGTCTGGAATAGTCAAGAATGGTTGAATCGACTCCTGGATCATCGAAATCAGATATCGATTGATCAAGTTATGATAAAAATAGTATCAATGATCAAGATCGTCCAATGACATGGTGATGACGTGTTGATGGCATGGAGATGACATGGTACACCAGAGTAGCTACCAAAAACTCACCGAAAACATTGTCGGCGTCAGAACATTGCCTTCTTCTCTAGAAAGGGGGTACTGTATCACCCGAAGTTTTACCAAACTTTGATCGGGCTTAGGAAGCTCTTTTTACCTTCATTTTTGATGTTGTTTGCGCTGCTGGAATTTTCATGACATAGGATTTCAGAATATTCCTTCAAAACACAATTTTGGGCAACTTGAATTTTTCCAATCATTGTAAAATTTTCACTGCCCATCGTTATTTCACTAGAAACTCCTCTAATACCACTTTTTGTGGTTCTCTAACCACTAATAGAGAAGAATGGAGGGAAAACCGAACTTTATTTCAACAAGAATAAAGTATTACAATTACGCCTCCCACACCTCCCTTTATTTCTCTCACATGGAGCTCTCCCAGCCCTCTCACAATAGATCTCTCCCATGGCTCAAATCTAATATGATTTTTGAAGGAATCATCCAAAAGCCTCCTTATATAGCCATGCTAGAGGAGTCCATGTTTGACACAACTCATCCACCAACCCCCTACCTTCAACAATGGCAGCCTATATAATTAACATGTGAAACCAGCAATGTTGAAGCAGCCATGGTGCTGGTGGGGTTGGTGAACTAGCCACCTACCATGCATTTTGGAAAAAACTGCATCAGTCTCAGATGAAACCATTGAATACTATCCAAATTATCAAAGAGGGAGGATGAAACCTTCCAATACCCTCTATTTCCATTTGGAATACATCCTAAATTTGAAATAATAGGCACTATTGTGGTTGAAAATAACCACCATGTCTCCTCTATCATCACTGAGTCACATCCAAGCTACATCAGAACTCATCATGAGTAAATATATGTGGATAGTTACATGAAATTTAGGACTTATGATACCCCATATCAAACCCAAATACAATAAAGGGAGATCAATTTCACCATCGTGAATTAGTCTTCATGACTTTTTTGGAGGATACCACCAATTATTGCCTTTCAATGCTCAACCTGCGCTGTTTAAAAGACAATTTCAAAGAGCTCGAATCCTAACCATAGACTATGATAGCTCTCTTAAAAAGATTTTCTACTTAGAACTACGGAACCACTGACACTTGATGTATCAAATTCACTGGTAGGTTGAGCTGAAAAAAACTTTGAATTCTAGACGCCTTTGGGATAAGCCCAATAGTAGATTCCCAATCTGTTTCATCCTAAGCCCATGATAGAATTTGAGCACAGTCACTTGACATGTTCAACTCCACACGTTATGCCTGTGGAGCATTGAATATGTTTTCTACTAAAATATAGGGCTCGATCATAGTAGGAAAAATTTCTTTCCAAGTAAGATTTTAAATATGCTGATGCAAAGGATTTAAGACTGTCCAATTTTTCACTTAGTTGAAATATAAGAAAAGAATAAGTGGGCTAATAATTCTATGAATAGATCAAGAATACATGTTTGGTTTAAAAAGAACTAATTTATTTCAGAGGATGGGTATTGAGGTTTTTATTTTCTCTTTAAAAATAAAGGATGGGATTTTTTTTAGAAAAATAAGACACCAAAAAGAAGGGAACGATAGTGGAGGAAGGAGATTGATATTGGAATGAGCACTTTTTAGGATTAGGAGGATATTTAGAAGCTCTCACAAAGAGATTCTTCATCCATTTTCTTTTCTTGGTTTCCTCTATATTTGAATAAATGTTAGAAATACATTGAAACATTCAATATTTATTATTGGATAATTTGAATGTGATTGAGATGGTTGGTACTTTTACTTCATTCAAGTGTAATGTGTGGCTGGAAACTATCCATTTCTCATCCTTCAAGAAGTATATATCCTTTAATTTCTGGAAATTAGTGAGAACTATTTTTTATTTTTTTTGGGTTTCTATCTACTTACCATTTTGAATTCCATATGAGAAGAGGATATGTTAGTAAAGGGTAGAGCATTAGGCATAATAAATAAGTTTTTTATAATTTAGAACATGTTTCTTCATTGAGTGGATTAGTGGATTTTTCAATTGAGAAAATAGAGTATCAATTCATCAATAGGTTATTCATTTAAGATAACTGACCATCCACTTTTTTCCAAACCCATAAACACTTATGCATGAATGCAGGCAAAAAATAAATAAACAAACATAATAATAAAATATGAACCATCCAATCGAATTCCCTTGTTCCATATCGTGACTGCTCCCTTCTTGCTTGTGATATTTGCACTCATTATTATGTTGTTGATTGTTTCTCTACTTCCCTATTGTTCTCACACCACTAATTTTATCACCACCATTTAATTTCATAATCTCACTTTTACTTTTTCTCAATCACTATTTTTCTCTTGTTTGTGATGTTACTTGGTCACAAATAACACACCCTTTTCAAAAGTCTTTCCCAGTGGATCAACCCATATTCACATATTTACTTGTTTTAAATGGGGTTTATAAATTTTAACTTTCATTGAACCTAGTAATGATCTAGGTCACGACCAATGAACCATGTATCATTCCTACCATGATTCATGGGCTCTTGTTGGTTTCAAACCATCCTAGGTTAACATTGCACAAATAATAAACCTTAGAGGTTTTCACCAATATCTATTTTACCCATAAATCTTGATAACAAAGATTTTATTATAAAAATGTTAGCGATGTCTTTTTATGGGTCTATTTTGAGTCCCAACCTTCCTGTTATTCATACCTATCAGAATTCCCAAGACATGGATGAACTACTTTACTGAAATACTATTTTATAAAACCCCAATGCATGAGACTGAATCTCGAGACACGAGCCAGGATGCCACATGGCCTCAAGAACTTCCCCTGATCACCAAGTTTGTTAACAAGTGGTGAGGGATATGAGAATCCTTGAGGAATGATTTTACCTGAATAATAAAATAATAAATGATATATGCTCATGTAAAAAATATTTTAATTAAAATTCATTTAAAAACTCTAGGAATGGAAACAACCTTGTCTAAAAAACCAACACCAATCCAACATAGGAAATTAAATAGAAGATACATAGGCTAACATATCTAATAAAATACACAAACCATGATCCACGATCCACCATCTCCTTCTCCTCTGATCACTTGTGAAGAATGATGTATTCCCTTTTTTTTGTATCACATCCAACCATGCCTACATGCCTATAGATGTGGAAATATAGGCGGTGAGTAAAAACATAGTGTAATATCAACATTAATCCAATAGGCATCCTTATAATTTTTATTTCACTATACAATGCTAATAAACCATGATGAATCAAAAGAAATTTAAAATTGAAACATTTGATTCAACCAATTTTCGAAATCCCATAAAAATATTTAGAAAATGATTCCATGGTTTATGAAAAGAAACTTCATTCAAATAAAAATACATTAGTTCCCTAAAACTATGTTTCTTTTAAAAAATCCATAGCCTAGAAAATGCTACTTTTCAAAAGCTCAAAAAAAAAACTCCCATTTAAAAAAATATTTTGAAAACCCAAATTTCCCAAATCTGAAGCAAAAACCCCTTTCCATCAAAATTAATTCCCCATGCCAAGGCTTCCCAAACATCACTGTTCCATAGATCAATACACATGTGATGCTTGGTTTTACCATTGCAAAAGAAAAACCACTGATAAAAGGGGAACCTTTATCAGCACTAGCAAAAAGCACTGATAAAGGTTGATGTTTATCAACGTTATTCTTAACGTTAATAAAACCTTCTAATAAAAAATATTATTAATATATAAAAATATTATATATATATATATATATTCAAAAAATAATATTTATTTATATAAATTAATTGAAAAACTCATGTTTATAATTAATATAAATATGACATGCAAATATATATATTTTTTACAATTCAAATATATATATATATATATATATATAATGTTTTCAAAAAGTATTTATAAAATTATAAATAAAGAAATATATATTTAAATAATTATAAAATTTTAAAAATATATTTAAATAATAAATTTATTTAAATAAATATATATATTTATTTAAATAATTATAAAATTATAATAAATATATTTAAATAATAAAATTATTATATTTATTATTATATATATTTATATATTAATAAAAATATACAAATAATTATATAAATATTTATAATTATATAAATAAATATAATTATATAATTATTTATAATTATATAAATATATTTAATTGTATAAATATATTCATATTTATATAAAAAATATTTAAATTTTTTATAATTATAATTATAAATAAATATAATTATACCAAAAACCTAGAGACGTGTGAGGCATCTCAGAGGTCGTGGTTGAGGGCATGTGTGTGATGATGCGTCATGGGGGTGGTCCACCAAATCTACCATGGACCAGCTTACACCAGAGCAGTAAATGCTTCAGGAGATGTATTATGTGCTCTTTAATCCAAAGCATTCGCAGTCAGAGTGGGAGTCGGCTGATGGTGGTGCAACATCTGCATATGGTCATGATTGATGATATCGATCCTTTTGATATGTATCTTTTCCATTGTGGGAAAGGGTTTGTATTGTCTGTTTACCCCACCCCTTCTTTGCGTGCTTGTTACTTTTCTTTCTTTTAATAAATAGTCAGGAGCTTTAGCTTCTAGCTGGACCGACCTTGTTATATACATCCATATATATATACATATTTATATTATTTTATAAATATATATTTATATAAATATATTTATTTATAATTATAATTATAATTAAATAAATACATAAATACATATTTATAAATAATATTTATATTACAATAAGCACACACACATATTTTTTTAAAGTAATATATAATTATTAATTATATAACTTTTAATAAAAAATTATTTTCAAAATTTTGATATATAAAATTTTCATATTTACATTAGTCAAAATGTTTAATAGTTTATTTATATACATTTATTACAAAATGTGTTTATAATTAAAATAAATATAATATATTAATATTTTATTTAAAAAATTATATATTATATAAATGGTTATATTTATTTAGATATATATTTATATGGATATTAAATAATATAAAATATATGTACATGTAAAACTGCATGTCTGTATGTGTATATGTGTATATACATATACGTATGTATATGTTTATGTGTGGATCTGTTTGTGTACATATGTATGTTTTTAATTCACATAAATGTTATGAATTCACTTTTTTTTTTATATTTTGGTAATTTATATAATTTAATTAATCCATTTATTATTATATATTCATTCATATTGTAAAAAATATATTTAACATTTTTTAATATTTATTATACATATATTTATTTACAATATATATGTAATATTTTTTCAAGTTGGGGTCAAAGCCTCTTTTTTTATTGAAACAAAGGACCTTGTTTTTGGGTAGAGGAGACCCATTACATGGACCATATGCCCAATGGCCATCAAACACCATTACATGGACCTAGAGGCAGATGTTTTTTTGGATCAAAGGCCCTTTAGTTAATTGTTTTTCTATATTACCTGGGCTGTAACAATACCCGCTATAGTTCTGCCACCGCTACAATTCCTCCTATAGTTCTCCCTACCACTATAATGTCGTTAGTGCGACAATTCTGCTACAGTACCACTATAGTAACCTATGCCCAATGGGTTTTGAACACCCATCCTTTGATGTAGTATTACGGGGTTCTTACCACTAAGCCAAACCCCCACTACAATGTTTGATATTTTGAATATCTTTATAATTTATATGAAAAATATTTATTCATTTTTATTTATTAAGTTTAAACATTTAAAATTTGATTGAAATTTATATAATTAATCTATTTAAATTATTTTCTTCATAATTATGCTATTTAAATATTTAATTATACAATTATATATTTATATATTTCAAAAAATAATTTATGAAATTATAAATAAATAAATATGTATTTAAATATTTATAAAATTATAATAAATATAATTAAAAGTTGGGGTTGATGACTCTTTTTATAATGAAAATGAATACCTCTTTCTATCTGGTTAAAGAGAGACCCATCACATAGCCCTTAGGCCCAAGACCAAGTAGCCCATGAACATGGCTTGAAGGCCCGGTGCAGTGTCATGTCTACATAATACTTCCATCATTACTGATTTATACACCATGTATGTGTCCCCATCTACCCACATCATGTTTGTGTCAATGCATGTGATGTAAATCCGCAAGGGGTCCTTCCATGATTTGAACTGTTGTCTTTTGGATGTAGGATTACGGAGTTTACCACACTTGTGCCACCCCAACTACATTATAATAAATATATTTAAATATTAAATATATTTAGTGTGTTTATAATTATATATTAATATATATAGATATATGTATATTTATATTTGTATAAATTTGAATAATTACTATTTAGAGAAAAGATGGTGTCTTTGAGAGCACAAGGCGATGGAAATTTTTCGAGGACCTGAAATTAGATCTTCAATTTCTTTCCTCCTCTAGTTATGGTGTTGTAATCATCAATCAAGGTGACTAAGGATGAAAAGGTGAAGTTGTCAAGGTCATCCCGGAAGGGTATATCCTTTATAGAGGTCCTATGTATGAAGCCTCTAGTGGAAGGAAAACTAGAGGCGTCGAACTCATTTGCACCTTCAACCTTATCTAAAGAAGGTAAGATCTCTATTTTTTGTTAATCAAAAGGCTTTCAAAGAATGATAGGATTCCTATCGGTTCTCCCTTATTGTAAGGATGATTATGGAAAAGGGAGATAAACCCCTGACTATGGAAGACCAAAAATGTAAGCTGATTCGAATCGGGGGATTCAAATGTTAGAAGATCATCCCCATTGTAAAGGAATACTTCTATTTAATCTTCCAATCAAAAACTAAAAAATCCACAACTTGGGATTCTAGTTTCTATAACCTGAATTCATGGATTTTAAGAATCTTGGAATAAAATTTCATCTATAATCTCTTTCAGGAGAAGTACAAAAGCACTCAGGTCTGGGTCCGATTTCATAGCCTCGGTTGGGTATTTTGGCAACCACATACTTTGAAGGACATTGCCACTAGCATTGGTGCACCTCTCAAGCTTGAAGACAACACCACATAAGGAAACTTTGTCTTTTATGATAGTGTATTGATTGTTATGGATTTCTCAATTCCTAGGTCTGATAATTTTTTTCTTATTGTGAATGGTGAAAATTTTTATGTTGAGGTTTAATATGAATTATTACCTGACTATTGCAATTTCTATATGCTTCTTGGACATGATATTTTCCACTATAGATAGGTTTAGATGATTAATTCCATTCCACCCAAGGGAATGGGGTAGGTATTGGATGAGAAGAAAGTGGTGACCTAATATAGGGTGATTGGTGAAGAAGACAAATTGGGCCCCACCATTTACCCTCACACCCTAATGGGTATGCAAAATTTAAAGGTAAGACAACCCACTTCTCAGAATGAGGCAATTTTTGCCTCAATGAATGACATTATTATTTTGGTCGATGAAAACATGATAAAGTGTATTCAGTGAGTGATACTACTAATTATTGATGCTCTACTTTTTAAGTTGATTCACACCCTATGACTATCCATCAAGGATCATACCCTTATGACTCTATTGTAGGTCCATATAGGCCCTTAATGGTGATAGTGAAGTACATGTGTAAGGAAAATCGGTTACCGAAATGTAGCATGACGAGCCTCATAAACATGCTACTAAGCATGATGTGTCTTATAAGGAATTCACTGCTCAGGTTTCCATTAATATGCAATTGGATCAGGATGAATTCTTCACTGCCTCTTTTGATCATAGAGGTAAGAAAAAACTATTGCTGAATATTTTGAGTAGGATAAATCGTCCAAAGGTTCATTTTATAACAATGTGACTATGTCGTTAGTTCACCCTGATATTATTCAATCGGTTAAGGATATGATCCATATGCTTGTTGAGGATTTCCTAGATAGGTAGGGGAAGGGCTGTATTTCTTGAGTTGATGCGGTGCAAGATGATTATGATGTCCAACGTCCTAGTCCAATGAACTCTATTAAAAAAATTAGTTTGATTGAAATTTTAAATAGGTCCTAGTGTAAGGTGGTCTTCAAGGAGGAATTTGGAAATGTCCATGGAGCTCTACTTATTGATGAAAAATATTCAGACACTGAGACTATTAAGTTGGTTTTGGAGGGCTCAGGTCCGACAAAAGACCCAATTCCATCAAATTACAATGATGGTGGGACATAGCAGCAACCCTAAACATGGAGGAGGGGCCATTGTCTAAGGGGAAGGGGCTGTGGATGATCCCATTAAGGATATTTTGATTATTTTGCGGTGGGTTTTCACATGTTTAAACTTCCCATCTCCTCATGTATTTTTGGTATTTTATTTTCAATAAATTTCACAATCACGTGCTATAACCCATGGTTCACACCGTCTTGAAAATACAAATATATTTATAAATATATATAAATAATTTTTAAATATATTTATTTATAATTATATTTATAAATAAATAAATACATAATTAAATTATTATAAAATTATAATAAATTTATTTAACTAATAAATATATTTATTATATTTATAATTATATCTAAAAACTTATTAAATTTATATATTTATAATTATAATTATAAATAAATAAATAATTTTTTAATTATAAAATTATAATAAATATAGTTATTAATCAGAAAAGTATAGTTACCGAGTGTACACAGACCTAAAAATTTATTAATGAAAATAAAATGAAAACATGAACCTGTAAGAGTGTGGCGTATAAAGCCCCACAAAACCAAAAAAGAAAAAAAATAGAACCAAAAAAAAAATGACCCAACGATCCACACACCATGTCCCATAACCACACTCATTTGGTAGTCTCACAAACCCACATCATAAAGACCCAAATGGCCAGAAACAACTGCTCCACTTGATGCATCCAGGATGTCACCCAATAGTTGCCAACCACAAAGATCTTGCACACCGGACCACATCAAAGAAGATGACCAACAAAAACCACCTGAGGTCATTAGTCAAAAAATGATCTTCCACATATGTTACTCTGTCGTTTTGCTTCATTGCACACATGATTGAGGTGACCTGATTCCCTTCACCTTAGATTTCACTCATCACTTCATTTGTGGGAATTTTATACTATCCACATCCTATACAACTAACAACCCAAATAACATTAGAATGTTGTGCCCGCTGGTATCCCATACCACTGCAAGTTAGTCCAAAACTTCCAACATCCATCAACACCCAAAATATGTGAACATGAAACATTGGCCAAAATAAAAAATGCACAAGCCCGAAAATAGAAGCCCATCCAATGATTCACCAAACCACAACCTAAAACTAGTTCACAAACCCAGGAATGTGGTAAAAACTGTCTGTAACCGAGTTGAGGTGAAAGTGGTGTTGTGGTATGTTGGGCAGCGAAACAAAAACCAGCAGTGCAATCAAGCCAAACAAACACAAATTAAACAATGAATGACCTGGAACTGTGATTTCAAAAATGCAAGATTCAAAATAGAATCTAAGAATGCAGAAATAGTAAATAGAAAAAGGGATTTAATGTGCTTCGACCTCTTAGGGGACTTACTGCATGACAAGAACACCACCCACACATGCCATTTTATTAATTGCTCAAGAAAAATAGTACCAGATTACAAGATACAACAATCATGAAAAACAGAAAAACAAGAAACAAAAAAAATTAGAGCATGATCAAACCAGATAGATGAACAAAGGTTGGTTAGCTTACCCTGACCAACACTACCTCTCTAATTATCTTGTTTTGATATCTTCCTTGGTTCTGGATCTAGAAACACAAGAAGAGAAGTCTCATTTACAGTAGGAGCACGCCAAATATTTACTAAGAAAACCCTCATCAGGGATGAAAGTAAATGTGGCGCAGTGGGTCCTTGTCAAAAAACTTGATCAGGACTCCCTGACACCAGAAATCCACCAGATATGGACTTGGTGATGTTGGAAACCACTGTACCTAGACTCCATCGTTCAGAGATCACTAGTCTTGAAAATAGCCCTTTAATAAGGACGAATCACCCAAAAACCGCGATCTGAAACCACCAAACTCGAATAGAAGAGGAGTCAAGGATGATACCGATTATCCACCAAGAACTGCACCCACGAGCGAGAGGAACTTCTGACCTGTAAATATTCTCTAAGAAACCCTATTGGTGGGAAAAGAGGACCCTCAAAACTCCAAAACCGAAAAACAACAGACACCCGGGGGGCATGAATCCTCTGCTGAACCAAACCTACAATAGAACATGAAAAAGAATCCAAAATAATGGAAGACTATGATGGAAAGGTTGGTTCCATCAGATCCACGACCAGGAATTAAAACCGAGAAAAAAATAACTACCAACTGGTATTCGTTATCCGAGCAGGTATAATAAAACAATGCATACAAAAAAATGGGTGGAGAAAATAAAATCATGTGGGAAAAACAATTTAATATGAAAAAAATGTGAAATTAAAATATCAAATTTTACAAATCTTGACCATTTTCATTTAAATTTTTTGATGTTCTTTCACCTAACCTATGAATTGAATCGAGCAATCAAGCTAGATAACCTAAGCCAAACAAAAAAATGACAATAAACAGTGCTAGTCAAACTATTCACTGCTTATTTCCAACATGTGTATCAATGTGATATACATTTTCCCTCTTCAATTCAATCTAAGCTACTACTTAAAAATTCTTATAAATAAAACCTCTAAACATAAAAAAATGCATACATGCACTTACTTGAGCTGATTGCTGAGATCATGCCATTGAGGAAGTCCCATACTGCAAACTTGTACATGCACACAATCAAAAAAAATAGTACCAATCCTCAAAGTATAATAGGAATACAAAGTATGAACATAAAATCAACAGTTTATATTAAAGAAGTAGTAACAAAAAAAATAGGTCATGCAAATGAAACCAAACAAAGCACAAGAGTCAGAGAAAAAAACACTTACTCCAACTAGATCTATGACAGACCCAAAAGACACTCCACCTATGGAGAATACATTGCTTAGAACCGTACAAAAGGGGAAGAAAACTCCTAACCTAAACTGCTGTATAACCCATATATCCCCGATCCTAGAGCCAACTCATAACTATGAGGAAACACACCCAACAAGCAAGGGAAGCCCGTTACCGACCTAGGGAAAAACCATCTGAGTCTAGCCCACCTGCGACATCAAGCACCTTATTCCCAAGTACCCATCCAATTTCGATAAAGAGATACCAGCAACACCCCCATCATGAAGTCTGTTGATCATCTAGACACTGTAACACCCCCAAATAATAAAGGGTTAAATGACTAAATGATATGAATCATGTCAACAAGGTGCACCTTCTTTTTCGGGATTATGTCTGATTAAAACTCCACCGTTAAGCATGCTTGGCCTGGAGTAGTGATTAGGATGGGTGACCTTCTGGGAAGTTTCCCAGGGTGTGTGTGAGTGAGGAAAAGGCACACTGGAAGGGGCATGTGTTGGTCTGTGGGGACTATCATTAGTCAGATGACCCGTTTAGGCATGTGGGTGGACCCCAAGGTGGGGACCATGTGTCTGTGGGGCAACTAGTGGTACCTGGCGGGCCAGGACCCGACGACCATGTTAAAGGCGGGGTGTCTGTGCTGTCACTGAGACCCTGTTGTTACATTTGGTATCAGTGGGAGGATCCCATCCATAAGTGCAGTGCACTACCTGGGTTGAGATGTAGGGCCCACAACGAGGTCGTTGTGCTCTAAAGGGGGGGGGGGGTGATTGTAACACCCCCAAATGATAAAGGGTTAAATGATTAAATGATATGAATCATTTCAACAAGGTGAAACTTACTATTCGAGAGCCTGTCTGATTAGAACTCAACAGTTAATCGTGCTTGGCCTGGAGTAGTGATCATGATGGATGACCTTCTGGGAAGTTTCCCAGGTGTGTGTGAGTGAGAACAAAGCATACTGGAAAGAACATGTGTTGGCATGTGTGGACTATCATTAGTCAGATGACTCGTTCAAGCATGTGGGTGGACCCCAGGGTGGGGACCACGTTTCTGCGGGGCAACTGGTTGTACGGCATATGTGGACTGTCATTAGTTAGATGACCCGTTCAAGAATGTGGGTGGACCCCAGGGTGGGGACCACGTTTCTACGGGGCAACTGGTTGTACCTGGCGGGCCAGGACCTGACAACCATGTTAAAGGTGAGGTGTCCCATGATCTTCTTCTCTTAAACACTTCCCAACATTATACTTTCCTCACACTAGGTTACCTCCTGAGAAGCCTAGCAGACTTGGGACACAAAGAGGGAAACATAACCCAGAGTTGAACCCACAACTCTACCCCCTACAAAACACCATACACACTACAAAATGATGACATCGTTGAAACCAGGATCAACTACACTAGATTGAGCCCCATCACCCCTTGAACTATTCCTTCCAAGACAATCCCTTTTAATGTGTCCTGGTTTCCCACACTGATAGCACTTCAGTGTCTTACATTGACCTTTACCTATCCTTTTCCCCTTATCACTGCTTTTACCTTGTCCCCTATCATTTTATCTACCCAGAGAATTAATCCCATTTCCCACTGATTCTAACCCATTCTTTGACTGCAATTATTTTGAAAGAAGACCTGACTTAACCTCTTCTAGGGTCAGTGATTCCCTACCATACATCATAGCATCTACCAAAGAACAATAACTGTAACATTATACTTTCCTCACACTAGGTTACCTCCCGAGAAGCCTAGCAGACCTGAGACACAAAGAGGGAAACATAACCCAGAGTTGAACCCAGAACTCTACCCCCTACAAAACACCATACACACTACAAAATGATGACATCGTTGAAACCATGCTCAACTACACTAGATTGAGCCCCATCACCCCTTGAACTATTCCTTCCAATAAAATCCCTTTTAATCTGTCCTGGTTTCCCACACTGATAGCACTTCAGTGTCTTACACTGACCTTCACCTTTACTTTTCCCCTTATCACTTCTTTTACCTTGTCCCCTATCATTTTATCTACCCATAGAATTAATCTCATCTCCCACTGATCCTAACCCATTCTTTGACTACAATTCTTTTGAAAGAAGATCCGACTTAACCTCTTCTAGGGTCAGCGATTCCCTACCATACATCATAGCCTCTACCAAAGAACTATAAATGTTGTCAAGAGAAATTATGAGAATCATTTCCTGATCCTCTTCATTGACTACTAAATTTATATTGGCAAGATCTAGCATGATTTTATTAAACTCGTCAAGATGGGATTTGATAGAACAAACAAATTTCATCTTAAAAGTAAACATCCAATGTTTTTTATACAGTATATCAACTAATGAAGATGTCATATAAAAATTATATAATTTCAACCAAATTTCGGAAGTAGTAGACTCGAAGGATCCTTGTCTAAGGACCTTATCTCTTAGGGTAAGCAAAAGGGAGCTATGGGCATTAAAAATCACATCAAGGGGAACCTCTAGGTATTATACTATGGTCTGACCAGTTTGATTAATAGTCATAATGGGTTTCTTGGGCCCACATAAGGCATCAATTAAGCCTTGTTGAACGAGAAAGGATCTCATTTTAATTATCCACAAATTTAAATCGTTGTCTCCATCAATTTTCTCAATTGCATATTGCACTGTAGTCATGTTTATCTAGATGAGTGGATATCGAGTGGTTGGGGACAACGTTAGGCGTATGCCCCCAAGAACTGACCAATCTCAGTGGGTAAACATGTACTGTGAGATACAAAAATTAGAGGATTTCAATGAATAAATTGTTTTCTATTAACAAATAGAAATCAATTTAAACATGCAGAATTAAACAGAAATACAGATGCAAATAAAATTCCAGAAAACCTCAAATTAATAAACTATACAAAGACTGCAAAAAACTCCAACCAGAATACAAAAATACATATTAATAGAACTATAAGTAGGGGTAGATAACTAGAAACAACAATTGTAACAAGGATGTAAACATAACACAAAAATGAAAAATAGTTCTAAAGAAACTAAAATCCAAAGGCAATGCAAGAATATTATCAAAATCAAACAACATAAAAGCCAGGAAGGCTCTGATACAACTTATTGCAGTATGTTAGGTAGCAGAACAAAAAACCAGCAGTGCAATAAAGCCAAACAACCAAAAATTAAATAAGGACCAACCTAGAACTATGATTCCAAAAATTTAAGATTCAAAACAGATTCAAAGAATGTAGAAATAGTAAATAGACATAGGTATTTAACGTGATTTGACCCCTTGGGGGGCCTACTACATGACAAGAAAACCACCCACGCACAACATTTTATTAATTGCATAAGAAAAACATCACCAAATTACTAGATACAACAATCACAACAAATAGAAACACAAGAAAAAAAATTGAAGCATGATCAAACCATAAATATGAACAAAGGTCGGTCAACTTTCCCTGATCGAAACAACCTCTCTAATGCTCTTATTTTGATATCATTCTTGGTTCTGGATCTGGAAACACAATAAGAGAAGTCTAATTTACAGCAGAAGCATGCTAGATATCTACTAAGAAAACCCTCATCATGGATGCAAGTTAATGTTGCGCAGTGGTCAGAACACCAGATCAAGACTCACTGACATAGGGAAGCCACCAGATCTGAACCTGATGATGCTAGAAACCACCAGACCTGGACTCCCTCAGTCGTAGAGCACCGATCTTCAAAAAACTCTCTGATGAGGACAAAGCACCCACAAACCATGATCTAAAACCACCAAACTCAAATGGAAGAGGAGTCGAGGATGATTCAAATTATCCACCAAGAACCGCACCAGTGAGCGAGAGGAACTTCTGATCTATAAATCTGTAAGAAGAAACCCTATTTCTGGGTCAAGAGGACCCTTGAAACCCCAAAACCACCTAAAAGAACACACACAAGGGAGAGTCACGAATCCTCTATTGAACCAAACCTACAACAGAATGTGAAAAAAAAACAACCAAAACAATGGAAGACTATGATGGAAAGGTCGTTTCCCTCAGATCCATGAACACGAATTCAACCCGAGAAATAAAAAAAGAACTTCCAACTGGTATTCATTATCCGAGAAGGTATAATAAAACAATGCATAAAAAATGGGCAGAGAAAATAAACTCATGCGGTAAAACAACAAATTAATATAAAAAAATGTGAAA
This sequence comes from Viscum album, assembly GCA_963277665.1. Classification (NCBI taxonomy): domain Eukaryota; kingdom Viridiplantae; phylum Streptophyta; class Magnoliopsida; order Santalales; family Viscaceae; genus Viscum; species Viscum album. The sequence goes on from OY728166.1 coordinate 492,995,071, forward strand.
TTAAAATATCTAATTTTATAACTGGAAACCACCCTGTAACCCAAGGATCTGCATCCCAAGGTCTTTATGCAGTCCCCATATTCTCATCGGAAAATAACCACATGCCACCGGCTAATCACCAGCTGTACACCCGTCATCTAGAAGCTACATGATGTGGATCCATCGCCTCCAAATAAGAACCCACCAGTTGAACCCTCACCCACATTGAAAGACACAAATCTATACATCATCAAGATGAGGATAGAAACTATCATCACAAAGGGACCAACGAGACTAACCCCTGTGCTTGTCACTGACATCACATGTATTGACTGCCCCTTGTTGAAGATGTATTCAGGACCCACATCAACCACAAATTCCAGGGATGAAGATAGGAGACAACCATCACCCACCACACCCACAATGCTATCACCCAGGAAGTAGACGAGTCACCTAAATCAATTTAGAATCACTCATATCTATTCTTTCACCCCCTCCAACCATATCATAATTACCCCACTGAATGATTTCCATCCAATCCACAAATTGAAAACTGTTAAGGAAGAGGTCCTCCACATGATTTAATAAGGATATGAAAATAGATTATCTTTAATAGGTTATTCCATAATAAATATTTTTATTATATTTTTATTTTTTAAAAAATATATAAAAATATAAATATATGTAATTATATAAATATATTTATAAATATGTACAAATATTTATAAATATATAGAAATATTTTTAAATATATTTATTTATAATTATAATTATAAATATATATATATATATATATTAATAAAATTATATATTCATCTTATTTTTTTAGAAATGATAAAGATACCACTTTATCAGTGTTAAAAAAGCGATGATAAAACTGCACTTAGTTAGTGCTATAATTTTACCACTTATAAAGAGGAGTTTTATTAGCGGTGTCTATTTCAGTGTTGATTAAACTACTCTTTATCAATGATTTTTTTGAAACTGCAAATAAATTTAATCCATGATCTTATAAAAATAACCGTAATAGAGTTTTCTTCTCTCATGACTTCATGATTTCGTGGAAACTGATTTTTTTCATCGTTGCCACTGCAGTCACTGAACCCTACAGTTGCCGCCACTACTGACTTCTTCTACCGTTACCACCAAAACCTCTCCAAATATAAGGCATATTGAACCTCATCTTCATATATTCTTCAAGAACTAAGTGTCGAGCATTCCACGATAGTATATCCTCCTCCTCATTCCATTTCGTTATTTTCTGGATTCATGTGGTTCTTCACTATTATTCTTTTGTTCTTCTTCTTTACTGCGAAATAACCAATGAGTGTCAAGAAACCTCCAAAGGAATGAATTACTTGAGGTGGAGTATGAGTTCTATGATTTGAGGTGATTTTTTTACTTAATCATAGGTTCCCCCATATGAACTCACATTTTCATTGAAACTATAGTGTCCACATCCACACTATAGAACTAATTCTCATATACACAACTGCATCAAACTTTTACCTCCTCCAAACTACTCCCACACCCCTCGGAATAGAAACATATACCTACTCTAATGTTTGAATTGGTTTTCTTATTTGGTTTATTTCATTATTTATTTTTTATTTTCAACATATGTGTTTGGTATTCTATTTTTTTACGATTTTATTATTATACCAACAAATGTGATAATTTTCAATTCATTTAGAGTGTGTCTAAATTCTATTCTAATAATCATCAATGAAAGATTCACTTGTTTCTTGTTATCTAGCCACTTCTCTTTGAGAAAAAATTTTCCCATTTTATTTGGATAACTAATTTGAAAATGGCCATGACCAATGTGATAATTCTTCCATAGCATGTAGATTATTACCATTTTAGGGGATTGCAGGCATTGCATTGATAAAAGAATATTTTTCTTCAAGTTATCATGTTTTTTACCACTGTGATAGGATTGTTATTTTCTCTACTAAAGTAATATAAAAATATATTTTCTCCACTATAACGATTCTCATTCACCCTAGTAAGAACTTACCAAAGTTTCATTAATAATAAAATCAATGTACTATTTTTATAGTCACATGTCATCGGGAAAAAAGTTTCCCCTTTTCCATAAAACTTTAATGAGGAAACAAATGAATAATTCTTTAAATGAATGTTATTTTATTTTCTATTTATCATAATAATGATAGTTTCCATAAATTTATCAAAATATAGTTATCAATGGAAATAAGGGAAAACAGATTTAGAAGAAAAGGTGCAGTTTTAGAAATGGACTTAAATGTTTTTCATTCAAAATAGCGTGCTCCTAAATGAAACTTTTTTATCCAAAAGTTAAAGAACTTTTTTATTGGATTATACATTATTTTTCAAAAAATATAAATTTTCATAGGGGATAATACCATGAAACAATCCTAGGAGAACATTATAAATCTCAATAAAAGAAGATTATTTCCTTATTTTGATGGCTGTGGATTACAAATTTGATAGTTCCTATAGAAATGGTTTCATCCCAGTTAGGCTGATTATGTTGTCTATAATTGTGATCAATTAAGTGAACCTTAAAAATATATTTTTTATAAAGATATATAAAAAAAATATTATTTATCCTCTTCCACATTATGATATTATATATATAATTTTTTTGGGAAAGCTTGGGCATTTCTATCCCTCTAGATATATTTTATATTTGATTTTTTTGAATGTTTTAGTGCGCAATGGAATGTATGTTTATCTAGAATATATTATATCCCTTAACATTCTTATTTTTCTCTTGGAAAAAAATTTCGAAGTGGTTTTTATGGAATAAAATTTATGGGTAAAGATGAATTTGGGATTTATTTCCTAGCTATAAAATAAGGATTATTAGGGTTAATATATTAATTGTAGATGTGACATTTCTCTATGGTATATTAATTAAGGTGGGTGGCTTATTATATACGCTAATTAGTGATAAATTGTCAAATATTTCCTGTTGAATTTTATAAAAAATAATTTTATCAATTTTAAATGGATTTATAAATGTATTTAGAGTGGTTATGAATATTTCTTTTTTATGAGTAACATTCAAGAAATTATCTGTGTATTTTCTTGGAAAGTGTGTGATTTTTTCAAAAATGGGGATTTCTAATGGTGAATATTTCGTAGTGGTGGATTAATTTATAATTAAAAATTTTTAAGGGAATATTTTTCATTATTTGGTTTTATAGTTTTTAATAATTTACAATCATTTTTTGGTGACATTACTACTTATTTTTATGATTCATTTAGGGTGATCATTTTATTGTTCATGTTTATTAGAACCATTAATCAAATTTCATTCATTATATTTTTTTTAGTGTTATAAATATTTTAAAAAATACAATATTTTTTTGTGAAACCATTATTATATTAAATAAATTTATTTTATATCATTAAAAAGGTTTTCAAATAATATAAAATTTTCCCATAAAAATTTATATATGTAATTGTTTATACATATTGTACTGTATAATAGGTGACCTATGCTTCTGAAAGGGGGTTTCTTGCTGTTAAATGTTTGAAATCTTGGTTCATCATGGAAAGGGATTGATTTTGAAAATAGTGACTGAGTTTTCTAAGGTAGTTTAAAAATTAATTTGGTGTTTAATTTTACCATAACTATTTTTTCCATTTGTAAACATTTTGTTAAAAAGTGATTTTAAATAATGATTAACATGTTTTTTTAGTGATAATCATTTTGAAAAACAAATAAAAAGTTACCCAATGATTTATTAGAACAATATTCATCAGTTTTTTATAATGTAAATGTTTTTTTAATTGTAGATGATTGGTCTTAAAGTTAATAAATTATATTTATATGATGTTTTACAATGAGTATGATATTTCTTATTTAAAAGATGATATAAATAATGGATATTTTAAATTTCACATTGACTTTAAAATGGTGTTTTTTTATTTGAAATCAGAGTGAATAGAGAAATATTTTTTTAATGTAGTATGATCTATCAGCAATGTTCGATAAATCCAAGATAACCATTCACTTAAACCAAACCTAAGGAACTTTAAAGATTTTAGGGAAGTGGTAATTTATCAAATATTGATAATAAAACCATGACAATGGAATGCCACTAGCTCCATACAACCCATGAGATATCCATCATGACCACACCCATATAACCATGTATTTACACGAAGCTAATCACTACAAAAATTCAACCCTCAGACCAAAATACTTTTCATTTTCATGGAGTAATTGAAAACTTGATTTTAATATTGAAAATACAATGAATTTATTAGCATGAGTGAATATAAGTACATCCAACTAAGCCTTCTCAAGGTCACACTAATTAGGGATCCCCTTTTAGGTATCAAAATATTGTGGCTAATTTTTTTAATTTTTTATAGGAAACTAAGAAGTGTTTTCCAGTGCTTCACAAACTTCCCAATCTGGGAACGATAAGATTTAAAGAGGCAATTTTCATCCTCATCTGCTTCATCTCCCATACAGTTGTTATTTAATTTTATTTCCTAAGACTCATCCCCCATCTCTTCTGAACACGCACCTATTTTTCTTAAACTACCCTGAGTAGTAGCCATCCCATACCAGGCACCAGTGATCATTGTGGAAAAATTTATAGGATAAAACCTACCAATAGTGAAATATTTTTTTTCTTAAATTTAATTACCCATTTCCTTCATAACATACTGAAATTATTTGAAACATTCAAATGTTGGGTTACCCTTATTTGAAAGGTCCCTTTTGTGTATTTTTTTATTTTGTTAAATATTAATATTACTAAGTCAAATTGCATTAATATGAATCGAGAATGGATGGATTCCAATCAAATAACAAATGTATATAAATATTAGGGGAAATAGTTCATCAAGTTTGAAAAATATCATACATATGAACCTTCTAAAATCCTTTTTCCATGTTTATTATATTTTTATTAAAGACTAATTGGAACAAAGGAGTGGGAAGAACACTTGATCTGTCACAGAATAGATTGAGGTAATAAATGATGGACTAAACATGGGGAAAACGAAAATGTAGCTAGTGAATAGGAGAAAACTTTATTTTATAGATCATTTAATATGATTATAAGTGTGGAAAATTAAGAATACCATATCGAGGATTAGATTATAGGGGTGAATGATGACAAAGATCGTATTGAGAAAATAAAAATGAAAGTTGGAGATGAAATTTATGATTGAAGAAAATTGTTTGAGAAGTTAAAGAGTTATGAAAAGATTCCATTTTATGTTAGTTATAATAAATATACAAAATTTTAATTCATACTGAGGATGTGTAATTTAAAATCCAGAAATGGCTAGAGTGAAAATAGTTTTATTGAACTACTTCATCTCTTGAATGATATTCTACAAGAAGATAATGGGATTCCAAGATGAACATATGATGATAAAATAATGCTACGTTCAATGGGTATAATCTTTAAAATACTATTTATTAGGGACTAAAAATCACTTAAAGACTTCCTAAAGTGCGGTGATTATCCATAAAAGAAAGATGAATCATGTCCTTTGAAAGTTGTATGGTACTTTCCAGTCATTCCAATGTTTAAAAAACCTATATGGAAATAAGGATACTGGAAGGTAATTGAGGTGGCATGAAGATATAAGAAATAAATATGGGAAACTTCATCACTCGATTGAATGTCCTTAGTAGAAGAGAATTGATCACGATTATCCTAAATTTGTAAATGAGCCGAGAAACCATTTTCTTGCGCTCTATACAGACGGAGTGAATACTTTTTGTTTTCAAAAAAACACTCATAGTACATGGCCAGTTATGTTGGTAAATTATAACATGCCACCGTAGTTATACATGAAACAAAAATACATTATACTATCTATTCTTGTATTAGGACCAAAATAATCAAGTAATGATAATAATGTTTATTTGACTCTATTGATAAAATATTTGAAATTATTGCAGGATTAAAGTGTTATGTTGTATGATTCTAATAGAAATGAGGATTTCACATTGAGAGACATGTGTTACATGATGTTAAATGAATTTTATTATTTTTTAAATTTATTAATATATATCATTAACGGAACTCAAGGTTGTCCCATTTTTGAACAAGGTACACTGTCAATTGGGTTTAAAAGTTCATTGAAGAATATGTTTCTAGGACATAACATAATAATATAATTACCAATATTGGATAACATCATTCGATGGGAGTTTAGATGAACATAAAATACCATATCTATTTATAGGTGATCAAATATTTGAGAAATTTAAATTATGGAAACTAATTTTGGTAAAAGAATTATGAACCTTGAAAAAAATTGTTTGAAAAAGAGATAAGTTTTTTTGAATTACCATACTGAAATTGATTGTATGTCAGATATTTTCTTAAGGTTATTCATGTTGAAAAACATTTATGTGATGGTGTCATTGAAATGTTACTAAATGAATCTAAAAAAGGATAAAATTAATTCTATCTTGGATATGATTGAAATTGGAATACGAGAAGAGTTGGCACTAGTGAATGGTAAAAATGGACTTTTCTTCCTCCAGTTGCATACACACTTTCTAGGCAGGTGATATATCATTTTTTAAACTTCTTAAATGATATAAAGGTTATATATGGGTATTAATTGAATATTAAAAATATCATGTGAATGAATTATTTAAAGTTAAATGGTCTAAAATCACTTGAATGTCATGTTTTGATGCATGATTTAATGCCTTTATATTTACATTTCATTTTTACCAAGAATATATATATTTCATTGACTAAGGTTTATTTATTTTACAAAGATATACGTATCAAATTTATAGACCTGGAGAAATTTCAAACTATGGAAAATGAAATAACTATCATATTATGTGAATTAGAAATATTCTTCCCACCACAATTCTTTGAAAAGATGGTTCACTTGATAGTTCAATTGGTGATTGAGATTCAACTATGTGTTCCTGTACATTATAGATGGATATACCCCATTGAAAATTATATGAAGATTTTGAAAGGGTATATCAACAATCATTGTCATCTTGAGGGTTGTATTGCAGATTGATATATTATCATTGAATACATTGAATTCTGTACCAACTACTTGTCTAGTGTGGACAACATTGGTTTATCAAAACCGCATCACACTGGGTGGCTTTTGTTGAAGGAATTTCTAGAATAGATGTTTTCATAATCAATATTGCAGATCAGGATCAGGTAGAACTTTATATTTTTCATAACATTTTAGAGTTTACTCTTATGTTGAAACCCAAAACTAATTTCATAGGCATTTGAATCCATCAAGGGTTGAAAGATGGATTTTAAATATACATAATCAAAAATTTAAAGTATGGTGTTGAGACTATAATTTTAAGGATTCAGTTTAAAATATAGATTCAATTTCAAAAATACTTTTATGCGTAACCAAAGAACTAAGTGTACATTTATTATCATATATTGCTTATGTAATTAATGGTTATATGTTCGATACAAATGAAAATGATGAAGGAAGTACCATGAATAATGGTGGAGTTACACTTGCAGATAAAGTGATTCATGTATCTAGTACCAAGGATGGAAAACAAATTTACGATAATATTTCATAATTTGGCATCATTAAACAAATATGGGAGTTAGATTATACAAAATTACAAGTGCTGATTTTGCAATAAAAGTGGGTTGATAGTTGGAGTGTTGTTAAAATAGATAAATTGGGATTCTTTAAAATGGATTTTAGTAAGGGAACAAAGAAAAATCATTTATAATGGTATCACAAGAAGAAAAAGTATTTTTTTGTTCCAAATAACACAAAGAAAAAGTGGTCAATTGTCCTGTTATTGACCAAAAACCTTGAATGGTCAGATGAAAATTCAATGGAGGATGAACCTTTCATTGGGATATTGTAATAATTTTGTAGTGGTCCCAATGTAGATGGGGTATTGTATGTTAGAGGATACCACAATGATGGAATTTGGATACTCAATAGAGGGGTCAAATTTCTTCAACCATTAAAAAAAATAGTTTAATAATCAGGTTATATTTTGTTTGTAATATACATTGTGTTACCTCATGTTATTATCTGTTAAATACTGTATTTATGTAATATAAATTAAATTTTAGACCAATTTAGTCGATAATTACCTTTTCACATGTTGATCCTCCCAAATCCTGGGTAACAATAGGTTTCTCAACCTACTGCTACTCCCAATGCAGAGGAACAATGACCTTCTACGCATGTCGATGCTACTAATTGAGAGGAACAACATATTTATGATTCTGAACTTGAGGAAATGGAAGACATTGAATAACTGATGTCCTAGAAAAAATAGAATCCATGTAGCATGACGTTTTTAGAAAAAATTATTAAGGTGAAATGAAAATGCATCAAATTTGAGGTTGGATAGAATTCGCGCGATCAACTTGTTAACCCCAACAAGGCCATGTTCAGTAGTTTCATGGGGCTCATCACTCAGTAGCACATGATGATTAATGTAGATTCATGGAATCATGTTTTTTACATGATTAATATACCGATTTGGGAAGATATTAGGGTAAAATCATGATATCCTTTATTTATTAGACGAAAAAATAAAATAATTAAACATTGGATTACTCTTCATTATCACTTAAAGAGTTCATTTATAGTTGATGAATCCCACAATAAAATGATATTAATGCTTACTAGAAAGGCTCATGGAGGCTTTCTCACAATTCTAATGAAATTTCATCTCAATGTTATATAAGGGAAAATAAACCCACACCCACCACATATAAATGCACACCTAATAAACCAAGAAGCGTGGGATCCATTTACTGGCCATCACGTTGAGATCTCATTTCAGGTACATTATAGATTGTAAAAAATTGTATGAAAATATATGTATTAATAACTTTGATTAAGAATTTATAATTTATGTAACAATAACCGAGTTCTTAAAATAATCAATGGGAATAAAAACCAATGTACTCCCACCATAAAGAAGGGATGGCGTACGCTTCACTTGAAAAAACATTGGTACATATTTTAAATCTACCATAATACTTTTATGCAATAGGACTCAACAACATAATTATGTTCCTATATTTATATTCGGATTTCTAAATCCAAATCCAAAGACACTTTTATCTCAAGTCAGGTTCTAGGGAAGGAGGCACATGTAAATAAATATGGGATACTAATAGATGAAAACCCACAAAAATTTGGGAAACATGTGTAAGTATTAAATAATATATTTTTTTTCTTTAAATCGCTATTTTATAACAATGGTTAGGTATTTTAAAATATTTGTTTTGTCTTAGACATAAGAATCATCAATAGTTTTACCAGATGAAAACCTACTATCAGTGGGCTTAATGGGTCTAAAAAAATATAGCTGTGTTAGAGGTATAGGTTTTGGGGTGATATCCTGAACATATTTTGAGAAAAGAAAAGAATAGAAGGATAAAGATAAATAAATGGAATACATGAATTCATAATTAGTTTATCTTGAATAAAAATATCATTGGAAGTACGAGTTAATATAAAATGTTATGGTGGGAAGAAAAGTGAATAAAAAATAAAGAACAACCACTATGTGAATATCCACCCCCACCCCCACCAAATTTGAGCTGAGCCATTCCCCTCAAACAGTTGTCTTAGATGAGGTAATAAATATTCTCATAATTTTTTATATGAAATTTTAATTGTTTAAAAAAATATTCCTTTCATGTACTAATATTATATAGGGTGAAAATTACTATGATTTATATTTTTTCAACACCCATGCATCACCTTGTTGCGAGGGATACCATGTTCAATATCCAATAAGACACTGAACATAACAGAAAACTTCCAATAGGTCTTTTGAGAGTGGGGATTATAATTTCTCATGAACTAATCACCAAGATACCTATTCCAATTGATGATTCAGATATTTATATGGTCAATCAATCTATTTTAAAATTCATAGCATGGTTCTTATATATTATAAAAAACATTTCAACAAGGAGGTATTCATTTTCAATTTATTTTTCATGCTAAACCTTTAAAAATTAATGAAAAATGGTCTAAACTCATGAATACTATTATAGATTGACAAATATAAGAGGTGAAATGAAAGGTCAAATCAAAATGATCTAAATAATCAACCGACCAATCAAAATATATTCAAAAAGCACCTTTACCCCACCCATTGAATATCCTCATTTACTAACATTGGAAGTTTATGTGGATACAAGGTCACAATGTAGAAGTAATCACATAGTTTATTTTTTAATAAAAAATGTACAGAGATTCCATTTAATTCTTCATTTATATTGATAATTTAAATGAAATCCTCAAGTGAAAATGGCTAGGATTCTCATTTCTAAATATATAGAGGAGGAGTGATTTCATGTTTTTTTTCTAATAACTGATCTACATTGTTAATTATAACTAAATACAATTCATATTTTTTTATTGGAGTAAATATCAATACTATTATAAGAGAAAACCCTATGAACATAAATATGGATTCATTAGTCTTCACATCACTTCTACAGACCAAACCAAAATGGAATCATCTAAAATTGATGCAATAGTGAAAAAACTGACCAAGATGTTTGAAGGAAAACTTATAGATGACAGAATATTCTTATTACCAACGATACAGGGGTAAAACTATAAAACTTATTCATATAAAATATATTTTCATTACTTTTAATAATTATTACTTTTTGATTTTTTAGGAAACTTTGGGTACTTATTGTAGTCAATTTGGATAATCAAAATATTTATTTTTTGGATTCATTGCATGGTTACCCAACAAACCGACCACATTTCATGAATTTTATCAATTTTTAATACACTACATCCAACATTTTAAATGAAAAATTAAATTTATATATTTTATATTATTTTTTAATGGAAATTATTTTATGATAGGGTGGTTCTTAAGTATCATAAAAATCATGGCATGAGGACATTCCATGCATACAAGGAGCCTGCCGACTTCTATAAGTGGATTAGTATAAAGGGTACATATAATAATATTTTACTATCAAAACACATATCAAAACAAATTAATTATATGTATCATTGTTTCTACAGTGTTTTAAATAAACCAATAGAAAATATTGTGGTTATTATGTTTTCAAATTTGTGAGAGATATCATATACCATCAATAAATGAGAATCCCCATAGAGGAATTTTTTAAGATAATTACTTTTTAATTTCAAATATTTATTAATTCTTTTTTTATTTATATTTTTCTATTATTACCATGACTATAAAAATTTATCATATTCACAAGATGAAATCAATTTTTTTAGAAATGACCGTGTAATATACTTGATGTCAGAATGTACACATATATCATGATGAAGTGACTTTATAATACTTATTTAGTTGATTATCTCATAATTTTATCTAATTTTTAGTTAATTTCTGCATATTTTTTTCTAAAACTTATTTTATTAGTTTTCACTGAGATCATAAATAAATAAATTCATTAACAAGGTTGATTCACTCATGTACTATGATCATTCACTCAATAAGGATGACACACTCATGATGATGCAATTTTTTTATTCTCAAATGATTTTTAGCATTCTAGGTTATCAAATAACTATATTTTTAGGTAAACCATAATGTTGAATTCATTTTAGTATAAAAATACATGGTGGAATCAATCATACCTCGATCTGATACATGGTTCACTCAGTATCACTCAAATTGTATGGTTTCAGTTTAAAACTGAAATTTTATTGATGTATTATTTCATATCTATGTTTAATTTATTTATTTATATTATTAATAACATAATATTTTATTTCTTATATAGGTGGATTATTTTTCTCAGGTTAGGGTTTTTTGTTCGAAGATGCTCATGCTCATGATAGATTGTACTTCGAGGATTCAACTGAGATAACGAGAACAAAGAAATTGGTTAAGAATGTATACAACAATATAAAATAGGTGAATTCCTACTACAAATTTAATTAATTATATCATCACTTTATCTACTATTTAAAGTTATGTTTCTTATCATTTCTATCTATTACTTATTTATATTTTTCAAAGTTCTTTTGGGAATTCATATTTTGATTTCAACTATTTTCAACAAGCTAGAAAATAAAGAAAATGTTCCTTTCTCATAGATGAGTAAACCCCATACTTCCTAAAATGTGAAGTGCTTTAGGTAGCATGATGTTTCCTCTTCCATCAGAATGGAACACATTCTATATTTTATGGATTTTTATATATAGTTAAAAGAAAAACATATTTCACATACCCCATCATCCTCAAAACCAATAAAACACATTAATATTGTTTTGATACTTTAAGAAAAAAATATAAGTCATTTTTGACATGTAGAAATCAACCAAACCTCAATCTGATGCATGGTGTGTCCAGTATGACTCTAAGTGTGTATTTTATTTAAAAGTGAGATTTTAGTAAAATAGTAAAGTGAAATAATCAAAAATAATTAAACAAATTTGGATTGTTTTAATAATTTAGGAAAATGAGACATAAGTCATTTTTGATGTTTAGAAATCATCCACACCTAAATATGATACATGGTGTTCCCGGTTTGACTCAAAGTGCCCATTATTAGTTTAAAATTTACATTATTGTTCAAAACATGTGTCACTCACTGAAAGAATAGAAAATGAACTATAATTGTCTTGATAATCTAGGAAAATGATTTATAATTCATTTTTGACGTGTATAAATATTTATCACATCAAACCAACACAAAATGTGTCCGATATGACTCAAAGTTTGTGTTTATAGTTTAAAATTATAGAATAGTAAAGAATACTAGTGACATAATTAAAGAAAAAATAATAATTCATATTGTTTTGGTAATTTAGGAAAATTATCCATAAATCATTTGTGATGTGTAGGAATTAAAATAAAATCAATCCAATGCATAGTGTGATTGGTATGAATCTAAGTGTGTATTTTTATTTAAAACTGTCATTTTAGTAAAAAATATAAGTGATATACTCAAAAATAAGAAAACACATTAATATTGTTTTGATACTTTAGGGAAATGACCAATAAGTCATTTTTCATTGTGTAGGAATCAACTACACCTCAATCCTATACACGGTGTACCATGTACGACTCAAACTCTCTGTTATTAGTGTAAAATTTACATTTTAGTTCAAATCATGTGTCACTCACTGGGAACTAAGAAAACACACTCAAAATATCTTGATAATTTAAGATAAGGATTCATAGGTCGTTTTTGATGCATATGAATCAGTCTCACATGAAACCAACAGATGATGTGACCAGTATAACTGAAAGTGCATGTTTCTAGTGTAAAATGAAACTTTAGTAAAAATAAGTGACATAATAAAAATCAATAAAAATCATTTATATTATTTTTATAAATTAGGAAAAGAATACATAAGTAATTTTTTATGTGTAGAAATCATCCACACCTCATTCTGACACACATCGTGACTGGCATTACTCCAACTGTGTCTCTTTAGTTAAAGTTGAAATTTTGTGAGAATGCATTCAGATTTTTTTTGATACATTAGAAAATGATCCATATGTCATTTTTATGTGTAGTAATCAGATACACCTCAATCCAATACATGGTGTTCTTGGTATGACTCAAAGTGCACATTATCAGTGTAAAATTTACATTTCAGTTCAAAATGTGTGACACTCACTAAAATCCATGAAAATGAACTCATATTGTCTTGATACTTTAGGAAAATGGTTCATAATTTATTTGTGACATGTAGAAATTAGTCTCACATAAAACTGACACACAATGTAAACAGTATCAATCAACGTACATGTTATCAGTTTCAAATGAAATTTTAGTAATAAAGACAAGTGACATACTCAAAACTAATCAAATGTATTCATATTATTTTGATGCATTAGGAAAATAATCCATATGTCATTTTTAATGTGTATTAGTTATCCCAACCTCAATCTTATGCACAATGTGACAAAAATGAATCTAAATGTGTCCTTTTATTTAAAAATTACATTTTAGTAAATAAGACAAGTGACATACTCAAAACGATGAAAATGCATTCATATTGTTTTAATACATAAGGACAATGATCTATTATTCATTGATGTGTAATAACTTAATTCGCCTTAATTTGATTCACGATGTGCTCGATATGACTCAAAGGGACTATTATCAGTCTAAAATTGAAATTTTAGTTCAAAACATGTGTCACTCACAAAAATCTAAGAAAAAGTTATTTGATTATCCTGATACTTTATGAAAATGATTCAAAAGTCATTTTTGATGTTTAGGAATTAATATCATTTCAAACTATTACACGGTGTGATTGGTATCATTCAATGTGTTTGTTTTTAGTTTCAAATGAAATTTTAGTAAAAAATACATGTGACATACTCAAAACCAAAAAAAAACACATCTGAATTGTTTCAATATCTTATGATAACGATCCATAAGTCATTTTTGATGTGTATGAATTATCCCCACCTCAATTTGACGCATGGTGGGACTAATATGACTCTATGTGCGTCCTTTTACTTAAAATTAACATTTTATTCATGTATTATTTTATATTATTTTTAAGTTATTTCTTTATAGTTTTACTAACATTAGATTTTTTTTCTATAGGTAGATTCCTTTTCATGAGTTGGGGTTGTTTGTTGTTAAACTGATCCCATGATTAGGATTTTTTGGGAGAGGGTTGGGGGACCAATATAATGAAATGTTGATGTTCTTTAATTTTTGTGACATTACATGCTAATGTAATTTTACAAAACAATGTTTTAAATTTCTATAATATAGTGTTTTTTGATATTTGTGATGCAATTATTATTTCAATTAAATTATGAATTTGACATATTTATTCAAGTTTCTGTTGTAGTGTGATGTAATTCCAGTAGCTCACGGTAGTAGTAGAGCCTTTATCAGTGCTATTTAAAGTGCCGATAAAGGCCCCCCTTTATCAGTTATAACAAAAGCACTGATAAAGGGACCTCCTTAATGGTTCTAAGGACTACAGTTCTTTTTTAGCACTGTTAAATCCTTCTTTGCACACTGTTAAAGGGCCAAACTTTGGTATTGTCACCATATGAAAATAATATGTATTCGATGTTCTATTTTTATCTATCGTTTCAAGGTATGAACTCTATTCATAAATCCAAACTCATACCATAGTTAGTTTCAATTTTAATCCTTGATTATTCCAACCTTCTCTCAACCTAAAATAGAATTTTATTTCAGAAATATTATCATATCTTATTATTATGCCGAAAAAATTAAAAAATCATAAGAAATATCATCTATATATATGAAATGTTATTATTGTTATTATTTTTATTTTTTAAAAAATATATAATAAATATATATATATAGAATGAGTGAAATAAAATTATATTTTATATGAAATATAAAAATTATGTATAAAAAATATTATTTTCTGACAAAATTGTTAAATAAGAAAACCGATGACCAAACATGGAGCCTTAGGGTTCCTCCACTATGATCAACCTACCATACAGACCCCAATTTTATCATGTCTTAGTCCTAAATCTTTCCAAATTCATTTTGGATGAACAATTCTGGTCCGCGTGTTGGAGTGCCAGTTTTCTTAGCCCCACCTCTCTCTCATTTATCTATCTCCCTTCCTCCCCTTCCATCACCACCTTCACGACCCACAACAAGTATCCCCTTTCCATAATCTATTCAATCACCACCCTGATCTCACACTCTTCCCATACAATCTGACAATTCATGTACTAGTCACTAATGAATGACTCATAGATCATCAACACCCCACTACTTGCACTCTCCAGTGTTTTGTTCGACCCATTGTACGTGAGGAATTCCTTGATGGATGGGTGTTGGAGAACCTCCAACTATGGGATTTTTTGTCACTAGTAACCTTTCTAAATTATCCTCCCTAAACTCTAGTGGAAACCCCTCATATTGATTAAGTTAGACCACCCCAAGATGCTTTTGTTAGTGGCGGCGAGCCCCCAGGTGTTGGGGTAGTGGAGTTTCATGGTGATGATAAACACACAAAATGATGAATAAAATATGAATAAAATATAGGATTTACATAGAACGTCAATATGCCAATGTCCATGGGAGAAAGGGGCCTTGTTTATATTATTATATATCTAGATAATAACATCGTAGGATCACAAACACTAGGTTACAATTTCTTGGGATTTGATCCCATTACAAAGATAAAAAAAATCAAGTAGTGTCAAAGGTCAACTGGGGTTGGTTCATCAACCCTTGAAGAACTCATCATTTTCAGTTGCATTCCAAGATGGTTGTTTCCAACTGAGGTGTTGCAGGTATGGCTTCAAAACCGGAGAAGAGGCTTCTCACCAAAAGAGACTCACACCAAAGTGTTATTGACAACTATTCATATGTTGAATACTCCCAAAAGGGGAGTGGCCCCCAAAAATCTCCCCCTCATGACTAATTTGGGGTAGAATCTAGTCCTGTAGTCTCCTTGCAGGTGTCTAACTTCTCTTTTGTTAGAACCTTCATCATTATGTATTCCCTATTGTCATTGGTGTGAATTTTCTCAACTTTCACTATCATTCTTCCAACACATTAAAGATCTAGTGATATATCATGTTGATGTGTTTGGTCCTGAAATGAAATATAGGGTTCTTGTTGAGATGAATATTGATCTGACTATCGAAATAGAGAATATAATTCTCCTGACTATGTACCAAATCATGTAAAAATTTCATCATCCACAACATCTCCTGGCAGTCCTCTGTGACCGTGATATATTCTACTTATATGGTGGATACGAAAACACAATTTTGATGTCCTGATTTCCATTATACTTCTACCCCTGCAAATGATATCAGGTACCCTGATATAGATTTTTTGATGTCTACATCTCCATCCATATCTACATATGTGTATCCTTCCAAAATAGTTTTTCACTTCCAAAACATAATCAATGACTAGATATACCTTAGAGATACCTCAATATCCATTTGACTATTTTCCAACGATCCTTTCCTAGATCTGATAAGAATATTCTCACAACACTGAAAATGTGAGAAATATATTGTTCTGGTGCACACCATGGCATACATAAGACTGCAAACTACTGACTGATAAGGAACTTTTTCCATATATTTGTCTGCTCCTCAGTTGATGGAATCTGACCTATCATGATCTTGAAATGACTCACAAGTGGAGTGATAACTGGTTTTGCCTTTCCCATGTTGAATCTTTCAAGAACCTTCTCAATGTACCACTCCTGAAATATCAAATTTTTTTGATTCCTGCTGTTATGAGTAATCACCATACCAAGAATCCAAGTAGCTTCCCCCAAGTCCATTTCAAAAGAATTGTTCAACTCCTTCTTCAACCTATCAATCATGGTAATATCTCTTCCAATAATCAACATGCCATCAATATAATGTAACAAGATAATAAAATCACTATCAAAAAACTATTTGATGAAAATATAGTGATCAATAGTCATCCTCCTATACTCATTTTTCTCCATGAATGAGTCAAATTTTCTATACCACTACCTCAGTACCTGTTTCAGACCATATAAAAAAATTAATCTTGCATAACTAGTTTTCTTTTCCTTTCACATGAGATCAATATATATTTTGTATTTATATCTCCTCATCAATATCACCATGTTAGAACACAGTCTTTAAATCCATTTTTTGAACATCTAGGTTCATACTAGCCGCCAATCCAAGAAAAAATCTAATAGGATACATTTTAACTATTGGAGAATATAATTTTATCAAAGTCAATAACTTCCTTCTATTCGAATCCCTTCACAACCATTCAGGCTCTATAGCATGGTTGTGAGATGTCATCTTTTCCTTTGATTCTGTACACCCACTTGTTCTTGAGTGACTTATTTACAAGTAAAAACTCTACCAAATCAAATGTATGGTTCTTGTGCAAGAATCTCATCTCATATTTCATGTAATTCTTCCATTCCTTCTTCTGCTGACTCCAAATCGCATCATCAAAACTGTCTGGCTCTCCCCCATCAGTGAGCTTCACATACTCATGTGGTGAGTATCTACGACTTGGTTATCATTCTCTAGTGGATCTCCTCAATTGTTCTTCAGGGTAATATAATCCATAATATCATAGATGAAGATATGTTATCAGATAGAGACATATTACCTAGTAGTGATGTACCATCAGTGTCACGTATCTCTCCTGCACTAGATAGAGCTGATGGTATTGTAACTAGTTATAGATTGAATGGAATTTCCTTATACTGTGACTTCCATTCATTTTATGGTTTCTCAAAATCTTTAATTGTTTGATCCTTATGAAACACCAAATATCTACTTATAATGATCCTCTTACTGATAGAATCCTAGATTAGGTATACAAACTCCTCATGAGCATATCCTAAAAAGATACACTTCTTTCCATTTCCATCTAGATTATCCCACTCATCTTTCAGGATGTGAAAAAATCCCTTATATAAAAATACTCTCAAGTGTTTGTAAAAAACATCTTTACTTATCTAGAAAGTTTCTGTAAATTCATAGTTCAATAAAACTGATGTAGAGAGGTTTATAAGATCAAATTCGTTCCTCATTGCCTCCCCCAAATAGTGTTTGTATGATTTTCATTTGAGAGAATACATATTATTCTATTACAAATTGTTCTATTCACCCTCTCAGTAAGACTGTTATGCTGAGGAGTCTTTTGTATTAATTTTTCTAACATGATTCTGAAACTCCCATCGTAATCCTCAAAAAAACCTTGATACTCTCCTCCATTATCTTCTTGTAAACACTTTAACCATCTGCCTATTTCTTTTTCCACCTTTAGATTAAACTGCATGAAAAAATCCTGTACTTTATCTTTAGTTTTCAAAGAAAAGTTCTAGACTTCTCTAGAATGATCATCTATGAAGGTAACAAAATAAATAGCACCTCCCATCATCTTAGTGCTCATCATGCACACATCGGTGTGAATCAAATTTAAAACATTTTCTTTTCTAGACTGTATATAACCATGAAATAATACTCTGTGTTATTTTCCCTTAATGAAATCAAAACAAGTATCTAGATGTGTACCATTTATTCTTGGAAAGAGATATTTGATGGATAGGATTCTGATTTCTATCTCACTAATGTGAACTAGCCACCTATTCAAAACTTCTAAAGGAACATCTTTTCTAGCTGCATTGATTTCTCCACACGGTCTAGAATTTTTGTGATAAAGATATGTATCTCTTTTTCCTTTAGAAATTACCAAGTTAATTTTGGTAAGCTTCAATTTCCCATCACTGAAGGAACTAAAATATCCCTCATCGTCAAGAATTCCATTGAATATTAGATTGAGGCAAATATCTGGAACATGCCTCACATCCTTCAACAATTACATGTATATAATATTAGTTTCCAAAAAAATATTACCAATACTAGTAATTTTGGATGCACCATCATTTACCATCTTTAAATGTCCAAAAATACCTAAACTATAAGATGAGAAGAAATATCTTCTAGTAGTGACATGGTAGGAGGCGTCAGAATTGATAAACCATGTTGAGTCATGGCTACCAAGACTGACTTGATTTTCTTTTTAAACAATAACAATTTCATCATTGACAACTATGACATCGTTATTTTGGGTCTTAACTTCCCGATTCCTCTACTATTTTTTCAGCCTTCTATACACCGGGATGAAGTGTCCAGGCTTACCAAAATGGTTTTACTTCATGTCATATCTCGATCAAGATTTTGATTGATTTATTCTTTGAAGACTTTGGTCATGAGGTTATCTTCTTCTGATTCATCCCCTCAAATTTTGATTCCCATTTCTTTCAATGATAAGAGCCTCTGATTAAAGTGTATGTACCTCATCCTTCCATTGAAAATATTTATCCGGCATTATGTCTTTCACCATCTCCATGGTGAGAGTTCCATCTGGATTTAAATTTTTGACTTACACAACTAATGTGTCCCACCTCTTCGGTAAATAACTCAACATCAACAGTGCCTTCACTCATCATCAATAATCATATTAATATAATTCAACTGATCATTAGTACATTGGAACATTCTCATGTGATCCGATACATTGATCACATATTTTTTATTTCATGTTGACAAGATGATGTATTAGGTTTGCTTTGTTCTGTGCTGTTTTACTCGCCTGTATATTTTCCAATTTTTTCCAAAGAACGAAGGCATCGTGTTCATTGGAATTTTTTTGAAAGATGCCCTTGTCGATCCACTGTCTGATTTGGGTAGTGCACTTCTTATAGGGAATGACCCACTTCAGATCAACTGGAGGGGTACTGACTATCATCTTCTAAATTGATTTACCTCTTGTTGATGATTCCTCCACTAGAGCTACAAAAAGATTAGTGGTTTCCATTATTTAGTTACCATAAATATTTAATATATAAAAGATCATCCATTTTAGATTTCCTAATGGAATAATTGAAAGAGGTAAGATTAATCATATTACTGGTATTTTCATATATTTATGGAGTGAGAATTTCAGAAATCTAACCATACATATGTGTTCAGAATGGTCAAAATAGATGGAATTGACTTCTAAATTGTTGCAAACAGAATCCGATTAGATGAGATATAGCTAAAATAATTTCAACTATCTAGATTGACTGATGAGGTGGCACTAACGTGGCTAACCAAAACAGTTTCCAAAAAAACACCAGAAATATTCCACCAGCATGAACAACACCGTCTTCTCCGACACAGGGGTAATATAGTACCTCCCAATTTGACTAGAACTTTAATTGGTTCTACCAGCTTCATTTCAACTCTATTTTTATGTTGGTTGCACCATTGGAATTGTCTTGCCGATCTATTCACATATTTGACCATGAATTTTTTTCCAATCAACTTCAATTTTCCAGTTTCTAGAAAACTTCGCTACTACTTTACCATTTTGACCTCAATCCCACTAATACCACTTTGTTGGGGTAGCAGAGCTTCATGGAGATGATAAACACACAAAATGTTGAATAAAAATGAAGAACATGCAAGATTTACATGGTTCAGCAGTATGCCTACGCCCACTGGAGAAGGGGGCCTTGTTTCTATTATTATCTCTCCAGATAATAACATCAGAGGATCACATACACTAGGTTACAATTTCATGGGATTTGATACCGTTATAAAGAGAAAAAAATCCAATGGTGTTAAAGGTCAGTGAGGGTTTCTTCATCAACCCTTGAAGAACTCATCATCATCAGTTGCGTTCCAATTGAGGTGTCAATGGGTTGGCTACCAAACCAGAGAAGATGCTTCCCACTAAAGGAGACACACACCAAGATGTTGCTGACAACTATTCATCCATGGAATACTCCCATAATGGGAGTGGCCCCCACACTAGGAAATCATAGAGATCTTCTTAAGTGATTCCACTACTATCATGTCAATGTTTACATACACAACAGAGACCATCTTTAGCAGTCCAATGAGTAGAGGTAGTCAGATTCCTCCTTCCATAGGTAGAACCTATGTAGGTAATGGGGCTTCCAGCTGGGATGTGGTCAATGATAAGGTGGATGGGTCCAACCACATACACGTGGTTGTACGTGGATTTCGGGCCATATAGAGTGTCCTGATCCATTTCTTCTATAATGTTGATGAGAAGTGAAACAACCTTGATGGAAGAAAACTCTGTTACAACCATGAAAAAAATTCAAAACTGCTGCTCCATCCCACCCATCATATCAGAAATTGTTTTGGATTCCCCTCAGGAATATGTTATTTATTTCTAAAACCCAATCCAATAGTGCATCTCCATCATCCTCTAGATCAGTGGATGTTGCAAATTTATAGTTAGTGTAGTCAAGTTTCACTATATGCATGACCACCAAAATTTATAACAAAAGGAAAATGTAAATTCAGTTCAAATGGTTTTTTTCCAGAAAAATAAAAATATAAATAAAAATACTAATTAATTAATGACTATTAAATACTATTAGTTAATTAACTAATATTAATAATTATAATAAAACTATTACTAATAAATATTTAAAATTATTTTTTATTTTCTAAATATTTAATAATTACTATTTACTTATTTAATTAAAAATTATTAATTAATTATCATTTAATTATTATTAACTAATTAACTAATCATTGCTAATTATTAATTAATTATTTGTTAGTTACAAAATTTAATAATTACTAATTATTAAAAATTATAATTTAATGAGTAATAGAATTTATTTATTATAATTAATTAATTACAATATATTAATAATTAATAATAATAATTAATAGTTATTCTTATTAAGTTTATTAATAATTAATAGTTATTAATTAAATACTAATTTTTATTTAATATTATTAATTAACTACAATTCATTAATAATTATCAATAATAATTGATATTTATTTATATTTAGTGTATTAATAAAAAATAGTTATTAATAAATTAGTAATTAAATAAAAATACTTTTCATAAATTAGAAAATAAAAAATTATTATCAATAATAATTATTAAAATATTTAATTACTGATTATTAATTAATTACGATTCAATAGTAATTAACAATAATAAATAATAGTTATTTTTGTAACTCAAAAAATTAAATTTTTAGTGGATTTAAAAGGCATACGAGTCTCCAAAAATATTTTTTCTATAAATTAGGGCCAAATGCATTGAATTTTAGTAGAAATATGTTTAAGGTTTCTGTGCATTTAAGTCCAAGACTTGATAATAATAATAATAATGATAATCAAAATAAATATCCTTTTGTATTTTTATTCAAAAAATCCATTTTAAAAAACAATATAATATGACCATCCGTTGGAGGACCAGGTTTTCTCTAGAGAGATTAGAATTTGTGGATTCCCATGAGGGGGCATACACCAATGGTGGAGAAGAAGATGATGGGGATCTAAATTTTTTTTCCAGCCGTGTGGATGAACGACATGGACATGTTGGCCAAGATGATGCTTAAATCCCAATAGTATTCCATAAATGGACCATAGTACTCTCCAACATTGTTTGAATGCACACATTTCAATCATTTATTATTTCCCTTTCTACCTTTTCATGAAACTACATGAAAATATCAAGTGCCTATATAACACTATAACTCGAATCACTAGGTCCAGGACAGAGTACCACATAACCTCATGCACACTACCCCATATGAAATTGGGTGCTGACTGGAGATGACAACATATGAGGAATAATGGGGAGACTATCCCCTTTATAACAAATATCCAACAAATAATACAACTGAAGAAACAAAAACACTAATAACAATAATAAGGGAAATCAATAATCAAATCGACAAAAACATAATAGATAAGATTATCAACCCATATTATGACAATATGAAAATTCAATCATTCAATCTAAACCAAAATAATGGATCCCCACATACGGTAGATCAATCTACTAAAATAGGCTAAATAACTAAGAAAAATGTGGCAAAAAAATCTATGACCTGGAGTTTTCCTCAGCATCGCATAGACATCACCTCACACCATCTGACTGATCCAACTAAACTTCTCACCACCAAGACCTTTCCCTTATAAGGATCCCTGATCATAAAATCTACATGTGCACTGAGATCCCAATGTAGTGTATGAGTGTAAAACCCACTAGGACACCACCAAAAATCCTTATCTTAAGTGCGCAATATACACAAGTGCATTCTATGACATTAATCAATGTACAAGTAAATAATAAGTAATCATACTTTTGAACACATGTGATAGGTCCTTGAAGACCAAATCGACATGATTTGGATCAATCCTAGAGGAAATATCATCCATTGGTATGATTTAGTTAGAAAATAGTTCACCTTTCCACATCCTCCTTGAAGGGATAATGACACCCACCTTTAAGAGAAATTCTATTATCAACCCTATTCACAGCTCTAGGGAAATCCACACAAAACATGTCAACCAAATCTCACATCACTAGGACAACTAGCACACCACATGTCGAATCAAACCCATAGATCTTAGGAAATCTGTCATGTCTTCCATGCTCCCCTTCTAAGGGAGTGACTAACCTGCACAACTCGACCTGGTTACTCAATTGCAAGTATAGAGAAACCATACATATATCACACAAGCTACATTAAGGTTATACATAGTTATATCATGTTCATCAAGAGTCATATCTCCCTGCACATGCATATGCAAATAATTTCAATCTTAGGTCTCATGGGCTACACACACATTCGACACTATCATATTAAACACCCATATATATAGGCCATATAGGGTAAAGACTCCCAACATCAATCAAAATGATATTCTAAGGTCAAGAATCGCTTCTCGAGTCAATTTTCATGTCAATGATCCCTAGATTCATCTCTATTACATCATGTGAGAACTCTAAGATAAATATATAATAATGAAACCACACCAAAAGGGTGGGGTTAGATTAGTTATACCCGGTAAGAGCTGCTGACATTAACGATCTAGGTCCAGTCAAGAAGAATACATCAATTCTCTAGATTCAATGTTCATCTCAATCAATGATTTAAAACTATATAATTAGATTATTATATAACTCTTAGATATGATTGTAACATCAATGATCTATGTTTATTCCCAATAGAAATAGGAAATATCTTGTGAGATAAAGAAGAAAAGAGAACAATGATCACATACCTTGAATTCTCACAAACCAATGCTTTTAGATTCATCAAAATTGGAGTTTAAAGGGAGGATAATCCCCAAAACCCCCCACCGGAGACTCTATATTTGAGATCCATTGGTGCAGTTTGGGTTTAAAAATTATTTTTTGGTTTAATTAAAACTCTACTTTTGTTTTACTAAACCGTGCACCAATTATGCATGACCTACTGCCTCTTATAGGAACCCGTACAATTTTTAATACATAATTATGATACATGATTTGGTATACTATGTTCCAACCATATCTTTTGCCTCCATCATGAGTTATATGGTAGTTTATGGATGTTTCATGGTTATCTCTAACCATGAACCAATAATGTTCCACCCACTATACCTCACAAGCCTTCTACCCAATTCCTTGGGGAGGACTTCTTGTTTTTATCTAACCATTCCCAAATTATGAACCCCATTTACGGAATTAAATCCACTCTAAAACTATATAAAACTACTCAATAATTCACCCAACAAAATCATAACTCAAAAACATTCAATGAAGCGATAAAAGTAAGTCATAAGGTGCCTAAAATTTCTTGGCTCTTACAATCTCTCCTCTTAGGACTTCTCATCCCCTAGAAGTTTCACCATATTTTCTTCTCAAAAAACTTGTAATTTGATATTTTACATCATATTAAAACTCTAAATTCTCCTCTAGTATACATATACATCCAAATATTTAAAACAAGTGGTACCATCATCCCACTCAATACCGTCTTGCTCGGATCCAAAGTATGTACCGGTCAATCCACAAAAGATGCATTATATTACATTTTAATGTCCTAACTATTAATGAAATGTGAAGGATCAAGATCATAATTCTAAAACTAAGTAACATGGAACACATTATTCATACCTTTATATTGTGTAGTAAGGTAAAATCGATATACCACTACCTAATGCATTCGATGATCTCAAATGGTCCGACAAACCACGGTGCCAATTCCCCTTCCACCATAATCATCAATGTCCTAACCAAGGGAAAACCAAAAATAAGACATAGTTTCCCACATAAAACTATAAATTCTATCTCCCTTGGTCTTCATATGATCACTTTCTACTCTGAGGAGTTAACATCCTATTTTGAATCATCTACACCCATTTTGAGGTCTCCTACACCATACTTGGCCCAATAACTAAACAATCACTTCCCTTATTACCACATAGCGGTGAATGAAATGACCAAATATAGATATACTTATATACATACATCTAAATTGAATACTATAAACTATTATTTTAGGTGATTTATTCCAAGAACACATACCCATTTTGGAACACATGCCCAAAGCATATCCTCTAAGGCCTTGATCAATCTTCTTAACTACCCATTTTTATAACGATAACAAGTTATACTAAACTTCAACTGAGTCCTCACCTCCTTCTATAATACCTTAAAAAATTACAAGTAAAACAATTTCCTCTATCAAACACTATGCTCTATGAAACTCTATGCCCCAACAAAATATCTCAAACATAGAGCTTCCATATATTTTCCAACAAATGAGTCTCCAGAATCAACAAGAAATGATCCACTTTGGTTATCTAATCAAATAAAACCCTTATGAAATCTAATCCTCTTGAGGTTCTAGGAAAACCTATGATGGAGTCTATTTTAACTTCATCCCACTTCCACATAGGAATCATAAGTGGTTGAAGTAACCCACCAAGTCCTTGATGCTGGACATTGATCCTATGATAGGCCATGTAGTGAGGGAAAAATCTTGCAATGAACCTCTTCCTGAGGGGAAACCAGAATCATCATCTGATGTCATGATACTTCTTGGATTACCCTAGGAACAATTCCCACTGAGAATCATGAGAGTCCCTCGTTATCTATTCCCTTATAGAATAAGTAACCACAACTTTCTCATATACATAAAGCATATCATATTCATCTATGGTCCATCCTAGAATAGAATAATCTATAGATAATGTATCCAATGCCTCCGAAAATTATCCAAGTCCTTCTCGGAGAAGATATATTACAAACTGTATCGGTCTATATATTTATGAAAAATATTTCAATGAAGAGGTAATTTTGAAAACACATCAATACATGAACCATGGTAGCTAACTCTAGGTTATGAGTAGGGTAGTTCCACTCATGAGGTCATAATAGGCAAGGCCTATAAAAAACTAATTGATCATTCTTCATCTAGAAAACTCCTAAGACAACCCCAAAATTATATAAATACAATGCATACCAAATTATAGATTAAGGATAATTCTGAATAGAAGATGATGTCAACATTTTCTTTAGTTCTAGGTTGGCTTCTTCATACATATATGTCTATTTAAACTTTCCCCCTTCTTGGTATGCATGGTAATGGGCTCTTCCAAATGGTAAAAGTATTTAATAAACCACCTTTAATACCCAAAAAGTCTAAGGAAACTCTAAATATTAAACACATTATAAATTCATGACCAAGATATAAAAACCTATACCATATTCAGATCAACAAAAATTCCCACATTAGAAATATCATTCTCGAGGAACACACATCCTATATCCAAAAGTGACATTTCTAGAGCTTGACTTTAAGCCAGTTTTCTCAAATCATAATAAATATAATCTCAAGGTGTCGAGAATGTGATATCAAGGATCTTGAATATATTAGGATGTAATATATGAGCCCAACGATGAAGGAGTCTATGCATGGTAGAAATATTCTATTCATGAGGGCCATAAACACCGTTGGAGATTGTTTTATCCCAAAAGTCAAAACAAGATACTCATACAACCCATATCTACTCTTAAATTTTTTATTTAATATATCCCACTCCATGAATCATGGTTGAGGTTATTCAAACCTCATATCAATCTTTAATAACTACTGGGATCCCTTTAACCAATCGAAACATTCATCAATCCTCAAAAACAAGTACTTGTTAATCATATCATTTTGATTTAACTTCTTGTAGTCTAGACACATCAAATGACTACCATTTTATTTCTTAGATAATAACACTAGAACACCTTGAGGAAAATTTATCAGTTTGATAAATACACTCTCTTGTATTTACTAAAGTTATTACACACTCTCTTTTCACTTGGTAGGTGCCATGTGGTTATATATAATAGATACAGGCTACACACCAGACAAAATTTCAGTTTCAAACTCAATCCAACTATTCAGTGAAAACCAAGATAAATATTCTAGAAATATGTATTAGTAATTTTATACCACATGAGGAAAATATGAGGGAGTCATTTTCTATTCTATAGAAAGGATCATGCTAGCAACCAATGTCGTAATGGCTCCAAACTGACTAGGGTCAAGTCCCACTATGCCTTCTTAAACATCTCACTCACCACTCAAAACAGAAATATCTCTATTAATAATTGTAAAGGATAATAATATCTAACAATATTTAATGTGTTCACAATAACAAGTAAACATATCTATACCAAGGATCGCATTGAATAAAGACATATCTAGAACTATAAAATCCAACACATTCTCATAGCCAACAATCACTATGGGAAGTTCTAGGAAAATATTGAGATAATTAACTTTCTATACTAATGTAAAATCAATAGAGAGAAAAATAAAAGTTAATTCAATTGATAAGTCTAACCCATTAATGAATTGATAATTCCTATATCAAACAAATAAATAGTGAATATAGATATAATAAGGTCCATAGCTTGAACTGTCAGAAGAATTTCATAACAATTAGATAGAACCTAGTCAGAAATATAAAATCTATCTATGTTAGATCTATGAATATTTAACTAAGTCTTGTGAGTCACCTAATTCATAGACCCCTTGGAATCTATACCCGCTGCTAAAAATCTCAACTTACATCTTGTCTTGTCCTCACTGATCCCATTCGGGAATCATACACACAAAACTAAATAAGATTTCTTATGTTTCCACAGAAGTAAAAATTTATGGGAGTTTAAATAAAACATTTTATATAATTACCCTTTCTTCCACAATTATATCAAATAGAATATCCATTTACCATAGATGTAGATGAAGAATCTTTTTGTTGCACTAAATATCATCCACCGATGTAAGATACCAGACTTCATGGAGGTATGTCCTTGTTTAAATTTTGGATTTTATCTCTTTTTTGGGTTAATGAAATGAATATTGGGTGTATGAGGAGAATATGTGGTGTTTTAGTGGTTTAGGACACGAAAGGATGGAAAATCTTTCCAAACTGTGCTTGATACATGGTTGGTGTACGGCTGGACCATAGTTATGTAAACCATGTGAGGTGGGAGAAATTTTGGACAGTGACATCTTGCATAGTTGGTGCATAGTTTGTAAACCATGTGGAGATTCCTAGGAAACCGTGTAACCAGAATTTCCTTGGACAGTGGATCGATCATTATTTTCGAATGGGTTGGAAAACTGTATGGGTAAACTGTGCGGTCTAGTTAAGTTAGAAAAAATTACATAATTTCCACCTCAGGTATTTATGATCTAACTTGAGATTCTCCTCCATTTAACATCCTATAACCCTAAGGATGAACCCTAGCGAACCAAGATTTGAATAGATGATTTTTCTTTGAACCAAATCCATTTGGAGTGTCATTGGTTATGGATTTAATCTCTAGGTAAGTTTAATCCTTCTCTTGCTTATCTTTTGGGTTTAGGGCATGAATATTTCTCTTATCTCCATCCGAATCTCTAAAACACATGTTCTCAGTTTGAACTAGGTTAAGGGTTCAAAGAGTGGTTGAATCAGTATCTAAGGCTATGATTAAGAGTTTTTTAATCAAATTATTTGAGGTAAGTAGTCTACAAGTTATATATCATAGTTTCATTGTTGATTTGTGCATGTTTGATTTTATTCTGGGTCACCTCTAATTGTTCTTTTGATCACTTAGTAATGTTTTGGTAAAATGGGTGTATAAATGATGAATAGAAACCCTCATGGTTCTTATGGGGCACATCGAGTATGATTTACCAATTTAGGGCCGCCCATGGGGTGCGCCGACCTTCCCGAGCATAGAAATTGGTTAAGTGAAAGGCCATTGTGTGATAATGTAGAGCCCTCAATGAGTATATTGATATGATTAATGTAAGTACAAAGGGAATATTCATAGTGTGTCTAGATTTGGTAAAGTACTAAGGGTTTTTTAATGGCACAAAAATGAGTTAATTGGGTTAAATGAGATCATGACATGTAGCTTATGAATTATGTCAGAAATGCCTAAGAGATTTAGTGCATATGAAATTGTGAATATGTTAAGTTGGTCATGGTATGTGAAATAGTAATAGGTAGAAAAGGATTTCACAAGGGAATTGATGAATATGTGAAATGAGTTTATATAAGGGAATTATTTAATATGCTTAGTGGGATAGTCATGAGAATGAGAATTTGGATAAACAGTCTAAGTAATGTAAATGGAAAATGTGTTAATAGGTTATGGAATGATATTAACTCCCATGATTAATGTCATGGATTATGATTGTTATATGTATTGGTTGTGTTTGTCTTTTATATGTTTTGTGTGTATTGAATGGATGAATAAGAATGTGCACATGGCTTGAGGTGTGGGATAAGGGATAGAGGATCCTCCCATGGGTAGAGTTTGATAGATGCCCTAACTCCACCTGTAATGCATGGGTTAGGTAAGGGGACAAATATCTATTCCCCTAATGGTTGAGTTCCTCCTAGAATGAGGCATTGAGATGAGGATGTGGTGATGTTGTGATGTATTATCCCTCAAGAGATAAAGAATTGACTTATTCCCTTATTCAGTATGATAAATTCCATGAGCCTTTTTGTGAAAGATGAAAATTCCCAACTCATGGTTTACATTTTGAAGATGAACTAAGTAATTAAGAAGATGCACATAGAAAATTTGGAACTATGGTGAGTAATAGCTAAATATAGATTGTTGAAAACTTACCTTTGAACTATCATTTATTTTATTTGTTAATTATTTAATAATTATATGCACTATATGTTTATACTTTATATTATATAGACACTGTTGGTGGTGGCCTACTGATTTGTACTCACACCCTGCTTGGGCTGCCATTGGGTTCTCGAGTAGACTTCATGATTGAAGGTCAGGATAAGGGAAAGGGACCTATTATAGGAAGTTTAATTGGGCATGGGAAATGCATGGATGAGGATATGAACTTGGAGTTAGGAACATTTTGGGGATTCTATTGTTTATATTTATTTTGGATGTGTCAATTTAGCACTGTTTAGCATGAAATTCCATTTATACTATTGGTTGTGATTGTACCTAGTTTTGAGGGACATCAATTATTCACATTTATTGGTTGTTGTATATTGTTTCGTTGTTTTATTTTTCATCTAATGTGGCTTACTCTGGTAATGAGGGTATAGTCACCCCACATGACTTATCTAAACCATCACTGCTAGTTGGAAACCTCTGGAGTATGAGGAGGTGTGCTTGAGGTCATGTGGTGACCCAGCTAAGGGGACCAATTTATTAGCTCCTAGTTCGAGGATGTTACAATGTGGTATCAAAGTAGGTATTTTCTATGACTTACTATTTGGGAATGGTAGACAGGATGTTAGGAAGGTGTCGAGCCTTGGAATTGATCTCGTTCTTGGGAATAGCCAACCCATGTACAAGGAAAAACCCAAGTCACCCAGGGTGGGAGTTGTTGTTCTTGTTGTGTGTTGTAACATTTGATGATATTTCACTATAGGGTGGTGCACTTTTTGTGTGATGTGATAGTTTTGTGATTTTTTTTCTTGTGGCCATAATGGAACAAGGTTTTACATTCATGCATCATTATATGAAGTGAAGTATATAAGTGACCTGTATCATGGTAGGAATACACATGGGATGGGTGTGTGGGATAGAGAGGGTAGGATGAATTTGATTTCCGTGAAAGTGAGGAAAATAGTTTCTAATTAAACAATGAAAATGGGTAAAAATGGATGTAAAATGATAAATAGTGATTACAAAATTGTGCGTAATAAAGGGGTGTTAGTGAATTAAATTTTTTTTGAAGTGAGTTGTGATATGGAAACAGTTTTTGAATGATGACCAATGTCAGGTCATAATTGATTAAGTTGGTCTACCTGTGTTATTCAAGGCCCTAGGTATGAATGGTAGAGGGTAGTTTTCTGGGCATGATAAGACCCGTTTGAGTAGTTTATAAAGGAGGGTTTGTTTATGACTACTGGTAAGACTTCCTTTAATTTTATGGAAGCTTTATGGTCTCTTTTTTGAAGCTCATGTTTGGTATTATAGAGAAATGACACCATGAAGGCATGTGTCATTTGTGCGACAAGAGGATGTTGTTGAGAATTATCCCCTAGTAGTGGCGCAATAAGATAGAGTGGTTCAAGACTATAGGGAAGATAGATTCCATAAGAACTTTTCTAGTTTTATATATATGATTGAACGAGACCTAGGGTGGGATACACCAAGTATGTTCGATCACACCAGAGATTTTCAAACGCAAAATCCTTTGAATTTTACTTGATAGGGTGGGCCAGAGGAGGAAGAGTACTGGATAGAGTTCATCTAGATGATTCTTGATCACCTGGATAATCCTTCTAACAAGTGCATCAAGTTAGCATCCTACAGGTTGCGGTTCTAGGAAGAGTGTTGGTGGGAAATTATGGTTTAGATAGAGCAGGATGGAAAATGGTATAGAAGGATTTGTATGAAAATTTTCTAGAACACTTCAACCCAAAGACCTTGATGTAGGAGAAGTATGTGGGAGTTTATGAGTTTGACCTAGGGGGTTTCACCAGTGATTGATTATTCTAGTCATCTCATTGATCTACACCAATTTGTTCTGAAAATGGTGGGAGATGAGGTGACTATGGTGAAACATTTCTATGATGGGATTAGGCATTAGATCAGGTCCTAAGAGAATATATTTTGTTTTAAGAGGTTTGTAGAGGTAGTGGACCATGGACTTATCTCAAAGGGGAACCTGGAGAGATATTATGGAGGTGGACTTTTGGTTCCAGTTGGTTGGAAATGTGGTGAAACTTCTGAGGGTAAGAAGCATCATTTTGGAAGTTTCCAAAAGGGTGAAAGTAATAATAGTAACCAGAGGAGAGGGTCTCTCTCTCTGGGTGGTGATTAGGTGTTCTATTAGCTGCGTGGAAGGTCAGGGAATATGTGGGGTTAGTGTCCCCAACCACCAGTCGAGTTACGGTTGTGTGGAAGGTTGGGACATATACAGAGGTTCTATAAGAACCCTCAAAATTGGGCATGGATGGTGGTAAGAAGTAGATTCCGAGTGTAGGTAGGGGGTCTGTTACTCCATATCAAGTTGGTAGTTGGAGCTCCATGGATAATACCGGTAGGGGTGGTGGACATGGAACTCTAGGGAGAGATCTTCCAAACCATCAGGGCAGTGCAGTGCAAGGTTCTCATACTGAAGCCTAGGGTAGAGGGGTAGGTCATCTTCACATATTTTAGTCTACACCTTGAGGTGGTGAGGCTGGACCTTCTACCATTTGAGGTATGATTCTTGTAACTTCCACACTTTCTAGTGTTTTAATTGACACAATTCCCACACATTTTTTTGTTTTCTCCGCAATTCTTAGTTATGTTGGGCCTAACTATGTGAAGTTCATGCAGGGTTATGTCAATTGATGCTCTATTGGATGTGAGAGTTGAGGATATCAGTCAATGTAAGGGTAGTGCTTTGGAGGTTGGTGGATATAATTTTCTGTGGAATCTATTTATCCTTGAGATGTCAGGTTTTGACCTGATTTTGAGTATGGACTAGATGATGTTGTATCAAGACCATATCAATTCTTACCGATGTTGGATAAAGTTCACATCTCTCAGTGTTGAAAATTATGTCCTTTGTGGTGAGTGGGATGTTTGATCTGGCCACACGTGTCTAATTTGTAAGCAGTTGGGATATATTATAGCCCAAGTGGCTTGTATTGTACTAAATGAAAGTTGATGGGAGAAAACAGTATTCCCTCCTATTGTGGATAAATTTTAGGATGTGTTTCCTAAGGACTTTTCAGGTATACTTCCTAGGAGAGATGTTGAGTTCACGATCAAGTTTCTTCTAGGGGTAGAATTGGTTTCTATTCCACCACATCAAATGGCGATGGAAGAACTATGGGAACATAGGATTTAATTTTAAGAGTTAGAGAAAAAGGGATAAATTCATCCTAGTAAATCACCAGTGAGATCACCTGTGTTGTTTTCCAAGAATGAAGTTAGAAGTTTGAGGTTATGTGTTGACTATAGGAAGTTGAATCAGATGGAAGCTATGAATCGATACCCACTTGCCAGAATTGATGACATGTTTGACCAATAGAGGGTTTCTTTAGTGTTCTCCAAGTTTGATTTGAGATCTGGATACTATCAGTTGAGGGTGAGACATTATGTCATACCACATAAATATTTTAGGAGAAGGTATAGGTTTTATGAGTTTGTGGTGATGTCATTTGGACTGACCAACACATTGCCTTTGTTCATGGACTTAATGAACTAGATATTTCACCCATACTTGGATCAGTTCATATTCATCTTCATTGATGATATCTTGGAGTACTCTATATGATATTTCAATCATGAGAAACATCTTTACATCATCCTAATTACACTAAGATAACATTGGATTTATGCCAAGATATAAAAATGTCAGTTTTGGATTAACAAAGTGAATTTATTGGGTCACATCATATCCAATTTAGGATTTGTAGTGGATCCTAATAAAGTGTAAGTTGTGGTATCTTGGTAGAATCACAAGAATGTTTATGATGTTAAGATTTTTTTGGGATTATCCAGTTATTAAATAATTTTTATTAGTGATTTATCCCAATTTTTAGTGACACTCTCAGGCTTAACCAAGAAAGGAGTTATGTTTGAGTTGTCAGAGGCATGTAAGAAGGATTTCCAAGAGTTGAAGAAGTGGTTGACTAATGCACTAATTAAAATATTACCTGAACCAGGTAAAAGGTACACCTTATTCTCTAATGTGTCCAATATTGGTCTTGGGGTATTGTTGAGGTAGGATAACCAAGTTGTAGCATATGAGTCAAGATAGTTGAGGTCTCATGATATAAATTTCCCCACTCATGATCTTGAGATAGCTGCAGTGGTATATTACTTAAAGTGTTGGAGGCATTACTTATTGGGAGAGTGGTTCACAGTGTTTACTGATCATAAAAGTCTTAAGTACATCTTATCTCAGCATTATTTGAACCTTCAGCAGTGAAGGTGAGTCGATTACCTATAATCCTTTGATTTTGAGTTGGTTTGCACACTAATAAAATAGAATAGTGTTGCTGATTTTTTGATCTAGAAGACTCAAATTAAGGTGGTCTAGGAATATAATTCTATTTTTAGGATAATGTATTTATGTGATGAGATGCACCTATAGGTGTAGGAGGAGAACTGGTAAATGAATCTTGCATTTATAGCAGTTGAGTATGTGCTTTTGGGCTGGGTCAAGAAGATTTAGTTGGAGGATCTAGAGTGTTTGGAAATTAAGGAAAATATTCAAGGTTAGGATTCTCCTTCTAGTTAGGCTATTGGTGAAGATACAATTGTTAGTGTTTGTGCCGGTGTGTATGTGAGAAGGGTTGATGCGTGAGTCTCATGCTTCGAGGTGGGAAGTGCATCCCTATTTGACTAAGATGTATCATGATCTTAGTAGGTAGTATTTGTGGTCGGGAATGAAGAAATCGGTTGCATGTTTTAAGGTGTGATGTCTCACCTGTCAGTAGGTGAGGGTCAAGCACCAACACCTAGGTGGGTTGTTACAACCATTTCCCATCCTGAATTGGAAGTGGGGTGATGTAATGATGGTTTTTTAGTGGTTCTTCCAAGGATTCCATGGGAGAATGTTGCAATCTAGGTGGTTTTAGACCAACTAACTAAATTTTCTCATTTCTTACTGATCCATGAGACTTACATAGTTTATCATTTGGGTGAGTTATATATTCGAGTGATACTACAATTACACAGTGTGCTGAAAACTATAGTTTCAGATCTTGATCTATGTTTCACATCTCTCTTATGGAAGGGATTACAGAAGGTGCTTGGTAGCCAATTGTTTTTGGGTATAGATTTTCACCCACACAATAATGTTTAATTAAAGAATATGATTCATGTATTAGATGATATATTGAGATCTTGTGTTATGGATTTTGGCGGTTCCTGGGAAATGCTCTTGTCACTTGTTGAATTTGGCTACAACAACAGATTTCGTGCAAAAATTTAGATGGAACCTTTTAAGGAACTCTATTGGAGACCATGTAGATATCCATTGTGTTGGTTATAATCTATATAGTTTGATCTTTTAAGATCGAGTCTCATGAAAGAGACATCAAAAAAAGGTTATATTGATTCTAAAGCATATGAAAATGGTTCAGAGTGGGTTGAAGTTGTATGCATATTGGTGTCATAGACCTCTTGAGTTTATAGTGGGAGATTATTTTTTTCTTTGAGTATCACCAAGTTTAGGTCAGCATAAAATTTAGAAATAGAGAAAGTTGGTGTCATGTTATGTGGGACCATTTTGGCATGACATACCATGTTTATTGTTGGTTGTGGTTGTACACAGTTTTAGGAGATGTTAGTTATGCATATTTATTGGTTGTTGTACATTTTTCTAATGTTGTATTTTTTTATCTCTTATGGATTACTCTAGTAATGAGGGTATTGTCTCTCCACATGAAATATCTATACCATAGTTTCTAGTCGGAAACCTCTAGCATACATGGAGGAATTCTTGAGGTCATGTGGAGAACCGACTCGTGGAAAATATTGAGTGTATCCTAGGTCAGGGATGTTACAACCACATTGGTACATGTCCTTTTATTTAATCTTCCTATTTTTAGAATAGGAAGTTGGGGTTTCATTGAAAAATCCACCATTCGGTCTACAAAAATTTGAAATAGGACTTGAAGTTTTATATTCCTCCATCTCTATATCAACAATCAAAGCATTATGAGGCACATCAACGTAAGTACCCAAATAAAAATTCCTAAAATAACACCTAAAATAGGGTTAAATACCAATCTAAGTCTTCATGACCTTATACACCTTGTTCCTAGCTGAAAATGGAGAAAAATGAAGTTTCTCAATGAATCTTATAGAATTAGAAGATACTAAAATATTCCACTACTGAAGATCCATAAACTCTTTATCATGATCCAACAATATCATATCAAGAAATAATTCCTTAAATATGTATTTAATGTTTTTCTAAATCATCCCATTACATCTTCCTACCAGATTCATGATGCCCCACCACCTCCTACCTGGTGTCTGAATCATAAAAGATGTCAGTTTCACCTTTCGATCCTCTTAAGTCTCCACCAAGATAAATATTCTCTCAATAATATCTATCAAGTCTTAAACATCCAAGGGTAATATAGTTCTATGGAATGGTGGCAGATACTATAGATAAAAGTTATGATTATAGTCAACCATTGAACTTTTAACTCATCCACCTTGCATAGGAACTGGTCGAAAGAGTATAGTTTTTATCCGTTCTATTGTTTAAACTAAAAGGGAAGAAATTGGATCACACCCAACAATACCCTCTTGTACAATAGGTAGAGAAATAAAGTAATCCTTCCTTATGGGACCATTCTAATTATCTTCCCTTGGTGGTTCCATAATACATTTATGAGGCAATAATTTCTCAAATGCTAAAAAACTCCAAGAAATGTTCAAATAAAAAACCTAAGGAGGTCATTTGATTGTCTATAAGTACACTAAAAGAAAAAAAATAAAACATGGGACTCATCCTAAGAGGAAACCCAAAAAAATAAGGTACAAATATCTTAGAACTACCCAAGGCTAAAGCCAATTATTTAGTACCAACATGTTACTCACAACCATATACACACAATAATAATAGTATTACAAGGTCCAGGTAGTTAAATGAAATCAATAATATACCTATAAAGAAAAAACCAAAAGTTTCAATAGTCATTTAATTAATTTAACCCTATCTAATGAAAAAAATAGACATGTGACATGTAAACATATGTTCCTAATCATGTTGCATGAATGCACCCAAAATACCATAAATTAGGACACTAATATCAAGTGCATCACCCATGGTGAAATAAATCAATGGTGATAAAGAAAAACAAGAACATTAATCCCAATTTCTTAGAAACTCAAAGGTCTAATATATATTGTTTTCTATGCACTGGAATAGTTCCCCTCCTCGATTCCTAACCATAATATCTCTTATCTACCACATCTCATATAAATTAAAAAGAAAGGAAATAAGTGTTATGATTAAATTTTTTTAACACCCTATACCAAATCACCAGGTCCAGACGGAGTTCCACATAACCTCATGCATGCCTTCCCATATGAAAGAGGATTCAGAATAATAGTGATCACTTGAGAGGCATCATGGGGATTCTATGAACTCGATAACACAAAACCAATAGAGAATACAATTGAATTAAAAACAATAGTAAAAACAATAATAAAGGAAATCAATAATCCAACTTAGATCATCATATAGGAGAAGATTATCAGCCCATACTATCACAATATGAAATTAAAATCCTAAAATACAAACAAAAATAAAGGATCCATACAAATATAAGATCAATGTACTAAGATAGTGGAAACAACCAAGTAACATGTGAAAAAATATCTAAGACCCATAGTCTATCAGGTCATTGAAATGTGTCTTTACCTACATCAGATCAATGCAATAGGGAATTTCATATGTTACCCAACATACTTAGATAACCATTCACCAATCCATACCCAACTTTAATG
The DNA here is from genome assembly GCA_963277665.1 of Viscum album. Lineage (NCBI taxonomy): Eukaryota > Viridiplantae > Streptophyta > Magnoliopsida > Santalales > Viscaceae > Viscum > Viscum album. The sequence continues at coordinate 493,033,299 of OY728166.1, forward strand.
GATACTCACACTCATCTTTAATGAAAATACTAATTTTGAGTCACTTCATAGTTCTTTGGAAAGACACACACCACATTTTGACCCAATCTCACAGCTCTCACGAAATATATCCAACCACATGTTGAACAAAAATCATAGATCTTGGGAATGTAATCACATCATCCATCTTCCCCCTTTAAGGGAGTGTCTAGCTCACACAACTCAGTATGGTCACTAAATTTCAAAGATAAATAATCCATACATGAAACACAGAAGATATCATAAGGAAGTTCATAATCATATCATGTAAAGATAGAATCATATAGAAAACACAGATCCACATGTGAATCATTTCAGACATAGGTCTCATGGGATACACATTCACACCAATTTTTTTTTCAAACACCTATATATATAGTATATATATGCTAAGGGATACCAAACTCATGTTCAGAGATGTAATAATGTCTATAATCACCTCCCAATTAAAGTTATCCATCAACTATCCATAGATCCATCCCTATTAAATCACATGATAACTCTTAGATTGTGATCTGAGAAGAAAAAACACCAAAGGTGTCAAGATAGAGAAGTCATAATTGGGAAGAGCTGTAACCATCAACAATCTTGGTCTGGTCGAGAGGTATATTCCAATTATCAAGATCTAGTTTTCGTCTCTTTAAATAATTGAAAATTATCTCCTTAGATAATTCTAGAACATCAATATTTAACTATAACATCTAAGATATTATGTTTTTACAAGAGTAATAGGAGAGGTCTAGAAAGACTAAGAAGAGAAAAGAATCTTGATCACATACCTTGAATTTTCACATCCTAAATCATATAAATTCCCTAGAATTAGAGTTTAAAGGGAGGGGAATCACCTAAAAACCCACAAGAGTCCCAAGGTTTTAGAGCCCTAGGAATAGGAAGAAAATGAGAACATTTGAAGAGGTTTTATGTTTAAAACTAAATTATCAAATTAATTAAAACATTCTTCATGGTTTATTAAACTTTTCACCAACCCTATGAGGTTTATTTCATCTTTTAGGAAACCACATAGTTTGGACACACAATTTGGTAAACCATGCTTTTCACCATTTTCCTAAGACATGTGGTTTTCTAGGGAATTATTTTGGTTATTCATTACTATGCACTACTCACTATACCATTCTAATAAGACACACCATTTTTTGGGGAGGTCCTCATGGTTTTCCCTAACAGTTATCAAACTATTCACCCCCTCAAAGGCCTCTAAAAATCTTTAAAACCATCAAGATTATACCTGATACTTCACACAGGAATATCAAAACTCAAAAAAAACATAATGAAGAGTTGAAATTAAAGCATAATTTACCAAAAAAGTTCAGATCATCACAACCTGATATTTAGTTTTCAAATAAAAACTCAAACTTTTCTAGAGTGATCATCAATGAATGTCATAGAAATAAATAATTACTATTAGTGAATTGTGGTTCATCATAAAGATATTTTCATGTATCAAATCAAAAAAATATCTTTTGGATAATAAATAACTATAAAAGATACATTTTATTTTTTCTTATGTTTCAATCAACACATGTATCCAAATGAAAACTTCGATTCTTGGAAATAGGACCTTCTTGTAAATCATTATATTTTCTTTATCAATCATGTGGAAAAGTTTTTTGTTCCACACTTATATAAAAACCAATTTTTTTAAGCTATATTGATTTCACCAATGCATAGTTTGGCATCTATGATGTGGTGATATGTATTTTTCTCCCCTTAAACTATTACCATGTTACCATTGGTAAGATTCCATTTTTCATCATTTAAGGATCTAACATAACCTCCATCATCATGAATTTAGATGGATATCATATTGAGGTGAATATCAAGAACGTGTTTTAAATACCTCAAAAATAACCTATATCCTATATGAGTCTCTATAGAAATATTTTCAATACTAATAACTTTTTACTGACCATTATTTCCCATCGCCCCATGTATGAAACTCCTTGTTGTGTAAGATTCAAAGAAATCTCATCTCATGTGACTTGGTTGGAGGCACCTAAATAAATCAACCATATCAAATCATGTAATACAATGTTAACCCAATAATATTTGTGAATAATAATGATATTATCAATGAAAACTAATATATCAATATTTTGGGTCTTACCTTTATAATTCCATTTCTATTCCTTTAACTTATAATGCTCTCAGAAAATGTTCTCATTCTATCCATAATGGTTGGAATTTACGTTGTTTATCGATTTGGATTTTAATCGCTTCTCTATTTGTTGATATTGTTCAGGGGTTGTCTTCCTTTACTTTTTCCCTCCCATTTACTTTTTCTTTATCATTTAGTGATAAGAGCCTCTGAATCTAGAGTATATCCATCATATTTCTTTTGGGATTATTTATTAAACATTTTTTCCATCAACATTTTCATGCTGATATTTCCATAAAGTTTAGAATTACTAACTAAAAAACTATAATAGATTACTTAATATTAAGTGGTGGAATTTATCAAAACTAAACTAAGTTCTCATAAATGGGATACCTTTATCAGTGTAAAAATGAATCTGTTTTTGTTTTTTAAACATTCTAAATTTTATTATGCATGCTATTGAATTATGTTCCGACATTGGCAAAAATATTGGGTGCCATGAGAACCCGATAATGAATTTATTATATATATATATATTATATACACATGGTATTGACAATGATATTGTATCTTTTATGAGATGACTCATTTGGGAAATTTGAGACCACAATTGAGTCAAGAATGTTGGTTTTACCTCAGGCACTATATAAATTACAATTTCATTGGGATATATGATAGTGTGTAGTTTTCAGTGGATTAAATGGAATTAATTTTTTTTAAATTAGTTATATGACATATTTATTCCCTATTTAACCCTTGATTAATGAAATCTATAGGGATAAACATATATCCATGAGAAATTTGAGATCAAATGTGGGAGAATTATTGGTGTGGGATAACAAAATTTGAGGTTTGATGATTATCTTTAGAGATTATCAATGATGTTAGTATGAATAAATTCTTCAATAATGAGGTAACCATGTTTGAGTTAGGAGATAATTATTTTTTTATTTTCTATATTTCTTATTATTTTTTAAAAATTTATAATCAATTTCTACCATCTGCAAAAATTGAGTGTGGTCCTATCAATATACCTTTTTCCGCTTAGTATATTAAGGTTATTCAATCTAAAAATTTTCTTATTCAAACCTATTTATAATTTTTTTCACTATAGTTTGTTTCTAGGATCATGATTGCCACCATATTTATTAACTTCTTTAGTTTCATAGATTTATTAGAATTTTCTTCAAGTGTTATTTTCTATCCAAGATTGGTTGAATATTTTAGAAATACCTATCACATTAAGATCATGATCAAATATTGGAAAAGATTTTGTGTATTTTGATCAGTGATGGGAACCTTGTCTCATTAGATAATCATTGTGTGGTGGTGTAATTATGAGCTGACAACCGAAGTGATCAGTTTTATAAGTTCAGTTATACAAGAGTGACATGATTCGATGCAATATTTAGTTTGCAGTAATTTTGAGATAGAAATAAAACAATGGTGGATGATTCTTTATGAATGGTGTGGTCAAAGAAGATCTAGGAAATTTAGGGGGTGATATTGGTGGTTGTATCGAAGAACAAAATGATGGAACTGAATATAGTTCGAAAAACCTAACTACATAACATTTAGTTTGGTAGAGCCCACATCATGAACTTTAGGGATATAATGGATAGGGTTTCAGCCTAATAAAAATATCAAAAACCAAATGATTAACTCACTTATTGTATGACCCTAAGTCAGTTTCCCATTTTATAAAGGGAATACACACCCAGGTGGTCATTTGGCCTCACATACTATGTGGGATAGGACCACACTCCATGTATCCTGAACTCACACGACACTGGATAATGTGGTATATGATGAGTACCACCTTGGGCCCCACACACCATGTATAATAACCCACACGATGTGTGTGTGGACCCATTCACATCATTTGGGCTGTCAGTGTACAACAAAATTACTATCTAGGTCTAGAAAACATTTACATTAAGGAACACACCATGTATTACTTTTAGATCCACCTCTTAGTTATGTATACTCATTTAGACTTAATTTTGGAAGTGATATTAGTCCAACTTTAGTTATTTTCTACATATAACAAGATGATTTATCTTTCTTTGATATCTGAGATATGTTACAATATGGAATGAAAAGTTTTTTCTCTTTGACACTAGTTAACTGGTGACCAGATTCATACATGATCCCCAGAGCAATATTGTGGTCTGTATTCCCCTAATATGTATGATCATGTAATTTAATATTCCCCTTTGATAATGTTTTCTAGATTTGGTTGATACTCTTCCATCCACACACACGTAAGGTGTGGGTCCTCTAATTATAGAGTCAGTACTCCCCTATGTTGGATCTTTGGTGGGCTGTGGGTCCTCTACCGAAGTCTTTACTCCCTCAACCGTTATATAATCCCTAGAAAAGTGTGTATCCCCCACTAAAAATCTAAAGCGGTTATGAGGATTATTTTATTGGTTGGTTTAGGTTTAATGAGTGTGAGAGGATTCTACCAATAGTGGGCTATAAAGATTGAGACCCCTTCCATTTTCATGATTTCTTCTTTGAGAAATTACAGGTTTTTCATATCCTTTATCCTTGATTTATGTTTACAATATGATTGATCATGGAAAAGTTTTTATGGTTTTTTGAACATCATACTTGATATGAATATAAACACCCATACATGGGCATAATGAACACACTTTACATGTCTTATGCAGATGACAACTAATGTAATGGGGATCTTGGTAGGATAGGTTTCTACAAAACATATAAGTACTTAGTGGTGGTGTTGAATTAGCAGGCGATGGAGTTCAGAATAGTGTGTTGGGACCTTCCATCTAACAGATTTTAGGTTGGGTTTCCCTTTCTATTGGACTTGTATTTTTTCTTTTTCTATTTGGAATTATGTTTTACTATTCACCTATGGGTCTTAGAGGTTTTGGAATGAATTTATTACATTTATAAATTTATTTTAGTTATAGATTTCATTATTTTGGGATATATAGAGGTGTGTGTTGAGAATAGTTATTTTAGGCTAAGGCCACTCATTTGAAATTTATACCTACTGAACACTAGTCAAAAGCCGTTGACCTATTGATGGAGATATTAGGATGGAACATGTAATCCATCACTATCCAAGATAATCATGGTGGATTGGGTCATTTTAGAGTGGCATGAGAGTAATGTTTTCCTAGGGAAAGAGTTTTGAGTTAATAATTATATGAGAATTGGTTTTTTATTTAGAGAAATGATGTCAAGGTTTCTCTAGTTCATCTATTTTTCCAGAGGCCCCGGTGATGGTGTGCCAGTAGACGTATCCATAAACTGGGACTTTGATATCCTTTTTGTTGACTTAGAGCACTAAGAAATTTGTTATGGGAATACAATGGTACATGCATCATATAATAATGAGTTATTGATTTACATTTCCTTCACAAGTTAACTCCCTAAATATTCTCTTTTGATCATGGTTTTTATTGTTAAATTATTAGATGCATTCATTTAGAAAACAATCTAGTATCCTTATTCATGTTCATACTAATGAAAAATTGAGTGATGATGCCTCTGTTCAGGGACTAGTTCTTGATTTTTTTTCTATGTGAGGGTAGAGAGTGGTGATACCACGAATTAAACAAAATGATAATTAAAAATAAAATATTAAAATCATAATGAAAATTTATTATTAAAAATACACACATACATAGGTCTCGATAGAAGTAGCAGATGGAAGGGGGTCTCCACAACAAGGGCACACACCAGCACTGGATCTGGAAGGTAGGTGGGAGTAGATAGGTGTGAAATGAAAGGAATCTGGCTATCGGTATCTAAAAAGTGAGATGAGGCTGGTAAGTGGTGGATGATATGGAAAGATTGTGGGGGGGGGGGGGGCAGGGTGGGGGTAGTGGGAGGGGCAGTACTAGGGTGGGGGTGTGATTCTAGTGTAGTGAAGCAGGATATTGTGAGGGGGGACTCAGAGAGAAGAGAATCATATTACTACAATGGTTCACACACGGAGGAGTAGTGAGTGGGGAAAGGTATGCAGACCAACGGAACAAAGGTTTTGGTTGAGAGAGGAAGAGGAAAGGTGAAATTGGGGTAGGGGTGGGGTGTTTCCCATACTAATAATATTACCCCAACCTAGTAGATCATTGGGATTTCCTATGGGTTGATCATGTTTACCATCTTTCTTTATGGGTTGAGATGACTGCAATTATTTCTATTACTTCCTATGTTTTTTTCAGGGATTCCTACTGGGTATGTATACATTCACCCACATATGGGATTTTCCTTCATATGTTATGCCTTATGCTGATGAAAGATGGATTGGTGGTGACCTTAGCATGACTGGTTTCGGTGGAGCAAAGTGGTTCATGGTGCTAATCATGTTTGGTGGTCGGCCTTGGATATTGTAAGCCAGACTCTCTCTGATTTTCCATTTTTCCTATTGTTTTCAGGTTGGGACCTCATTTCTGGTTGGATGTGAATTTTGACCCTTTATATATTTCACATTATGTTGTTTTACTTTGATGTATTTCCTTGAGGTTGTTGTATGTATGATTTATACTCCTGATGTTTTTGTATTTTATTATATCCCTACATTATTGAATGATGTTGGTTGTGTGTGTGCATATAGTTACTTACTCTAGGGCCTCTCATTTCAGTGAGATCTCTACTTGGAATTAATCTTCAGCCCCTATCCTATCTGAGGTGGGATTGGGGAGTCTAATATGACTTACTGATAGCCAGGCGGGCCCCGGTGGGCCTTCATGGCATCTACTCGTAACAAAATCTCTCATGGGTGGAATATTCTATAGAACACAATAAAATCTCATCTATACTAAATAATCTATGTGTTTTTTATCACTATAAAAATACACATTCTATACTTAGAATATGTGTCAATTTATTCCCTTGGATAATTTCATTCTAACTAGTTTATCAAAATAATTCAATAAAACTTAAAAAAAACATTTCAAAAACAATTTTAAGATGTCCATACCATGATGTATTTGAAAATTTATTTTTATGTAAGAAATACCTTTTTATTAAAACCATTTAACATGATGAATAATGTGGAATTATTTTATCACACTTTTACACATCTTTTTTGATGAAATAAATGGGTTTTCAATATCAAATAAAATTTATAATAGAGAATTTGTTTAATCTGGAATAACTCGGGTTAAATTTTCCACTCATTTAATAGTTTAATAGAAATGTATCATTTTTGGTGATTAATTAATTAAAAAAAATTAGGTCATTTTTATATCATTTATGAACGATTTAAATCATAAATTTAAATGATGATTAATTTGTAATTTTTTTCTAGAATGATGCAATGAAAATCTTGCAATGGGTTGGAGAAACCATAGCTAGGATCAATTGACCACATCACCATTCTAATCGACCACAAGAAGAAATCTTAAGAGTTTTAAATCTCATCAATAAACCACATTTCAACCTAATTGGCCACACGACCAATGGGAAAAATAGATAGATCAAATAGATAAACCATCATCCAAAGCGACCGTATCCTTTTTGCGATCAACTACAACTTAAAAAAATGGAAAAAGAAAGAGAAGTCTACCATACAGAAAAAGGGAAGTATTTGTTCCCCTCCCACTATTGAATATCATCTAAGAAACCAATATAAGGATGATGACCCTTTCCAAGATTATCCATCCATCTTTGAGATATGACTGACATTTGAAATTGCAGGCACTTCCATGGTTGGAGCTGATTGCTGCGTCTCCTATATTGTCCCCGAGTCACCTCTATGCTGCATGAGAACCCACAAAAAGAAAATATCCAGGGAAGGTGTCATGTTATTTAAGACCTATGAGATCCCATAACGAACCTTTTTATGATAAAAGGAAATCGATTCCTCCACTGTGAATCAATCATTGTGCCTTTGTTAAAGGATACAACCAAGCCCACCCATTTAAAATCTCAACCAGCACCGTTTAAATATCAAACTTCAAAGAGCGTGGATCATGACCCTGAGATAAGAGAGATCACTTTAAAATATACCCTACATAGTACTACGACATCTCTAACACATGAAATTTCAAATTAGCTGAAATTGTGAGCTGGGAAATACATTGAATTGTAGATGCCTTTGGGATAAGACCAACAACAAAGGTCAAATAATATTTAGTCTAATCCCATGAAATAATTTGAGCCAGTATCTCAGCACGTGCACCTGTTCAGAAATTCTTGTGGAATATAGAATTATTTCTCTACTGAAATATAGAGATCAATAAGAGTATAAAATTTTTCATTCCATGGAATATTTTAATTACACTCCCTATTAGGTATCAAGGCCATCCAATTTTTCACATATAAAAAATATAATAAAAGAAGAAGTGGGTTCAGAATATGATTACTGAGTCATTCATACATGGTCTGTTTAAAAAGAACTCATTAATTTTAGAGAGCAGGTGTGAAGGATGTGATTTTCTCTTTAAAAATAAAAGAGGGGGATTTTTAGAAAAAAGAGACAGTAGTGGGTTGAGATAAGTATGAGAAGAAGGATATAGAAGTAGGTTGAATCACTAGTGGTTATTTAGAGGAAGTTTAGAAGCTCTCACTGAGAGATTCTTCGTACTTATTTTCTTTGATTACTTTGTATATCAATGACTACGTTAAATACATTAAAACATACTGTTATGACTATTTTCTAATTTTATATTGAGGAATGTGATTGTGCAGGTAGGTACTTTTACTTCATTCATGTGTAAGGTGTTGAAAAAAATGCCCTTTTTCATCCTTTAAGTAGTAGATATCCATTCATTACTGGAAATAAAAGAGAAATATTTTGGTTCTATTTAGTTTCTAACTACATACCATCTAGGAGTTCATCTAAGAAGATGATGGTTCATAAAAGGGAATCACATTAGGAATTATTGTGAAGTTGTTTATGATTTGGAACTGGTTTCTACATTAAGAGGATCTGTAGATTTTGTAGTTGAGAAACCGAAGGACCCATTCATCCACAGGTTAGTCATTCAATATAACCGAATAACCACTTTTCACTAAATATAGCAACACTTAAAAATGAATAAATAAAAAATAATAATTAAAAAAATATAACCAAATAAGAACCAGTCAATCAAATTCCCCAATTCCATTATTGGACTACTTGCTGCTTGCTTGTAATTTTTTTACTCATTCATATATTGTTGATTTTTTCCCCACATCCCTATTGTTATCCCTCCACAAATTTCATCACCACAATTTACTTTCATCATTTCACTTTTATCTTTTCCCTATCATTTTTATCCTATTTTTTTACATGGTCTCAGAAAACACACCTTTTTCAAAAGTCATTCCATGTGTATCAACCCCTATTCACCACATTACTAATTTTAAATGGGGTTTATAAATTTTAATTTTCCTCAAACATAGTAAAAACCCAGGTCCTAGACAAAATTTTGGTGTCTTTTCTGGGGAAGGGAACATTTGACCAAGTAACAAAAAACCCATAAAAAATAAAATCAATGTATATATATGCATATAATATATAAAAAATATATTTAAAAGGGTTTTAATGAAAACTAGGTGATAAAAAACAATATGACTTAATACCTAAAATCAATAAAAATATGAGTGCTTTAAAAATCAAGAAGAATATTATAATGGAAAATCATAAAGAAGATCCAAATAACCAATAAAATGAAACATTTAACTAATATGGAAATGTCAATGTACCACAACATGGTAATGAGATGGTAAATAAAGTTAGACTTAGGGTGTTTCTAGTGCCTAAAGTGTTAAACAACCCGTTATGAATTAAGAAGTCCCTTAGGTCTCAAAAACATTAGATTAATAAATCTCACTTTTCCATGATACCATCATACCATGTGTTACCTTATGAAGACTCTATGGATTTTGAGGGACTTATATGGTACTGTACAATAATTTCCACTTAGGGGATTGAGTGAGGTGGATTTAATGATGATATCCTTCCCATTTTTCCTAAAAGAAAATGATCTTTTTTATTTCAATAGATGGATGATGAAATATTTTATTCATTGGACTGATTGTAAAATTCTTTCATCATGAAATTCTACCCTAGTAGGATGACTTATGAGATTAGGCACAAAATACCTGAATTTTTACAAGATGAGAGTGAGATGTTCCATGAATCTTGGGAAAGATTTGAGGGGCTACTTATGAAGTTTCCCAGCCACCGATGTACATATAGTGACCCAAGATTACTGTACATGGATGTTATATAATTTTTTATCAATATTCATTATATTATACAAATACATGCCTAAGGAATGTAATAGTAAAGTTCAATTGGAAACTTGGAAACCTAATCTTCTATCTTGTTGAAAGATCTTCAACATCTCCCTTAATTATCTTCCCTTTTATTACTCCTACTTAAAATCGTTCATTATAACATGGAGAAATTAAACATAAGAAATGATGATCTCAGATGCTTAGTAAGGGTAAACATAATAGATATCAATCTATGATCATATTAAATCATAAGATAAGCATAAGTTTATGTGATTACAAACATAAATTAAAAGGTTCATACCCAACCTATTATATATTATAAACATGATTCATAGTGTATAGATTGGCATTTCATAAGACATAAATCATAAGGGAAACAAATAACATGAGCCATGCGAGCATAAACTTGGAATACGACATGGAATTTGTGGAATGCACATAAACATAGAAAATATTATTTCAAGGATACTTACCCAAAATTTCATAATATGTTAGGATCAGGATAATTTCCCATGTACTTTATTTATTCTTGGGATGTCCTCTCATGTACCCTGTTGTTTTGAGATTAGGTTAACCACCCATGTAACCTCTTGTTTGGGATTAGGCTGACCACCCTTGTACCCTATTTTTTTGGTATTGGGATGACTAATTATGTGCCCTCAAGTTTTGGGATTGGGCTAATCACCTGTATAACTTGCTTTTTTGACTTAGGATAAAATCCCATGTACCCTCATCTTTGGGATTGGCATGACCACCTATATACCAACATATTTCGGCTTTGGCTAACCACCTTTGTACCCTATGAGATCATAAAAATTTATCCTTACCTAATGTATTTAAGGTAGATATATATATCCCACCCATCTCATAAAGAAAACCATATTTATGTGTTCCATAAGATCATAATCGTTCATCATATCATAACCAATTAAATGATATGAGTATCATAAATATTTCATCATATTATAACCTTTGGAAAAAAAAGACAAGTTTCATAATCATTACATCGTAGTATAACCCATTAAAATAAGCGGGTTTCAAAATCCCCTTATCATGCTATAACCTATGGAAGAGAAAATGGTTTAATAAAAAACTTTTCTTCTTGAAAATAAACCATTCAATGAAATAATAAGAATGGTTTCCTAGAATAAGTTTCCCATTAATACATAAACTATATCAAAGGAATTCATATAAGATGGTGAATAATATTGAAATATCACTTAGTAAATTTTTTTAAGGAAAATAAACTTTCTTTGAAATCACTTTTTTAAAATATAAAACAAATTCAAAAAAATTTCATTAAAAACCACTTTGAAAAATTATAAAGTAAGTTTTAAAATCATTAAAATAATTCTTGAATAAAATAAACTTTCTAATTTTAAAAAATGATATTTAAAATAGAAAACATTTTGAAAACATTTTTCTTTGAAAATAAACTTGAAAACATATAAAGGGACATTTGAAAATAAAAACTTTTTAAAAAAAAAACCATTTACAAAATCCTTTTCTTCAAAAATAATTTAAAAAAAATCTTTCCAAAATATATAAGAAATAATTTTAATTTTAAAAATATTTTTTTAAAAATATTATGGATGCTTCAAAAAATGGTGTGGTCATGACAACATAAAATTCCATAAATGACATATATTTTTTAAAAAAGCCTTTTATATTATCGGTAGAAGTCAAGGGAGTATTGATTGGAAAATGAAAAGAATATTCCTTTCAAAACCATTTTTTAAAAAGCTAAAAAATGGGTAAATTTTATTTCAAAACCATAGTGGAACATTTTTTAAAACATTTTTAGGAAACATTGTTTTGGGAGAAAATAGATTTCTGACTAAAGAGAGAAATAAAGATAGATTTTCGTAAATTTTTTGTGTAAATCAATATAAGTACCATAGAGTGTTATATTGGTACCATTATATGAAGATATCATGAGTATCCAGAGGAGAAGAAAAGACATGATAATTTTTTATATATTGATCATAATATTTCATCAATGGAAATATAATCACAAACAATCCTAATAAATGTTGAGATTGTAGCAATAAACTCTTACCACTTTGGTAACATTGAATCATAATACCCATGAAGGAATAAAATTAAATGAATTATAAAATATCATTAAAATAAATTTTTTCATGATATAATATGAAATATTGGTAGTATATACACCTCGTAAAAGAATATAGGTGTGTAACATAACATGTGTCTCAAAGAAGAAAAATTGAGACCAAATGCTCTTACTGTTTTGGTAACTTTGAAACCGTAAAAGCATGAAAGATAGATACTCATATGGATATGTAAGTAACAACCATTTTATTTAGAATAATAATAATGTACATTCTTGGGAGATATATACACATCATTGAAGTAATAGGTGGTGAATTTATCATGTGTCTCACAAAAGTAAATAGTTATATGAAAACCCTTAAATTTAGTATTGATTTCATTTTTTACACATTCAAACCTCATGTATAATTAAAATATTTTTTATCATAAATCAATATTACAACCTTTTACTTATATAACCTACCATATATTATTTTATTATTAATTTAAATTTCTAGTTTATTAACAACCACATGTTAAAGTTGCATTTCATGTAATAACTGCTTTGTTTTTTATATAAGTTTCAACGTGTTATTTCTAGCTCGATTACCTTGATCAGGATTTAATCATTTCCATATTGTAAACCATGATATAAATATAATAACTATTAATTTTATTTTTTTTTATAGTTACCCATAAAACATAGTGATTTAAAATGAAATAAACTATTTATAGAGAGTATAGGTCATACGTATGCGTGAATGTTGTTTTCATTTTTCTCTAATATTGAAAAAAATAATTTAAATGATATAAATATATATTATCATTATAGTATAACTATTATATCATATATATCACATATTTTTTAAACCCTTCCTTAATACATTCCACGTAAAGAGTGAATAAATCACATCACTTTGTGAGGTAGTAGTCCTTCGTACACATGAATGACTTTATCATATTCCCAAAAAATAGAAAGCATAAAGAAATGTAGGATATAAAAATTCTAGATGAATTAAATCTCAGTATATTTATGATAATTAGTTTATTATATAATAATAATATTGAAATAATTAAAGGAGGTGTATAAGGAAATAAAATAAAAACACTTTTAGAATAATATTACATAATCTTTAGATATACTCTTTAGGTTTTCAATAAATCCTTGAAATATTTTATTTCTTCCAAAAATAAGACTTCTAAGAAGAGGGGAGGAATGTTTGGAATTGATTTAAGAAGATATTATTTTAGAAAAATTCATTTATAAGGTTAAAGAAGTGGGGGAGTGAGTTTCTTTTTATAGATGAGGAGGAGTGACATTCTTGTAAATAATCAAAAGTATTCACTATTGGGAGGTCGATATTACATAAAATTGATCCAAAACTGATAATTAAAGGTGTAGAGGGATGATATAGTCTATAAAAAAAATCCAATATTTATTTATGAACAAGTTTTAAACATTTGGTACCTTAACTCTTAAGTTTACTTTTTTTTATCATTTTGGGTTTTCATTATGTTAACTAGTTTTTTAAACTAAGTAATTTACTTATTAGATAATTTGGACTCAATAATTATAAATTATAAATTATAAACACTTTGTGTGTTGGAAATTAACTTTAACCAAAGTGCATGTATCACACAAAAATGATGCTTAACCATAATCGTGTAAAGAGAGTTTTTTCGATTTAAGGGTCAATATATTCATTATAATAGAAAAATTGATTTGTGAATAGAAAATAGTTTATATTAATTAATATTTACAAATATATTTACAAAATATATAAGTTTTGTTTGTAATTTTCAATCAATTAATAAAATAACATTTATTATAAAATGACATCAATGTCAATTTTGACATTATTCATTTAATTTAAATTAAAAATAACAATAAATCAATTTAAATCTAATAAATTATGTTAAAAAATATGTAACAAGACATATTAATCTAAGAAAATAATTTAAATTGAAAATTTATTCGATTTAATTCACTTTTAATGTTTTTAGTACCATTTGATTTATTTAATTATTAGATAAATAATTATAGTGTTGACGTTTCTTAAGCATTTAATGTAATTAGATTATTATAAAAAATAAAATAAATTATCATTATAAAAAACCCATTTATCTACTAAAAACATATTTATAACTGAACTTATGTAGTGTTTTCCTTATTTTAAATATTTATATAAATTAAAAAAGGGATATTTGTTTGGTCTTTTTCTTTACTTAACTTATTACATTAGTCACATTACTAGGAAATTATCCCAAAAAACTCATAAAATTAAATCCTAATGTCATAAGGGTTGAAATATATCCATAAAATACGTTTTTGGGAAGTTTTGGGTCTATATTACAACTTATATTCTTTGTTTTACCACTTTTTCAACTGGTTCTTACCTTAATCACTAAAATTAATTTTAACTATTTCCACTATTCACTTTGGTAAAAATTAAATCTGACTTATTATAAATTATTTTTTTCTAATATAAAATATGGAATCCATTTTTCCAAATTTCTTTTCACTTAAGTGGGAAAATTTTATTTAAATTTAATCTCACAGGCGTGATGAGAAAGTGAGTTTTTAAAGTAAAATTGTTCAAAATATTAAAAAGTTTTTATATCTACATATAATATGAAAATTCTTCCAATGACCCACATTGGACTAATATATTTAAAATTTATATAATTATTCTTTAAAATTAATTTAAATATAATTTATCATTATAAATAATCTAAATGAAAATGTAGTTTTGAATTAAAACTGGGTATTTTTTCTTATTCATCAAAAAATTAATTTCTCAAAAAAATAACAAAAACTCACCCTATAATAATTTTAAAATTATTATTTTAAAAAATAATTTTATTTTTTCTTATAAATTTTCAAAAAGTGGTAAAATTTAGTTTTAGATTATGTGTTCTAAACAAGATTAACCCGTCCTTTAGAAACGATACTATTTTTTAGAAAACATTTATTTTTATTTTAAATGATTCTTATTTTATTTCTAATAAATAGATAAATAATAAACTTGTAAAAAATATACTTCCCCTTAATTTAGTTAGTCCTATTCATTATATCAATTTAAATGTCTTGGTAATAAATATCATATTAAATAATAATGATAGTTGTAGTATATTGTAGTTTGGTAAAACTCAGTATTTTGTGTAACACTATCCAAACTTTGTTTTATGTAAAATTAAATATAAAAATTTTGTTGCATTTTAGGAGAGATTAAATTGTTTTTTCATATAAATAAATATTATAATGCAACAAAATCCACCATTGTATTTTTATTTATTTGGAAAAAAAATCACAAAACTTAGGGTGTTCCATTCTACCCCCCTTAAAATAAATTTCACCCTCAAAGTTCGTCTAGGTCTTGAAAATTTTAATACTTGAAAGTTCAATTCATAGAAACCCACATCTTAAAAAATGATACTAAAACTTCCATTAAGAATGGAATTTCAAAATAATAGTGGTTACCAAAAGTAACTTATAATTAGGTTTTATTATAGGATAACATATGCATGAATTAATTATTTTTACATGGAAGAATAGAATAAATTATCATGGAGAGTGATTAAGATAAACGATCACAAGAATGTTGGTGATATAGTGAAATTTAACAACCACAAAATAATAAATCTATGATTATGTAAGGGAATATTTTATTTTGTTATAAATTAACGTCTTGGGATATCTTTTTTTTCAAAATCATTTTCTTAAAGTTGAAAAACTTTCAAAAGGAGATATATTTACTTGATTTTATTCCATTCCAAAAGAACAATATCAACCATTGGTTATTCCTTTATCAATTTTATTTTCATATCTTACTCCAAGAAATAAATGTTAATTTTTTTTGTCTAAAGCACTAATAGATCATGACCCATAAATAGAATAATAATTCATTCCATCTATCTTTAGTTATCATCATAAATAAATGGTGAGCACATGTTATCCAATATTCCTAAATATCCATATTGAGAAACATTGATCTATAAAAACCTCATTCAAAGTAAAATATAAACCGTTTCATAAATTGTTAACCCTTTCAACCCTTCTAAAAAATGAAAATCCAAAACATTAGAAATAATGTCACTGGATTTCTTAAAATCAGCTAACATTGATCCCCTGTGTATCATAAAGTACATCATGGTTGTCAAATACCAAAAATGGGAATACCTTCTTCATTTATTCTCTTGAATCATGGTAATTACAATAAATCCTTATTTAAAACATGAATTCTTCATCATTATTTACAAAGATTATATGATATATTCCTTAAATAAAAAAATAATGTAAACTTAATCAATGATAACATAAACTACATTATAAAAAAATGCATTATCTATTCTAAGGTCATAAATATTATCAAATTTACTCTATTCTTATTCAACATTGGTTTATCTAAACTAAATATCATTTTATCAACATCAACAACAAATTAAGTGTTACATTCCCTTAATAATGTTTTTTCTATAAAATATAACCTTGCTATTGAATCAATTTTCTTGGTCATTAGTTCCATTCACTATATTCTTTAAAATCATTAACAAAAAACATAAAAATGATAATCCTTATATATATCACAATTCATAGTTATTTAATTCAAATACATAAATATTTCAATCCTTCCAATTCACTGTTTAGGATATAATTGTTTCTTCCATGGTCTATAAGTAAATTCTTGTGTAAGTTCATTGAGTTGGGTAATTCCCATGTTCTCCATAGATAATACATTGAACCGATCAACAATTTATCACTCTATGATACTTTTTCCACATAGATAACATTTTACCCTCATTTTAAGATATTTCGTTAGGTTTTTCTTCCCACCTTAGTAACATGTAAGAAGTTGAGTCTTATTTCATCCATGTTCATCACCACATGGACTTTCATAAAAGTCCATCATCCTCCTATTTTATGTGTTATGAATCTCACTCAACTCCATGTTGTTAGTCATATATCATTACCTCAATAACTTTCTCTCCAATCATCATCCAATTTGGTTTCTCATAATTAGTTAATTTTATATCAGATTCAATGTTAAAGTGATTCCTTCTGGTTTTGGTAATGAACTAAAACAAAAAGCATAGTGTGAGAAACAATAATCATTAGGGTAAATCACATAATCCTTAAAAATCACTTATATTAAGTCTTAATCATTAAACAATTTTTAATAAATGGTATATTTGGTTATTCATTCTCACCATATATTTAAATCCTTCATGATAGTTTATAAAGAGTTTGTGAATTTCCAAATCATATCCTTAGAGTGTCAAACTAGGCGTGCAATAAGTCCCATTTCTGTGTGCCAGTTCATAATCGATTCTAGCTTAATATTGTGTTTTTAGGGTTGTTATCCCTAGGTTTATCTTTTCCAGAGCTACATCTATTTTTAATATACATCTAGGGATGTATTTATAGGAAAACACTCACTCTATAATTTACCAAAATTCCAGTACATTTTCCTAATCATTGAATCATCTGCAGACTTATCCTTAGAGGCATACCTAGACATATCTTCAGAAATATCCATAGGAATATCACTAAATTTTTCCCGTGATATTTTCCAATCTTTAATTAAACCATTACTTTGAAACCAAATATAGTGACATAGGCTTAAAATACATGGATATTACATCATATTTTATGAATATTCATTACATTACACAAACACACACATAATTAATGTAATGGTTTATTTCCATTAGAAACCTAATAACATAATCTTCAATATTGGTGAATTATCTTCAACATAACCCTTAAATATATTCCCCTTTAGTACTCATACTTAAAACTTTCATAATAACCTGGGAAAGGGAACATAAGTAAGAGTAATATCAAATGGTTAGTAACGGTAAACATAAGAGATATCAATATATAATCATATGAAATAATAAGATAATCATAAGGGTATACGATCATGACCATAACTTATGAGGTTTATAGACAACATTTCATAGTTTATAAACATGATTCATGGCATAGATATTAGCAGTTCATAAGACATGAATCATAAGAGAATAAAAGAACATGATCTATGAGAGTATAACCTTGGAATAAGACATGGAATTTTTGGCATAAACATAAGCAAAGAAAATATTATGTGAAGGCTACCTATCAAGATATTTATAAAAAGTTAGGCTCAGGATAATCACCCATGTACCTTATTTAAGCATGGGATTGCCTCCTATGTACCCTCTTGTTTTGAGATTTACCTAACCAACTATGTGCCATATTTTTTTAGGCATGAGATGACAACTCATGTACCCTCTTTTTTCGTGCTTGGGATGACCACCCATGTACCCTCTTATTTTGGGCTTGGGCTAAACATCCATCTACCCTCCTTTTTGGGCATAGGCAAAACACCAGTGTACCTTAATCTTTGGGCTTGGGATGACCACCTATATACCCTCATATTTGGGATTGGGATAACCACCCATGTACCCTCTTCCTCATAGAACATTTATCTTTTCCCAATGCATTGGAGGTAGATATGGGTCCCACAAATCTCATAATGAAATTCATATTAATGTGTGTTATAAGATAATAAGAATTCATCATATCATAACCCATGAAATGAAATGGGTATAATAAATATTTCATAATATCATAACATGTGGAAAAGAGACATGTTTTATAACCATTTCATCATAGCATAACCCATGAAACTAAGTTGGTTTCAAAATCATTTTATCATGATATAACCTACGGGAAGAGAAAAAACTTTCATAAAAAACATGTCATATTAAACATAAACCATTCTAAGAAATAATAATAAGAATTTAAATAGATAATATCTCCAGTAAAACATAAATATATCAAAGGATTCCATCTTATATGGAGAAGTATTTTGAAATATCACTTGGATCATTTTTTAAGGAAAATAACCTTCCATTTAAAATAACTTTTTTGAAACATAAAAAATTTCAAAATCCATTTCATTGAAAACATATAATGTAAGATTTAAAAATCATTGAAAAAATTTCTTATGGAAAATAACCTTTATAATTTGATTATTTTTAAATTCAAAATACTTTTAAAAACTTTTTCATTAAAAATAACCATTAAAACTTATAAATAAAGATTTTTAAACTCAATTAGAACACTTTTTAAACATAAAAATTTAATGAAATCCTTGTCTTTAAAAATAAATTTTAAAATAAAAAAATAAAAAAATTTAAGAAAATATTTTCATTTTTAAAATATTCTTTAAAATTTATTATTTATGCTTCAATAAATTGTTTGTTCATAGTGGTGGAGAATTCCATACATGATGTATATGTAAAAACAAAGATTCCATTTATATTTTCAGTAAAAGTCAAAATAGCCATGATTGGAAAACAAAAAGAATATTTCTTTTAAAAGATTTTTATAAAAATCTAAAACATGGGAAAAAAATTCTTATAAAATCATTAAGGAACATTTTTTAAATTTTTCTTAGAAAACATTGTTTTAGGAGAAAACAAATATATGTCCAAAGAAAGAAGTTAAGATGGATTTTATTATTAAAATATAAATTATTTTAATTACCAAAGAGTAGAAACTAGTAAAATTAAATGAATATATCATGAATAACCATAATAAAATAAATTTAATGTGAATTTTTAATAGATATATTATAATATTTCATTAATGGAATCATAATCATAAACAATCCTAATAAACAATGGGATTGTAGCAATAAACTCTTACTATTTTGGTATCTTTGAATCAAAATCCATATGAAATAATAACATTAAATGAATTATAAAATATCTTGAGAAGAAAGAGATTCATGATATAAAATATAGAAGGTTAATTATATACATCTCTAAAAAAATATAGGTTCATAACAAAACATGTGTCTCAAATAATTTAAATTGAGATAAAATTGGTTTACTAATTTTGTAAACTTGAAACCGTAACCCTATGAAAGAGAGATCCTAAAATGGATATTTAAAAACCAAAAAATTTAATTATTATAATCATAAACTACATTCATTTACAGTATATACACCAAATATATGGAAGAAGTGGTGAATATAGAATGTGTTTTACAAAATTAAAAAGTTATACGAAAATCCCTTAAATTTAGTATTGAATTCCTTTGTACACATTCAAAACTCTTGTATAATAAATATATGTTTATTTTAATTCTATTATAGAACTATATTTATATATATCCTACCATATATTATTTTCATATGACTTTATATTACCCATTTATTAATAATCCCATGTTAAAGTTACGTTTTAGGTAATAACTGTTTATTTTCTCATATAAGTTTTG
Source organism: Viscum album (assembly GCA_963277665.1). Classification (NCBI taxonomy): domain Eukaryota; kingdom Viridiplantae; phylum Streptophyta; class Magnoliopsida; order Santalales; family Viscaceae; genus Viscum; species Viscum album. The sequence goes on from OY728166.1 coordinate 493,053,966, forward strand.
ACATTTTATTTTAGTTACATTTAATTTTATAATGATTTAATAATTTATTGAATTTAAACCATGATATTAATATCATATATATTAATTACATATGTATTTATACTTAACCATTAAATTTAGTGATAGGAAGTGAAATACACCATTCATGCCGATAGTAGCCCATACATATGCATGGACATATTTTCTATTTTCTTATCATATTAAATGAAAGAAAGTAAATGATATATATATATATATATGTATATGTTATCAATACATTATAACAAATATTTAATATATATAATATATTGAAAATAAACTCATCCTTAATACATTCCATGTAAAGCATAAACAAATCAAATCATTTCGTGAGGTGGTAGTCCTCCGTACAAACGAATAACGTTATCATATACCCAAAAAATAAAAAACATGAAGGAATGCGTGAAATATTAATTAAATATTCATAATAATATCATAAATATCATATAAAAATATTATGTTCATCATTATTCCCAAACTTGGAAGGTTAAAATTTAAAAATGATTTACATATATTCGTGAGGCGGTAGTCCGATGTACACACAAATGATGATTTCATAACCCCTTTAATGGAAGTGTGTGTGGTTGTAGGTGTTACCATTAAAATAAAAAATAATATTATATTGAAGATACTATGATTATTAAATAATAATTATATAAAAATAATTTAATAATGTGGAGAAAGAAATAAAATAAAAACACTTTTAGAAGAACAATACCTCTTTTATAGGTATCCTCTTTAGGTTTTCACTAAAGACTTGAAATGTTTCCTTTATATACAAAAATAAGGCTTATAGTATGAGGTTATGGATGTTTTGAAGTGGTTTGGTTAGATCTAGGTCGAGCCAAATGTCTTGATAGGGGTGAATAAGTGGAGGTAGTTAATGCCTTTTTATAGTTTAGGGTGATTAACATTCTTCTAAATAATCAAAAGTATGGACTATTTGGAAGTCAATATTACCTCTAGTTGCTCCAAAATGGATAATTAATGGTTTTAAGTGATGATGTGGTCAATTAAAAAATCTAACACACATTTAAACACATGTTTTAAAAATTTATATCCTTAACTCTTAATTTCCATTATTTTATCATTTTGGGTTGTCATTATGTTAACTAGTTTTCTAAACTAAGTAATATATTATTTAATATTATGTTAGAGAGATACATATTAGATAATTTGGACTCAATAATTATAAATATGATATATAATTAATAGTTTTTAAATCCCTTGTGTTTTGGAAATAAATAATAACACAAGCCCATGTAACACGCAAAAGCATAGCTTTAACCATAACCAAGATAAATGAGTTTTTACTATTTTATAGTAATTATAATTGAACGATTTCTCCATTAATTGACCATATTTACATTAATTAATAGTTAAAAAACACTTTATATAATATATTAGTTTCTATTAATTTTCTATCAATTAATAAAATAACATTTATTATAAAATGACATTAATGTCAATTTTGACATTATTCATTAAATTTAAATTAAAAATACCATGAAAATAATGGAAATAAAATCCATTATTTTCACACCTATTCAACATAATATATTGTTATTTAAATATAATTCAATATAATAATTAATTAAATTTACTTCACTTTTAATGTTTTTAGTGTCACTTTATTTATTTAATTATTAACTAAATAATTCCTGCATTGGCGTTTCATAAGCATTTAATGTAATTATCTTGTCTCAAAAAATTTATATAAATTATCATGATAAAAAAAATCTATTTTAAAAGATAATATTCATAACTAAATTATGAAGTTTTTTAATTGTTTTAAATCCTTATATAAATTAAAATGAAGAAAGGTGCATTTTTTGTCTTGTTTCTTTACATAACTTATTGTATTGGTAAATTTAGTATAAAAGTGTCCCAAAAACTCATAAAATTAGATCCTAAGTTCACAATGGTCAATATATATCCATTAAATCGGTTTTGGAAATATTTTGGGTCATTCCTACACCTTATATTCTATTTTTAACCACTAAGTAAACTCGTTTTTACCTTAAAAATTGTAATGATTTTTAACAATTTTCACTATTCACTTTGCTAAAAAATTAAATTTGAATAATTAGAAATTATAAATTATACTGATCCAAAATATTTAATCAATTTTCCAAATTCAATTTAGATAATTGGAAGAAATTAATTAAATTTAATCTGACAGGCGTGACGTGAAAGTGAGGTTTTAATGCGAAAACATTCAAAAGTTTACAAAGTATATATATATATATATTCAATATAAAAATTATTAAAAATAATAAATTGAATTAATATTTGTATAATTGAGAAAATTAAATTTTAAAACTAATTTAAAATATAATATAACATTATAAATAAATTAAATGAAAGGTAGTTTTCAATTAAAACTCAGGATTTTTTGCTATCCGTCAAAAAATAAAACTTCTTAGAAAAATACCAAAAATTCACCCTAAGATAATTTTGATAATATTATTTTAAAAATTAAGTTTATTTTTTTAATTAAATTTAATATTTGGTAAAATTTAATTTAAAATTATGTTCACCTAACATGATTAACCCATATTTTAGAAAAGATACTGTTTTTCAGAAAACATTTCATTTTATTTTAAATGATAATTTTTTTTAAATCTAATAAATATATAACTAATAAAACTGTGAAAACTAAATATTTTCAAATTTTAGTTTATACTATTCATTTTGGAAATTTAAATGGTTAGGTGATAACTATCATTTTAAATAATAATAATTGTATATTGTAGTTCAATAAAACTTGGTATTGTGTGTAACAAAAGCCAAACATAGTATTGTGTGTGCTACAATATAAACTCAATTTTGTGTGTGACACTAGATTATCTTTTTTGTTTCATTTAAATTAAACATAGCATGAAATTCAATCCACTAATAAATTTTAATTTATTTTAAAAAAAACATGATAACTCTGGGTGTTACAGTAAACAAAAATTTATCATAGATACATTTTACAATAGTTTCACACCATACCATCAAACACCGATTTATCTATTATATAGAGGAAATATCTCTCATAAGTTTCCTAATGAGTTTAAATGGGTTTTAAATACCTTGGAAAAAAATTCACAAAAAAATGTTTCAGAATGGAAACTATTATTATGAAAATAAGCACAACCACTCCCCAAGTTGGAGTTAAATCTGTTGGATTTTAAAATAAAAAAAAATTAAAAAACACTTAATGATCAATTTCAACACTATGGAATGTTCAAACATTCATAGTATTGTTATCCAAATTTCGATATGCATTCCTAATGTCCTAAGAATTTAAATTTTGTTGTGTATGGACACATAATGCAACCAATAGATGACCCATTCTCAAAAATAATTACAACTAATGCTACTATAACCATTCAAACCTTTCATGGAGGGAGAAGGGCATGTGAAGACCTACTTATCCCACTAGTTTCTAGTAACTACATAGGTTGAAATTCCAACCCCCCAAAAGGATTGAAACTTCTAGTTCTCAAGATTAATTCAAGGTTATTTTAAAAAAATTTATTGGTAGGTTAGATGAAAAAAAATAAAAAATGATTTATATAAGGTGAAATAATAATATTGGTTTAAAAATTTGGTGTTACAAGTGAGAAATTTATAAATAAAGGTGGTAGAGATATTGGTAAACTTTTTAACACCACTAATATAAATCCTAGGGAGAATTACATGGTAGGGTTATCTAAACTCAATAAAAATCTATAAAATATCCCAAATCTCACCCCAATAGATTTATGGATAAAAATTAAAACCAAACTCTAGAAGCTAATGAATCTATAAATTTGAATAAACCCACTGGAAGTCTAATTAATCCTATTATAGCAGTTAAAAAACCATAAGATAAACACTTTAAAATCAAAAAAAATATTTAAGATGAAGTTGAAGTGATACCTATAGTTGTAATAAACTTTACTCTAATAATCCCTTTTCTACGGATAATTAAAAAGGTAATTCATGATTTATAACTTTTAATTTGTTTAAAAGTTATAAAGAAGTTTAACATTGATTTTAACTCCTTGATCATTTAATTCAAATCCCTTTTTATCTAAAATCACTCAATAAAATATTTTTGAACATGAAATAATTGGGATAATTTTATAATTATAACCTCACAGAGGAGTGTAGTGTTGTCTAGTAGAATATGATACCTCGAAAACATCAATATTCAAGAAGATTTGTAATCCCTCAAACCTTTGTAGATATAGTTGGTTAGTTTAATTTTATTTTTTATCATGGATAAAAAATCAATTTGATTTAATTATACATGTTTCTTATCATGATATTAGAAGTTCCATAACCCACCACTATTATTTTAAAACATTCATATAAATCCACTACTCACCCAGTTTTTAGGGTGGATGAATTGTTAGGGGGAGTTGGAAAGATCTTTTTGACAGTATATTTTCTTATTTTGGATGTGGAATGTGATATAGATAATATTTTATTTATTTTTCATATTGGTTTCAATTATTTAACCCAATAAAATCAATCCATTTGATCTGATTTTTATCATTTTAGTGTTTTGGTGAATTATGATCTTAATTGGGAAAATGGGTTAATTTTGGGTATTTATCAGCTTTATGGAGATTATGTATTTTGGGAATATATTTTACAATTTTTATTAAAATAAATTGATTCCATTTTTATGCTTTCCTTTCTCATGTAATTCAACTTTTTAATAGACCAAGGTCTAATTTGACACACAATGACCTAAAAGAATTAATCAAATGTAAAAATTTTGTTGGCCGATAGAATGGACCCCACCTCAGTGATTGAAGCATATCTTGGACTATATAACTAAAAATTAAGTGATTCAAGTGGGAATAGAAATAAAACTCCAAACCACATTTCCAAATTAAATTTCATTAATAAATTTGGTTATTAAGGCATCTATTTCATGCGAACAAAAGGAAGAAGGTGAAGAGTCACCTCAAATAGAAAATGTTATCATTAGTAATTCAAGTATAACTTTTGGTACGCTTTTCCAAATCTACTATGATTTTTAGGAACCATGAACTAGAGATATTAGAAAATTTTTTATTAATACCTCTTCCTAAGATTCTGCCATTTAATATGTGAAATGGGATCAAAATTTTAGTGGAATAATTTTATATGGAAATTTTCTACTCCACAAGCCTATAAATAAGAGTGTAAACTTCCATTCAAATGGGGTTGAAGAAGGTTCTTAAGGGGATATGTTAGAGGATAGTAATCTTTATGTTATTTTTATTTTCTCTTTTCTTTTTTTCTTATTTCCAGTAAGCTATTTTCTTCCCCTATAAACTCTCTTACCCTTCACACGGAGGGGTAAAACGTTTGAGTGACCGGGGAAGGGGGAGTTTCACTTTTGTGATGTTAGAGTTTTGTGATTAAATGTAAAACCATATTTTTATTTTTAATGATATCTATTCTCAGTGTTTCCCAATTATATTAATGAGATATTGTTTTGGGTTTTGTGTATTCATTGTTAATATCTTTAGTTGAATATTTTTAATTTCTCTCTGCCTAGTGAAATTTGTCTCGATCGGGCAGATTGTGTTAGGTGGTGAGTGTCTAGTGATCATTGGAACATGTGTGGAACTAGTAAAATTTTATAGAGTTATAAGGAGAAAATATTATTTATTGGTACTTACCTTATTTTTTTAGTATTTTTTATGAACTTACATGCACCTAGGATTGAGTTACATTTCTTTCTTCAACCAAGGGTGATTGTTAACTCATTCGAGGAGTCTTTTATTTATTATTAAATAGCAAGATAGGGGGTATAATATTTATTAATATGATGACATTGAAAAGGGGGATCATAACCTGACCCCATTAATCTCTTCATCCATTAGTGTTCGATATTTATTTTTAATTTCTTGCTTTATTTTTCAGCTCAAACAATTTCAAAAAAACAATCTCTTCTCCTTTATTTAATTTAAGTGAAAAACTTAATTATTGTGAACTTGTATCTAGAGACAACCTAGGTTAACCAAATTACTACATTTTAACTTAGTAAATATTTGTTTTATTCACAACCGATAATAGGAACATGTCAAAACTTGACATCGTTGTCAGTGAGGTAGTGACAACATTTTCTTTTATCTCTTTATTTTCTCTTTCTTATTTTCACTTAAAAATTGCATGACTAGAACATCAAACACTGAACCTTTACCCCTTAATCATGAAATTGATGTAATATTATTGAATATAATTATAATCCCTAATTTCCAATGTGAATTTTAGGACATTTCTCTTACAAACTTGAGTGAAACTTCAAGTGTTCACTCCGAGCTTGTCACTATGGTTGGAAATCAAAATAAAACCCTTAGAGACCTCTGTTCCCCAAATTTTCTTAATAAAAATAGTCAACTTATCATGCTAGTATTACAAAATTATTTTGAGATGAAACCTAACATGATTTCATTGCTTACAAATTTTAATGGCTTGGAAGGTGATGATCCCAACAAACATATTAAAGATTTCACACATGTATGCTCAAACTTTAGACCAGTTGGAGTAGCTAAGGAACCAGTAAAGTGGAAGGTGTTACCATTTTCATTGTATGGAACTACCTAAGAATAGTTGTATGGACTACAACCTGGATATTTTGATGATTGGAATGACTTGGTGAGATGCTTCATGAAAATATTCTTCCCCGCCTCTAGAAGAACAACCATCAGAAAGGAGATCTATGCCCTCAAATAATCATCTAAATAAACCCTTTATAAGTATTGGGAAAGATTTTAAAAGACATGTGATAGCTACCTACATCAAGAAATTTAATATCGTCAATTTATTGTATTATTTTATCAAATATTAATGGATAATGATAGAAACCTTCTGGATGCATCATCTAGAGGTGCATTGATTGACAAGTCACCAGAAGAAGCTAAGGGATTGATTGAGAAGATCTCTCAGAACTCACAACAATTTGGATTAAGAGGAACTGGTACAAGAGGAATCCATGAGGGTAGAACTTCCAATCCATCACATTTATGGGAAACTAATATTGATTATATAACTTGTATGGTGAGACAAATGTCCCAAAATCATGTGAGTGACCAATAAGAACCAAATAAGGTATATGGTTTATTCTCATCACCTGATCACTTCACTGACCATTGTGCTAAAATATAGGGAATGTAAACTTGTGAAAAATCTTTTCAACAAAGGTAGTTCCAAAAAAATCAATCCAGGAGAGAGCTTAACCATGTTCAATATGGGTTTGGAAATTAGCAGAATCATGTTAAACCCTCGAACCAAAACCAGTTCTAAAACTAACCCCCATTCCAGAAAAAATAAAATAAAAACCACCAACATTTCAACAAAATCAATCCTATAACTAGCCTTCACACCACCAACCAAAAACTTTCCAAAGAACCTATTAGCAACCATCAACCAGTGCACAATCCATAATTCTGAACCAACATCAGATATCTGATATTGAGGTGCTGAAAGACACTGTAAAAGGTGTGTACAACTAGTTCGAAAGTCTCATGGACTTCCTAACTAAAAATCATTGAAAAATTCCTTCCCAAAAAATCCCAAACCCAAAGGATAATTTCCGAATGATAATAATAAGAATTGGAAAAGAACTTTCACCACCAGTAGCCCTTGAACCTGAATCAAGACCACATAAGTTGAGGTAGAATGAAGTCGTAAACTTTGAAAATTATATGAATAATGTATTGTGAAGAAGAGAAGAAAGAGGATTAATAGAAGTATAGGATAAGGAATAAGATACAAAAAACAACATTTCAAAGGTAATAAAGGGAGAATAAATACTTACCTCTGCCATTTCCATCAAGGAATATTGAATCAAATAAATTTCAAGAGGAAGCACTTCAAAAAGTAATTCTAAAAACCTTCAATTAAGTGGAAATCAATATCCCCTACTTGAATCAGTCAAACAAATTCCAAATTATGATAAATATTTTAAGGATATTTTCACCAAGAAGAAGATAATTCAAGGTAATTAATGGATCAACTTGGGAAGAAGTTTCTCAGCCCATATAATACCACAATTTCTAACCAAATATCAAGATCCGGGGACATTTTCCATACCATACAACATTGGTTATTTAAATTTATCTAATGATTTTTGTGATCTAGGTTCTTAAATTAATGTATTTCATTACTCAGTATACACTTATTTTTATATGGGAGACTTGAATCCCACAAGAGTGGTGGTCTAGCATGCAAACATATCCATACTTTTCCCCTATGGAGTTCTGGAGGATATCCTTGTGAAAGTCAAAGATCTCTTTTTATCAGATAACTTCTACATTCTAAATATGGAAGATGATATGATCCCTTCAGACTCACCCATTATTTTGGGGAGACCTTTCTTGAAGACATCCAAAACCATCATCAATGTCCATGATGGGACACTCACTATGGAGTTTGGAGAGAGCACTATCCACTTCAATATTTTTGAATCTATGAGGAACCCATCGGATGATCACTCCCTCTTTTCACTTTCCCATGAATTTGGTGAATAACCCATTGAATAATCAAGTATTTTCTATGAATTCTTAGACTTAGGAGAGACTTATTACATTGAAAATATCACTAAACATGTGAATACCCAAAATGCTAGAGATTATGATTTCATGTGGGTGGAAGATGTAAAATATGATTTCTTTTATGATTTGTTAAATTATGAGGAAGATGATTTAGTTTCTTGTGTGAAAGAGGTATAAAATTTGGAAGTGGGAAAATTCAATTTAGTTTCATCCCTAGATCATCCCCTTGATCTGGAACTAAAACCACTCCCCACTGATTTAAAATATGTGTACGATAGGGAGGGAGAGAAACTACTGGTGATAATTGATAATAATCTCTCTAAAACCCAATAAAAATAATTGATTAATCTTTTGAGAGATAATTTCCAAGTGATAGGGTGTATCTTAGGTGATCTTACAGGAATCAACCCAAAAATATTTTCACCTAGAATTTTTCATGAGGGAGATTCTAAACTTATTAGACAGCCCCAAAAAAGGTTGAATCCCACTTTGATGGAGGTTATGAAGAAGGCGATTGAGAAGCTATTGGATGTTGGGATCATCTATCCTATATCAAATTCATAGTGGGTTATCCCAATTCATGTAGTTCCAAAAAAATTGGACTGACCACTGTGCGGAATGAAAAGAATGAATTAATCCCTGTGAGAATTCAGAATAGCTAGAGAGTGTGCATTGATTTTTGGAAGTTGAATCAGGTCACTCAGAAAGATAATTTCCCCATTCCCTTAATTGATCAAATGTTATATATATTGGTACAGAGAACTCATTATTTATTTTTTGATTAGTTTTCAGGTTATTTCTATGTACCAATTGCTCCTAAAGATCAAGAGAAGACAACATTTACATGTCACTTCAACACTTTTTCATATAAAAGGATTCCATTTTCATTATGTAATTCTCCGGGTACATTTAAAAGGTGCATGGTAAGTATATTTTATGATCACATAGAATTTTTCTTGGAGGTTTTGTTAGATGATTTCATAGTTTTTGGAAACTCTTTTGATCATTCTTTGAAAAATCAAGAAAAAGTTTTGAAAACCTGAATTGAAAAGAATCTTGTTTTAAATTCTTAAAAGTGTCATTTCATGGTTGAGAGAGGGATTTTACTTGGGCATGTAATTTCCAAAATGTAATTAAATTTTATAAATCAAAACTTAAAGTGATAAATTATTTTCCTTTCTTAAATTTTGTGAAGCATGTTGGATATTTTTTTGGACATTCAGGATTCTACATGGGGTTTTTCCAAGATTTTAGTAAGATTTATTTCCCTCTCTCTAGAATTATTTTGAAATATTCTGAATTTGATTTCAATGGTTCAAATATGGAATCCTTTGATGAGATAAATAGGATATTGGTTGAACCACCTTTGATGTAGCCACCAAATAGGGAAGAACCATTTGAGATACTTTGTGATGCTCCCAACTGAGCAGTTGGAGTAGTCCTTTCTTAGAAAATTTTGGGAAGGAAACGATTCATTGAATATTCCTTAAGAACCTTGTATGTGGGTCAATAAAATTACACAACCACAGAAAATGAGTTTTTAGCAGTTGTTTTTACTTTAGAAAGATTTAGATCATATCTACTTGGAACTAAAGTCACTGTGTTTTTTGATCATGCAGCTTCTAGGTACTTGATGAAGAAGGATAAAGCTAAAATGATGATAGTGAGATGGATGTTAATGCTTTATGAGTTCAAAATAGAAATCAAGGACAAGAAGGGATCTACGAACTAAGTGGATGATCATTTAAGTAGACTACCCAACACTGCTGAAGCAGAAATTCCAAAAAAAGAACAATTAAATGATCACCTTATATGGGATTAGTTATACTTGGTTATAGGATAAGTGCCTTGGTATTATGACATGGTCAATTATCTGGTAACATCTCAGGTCCCATCTCATTTCAATTATCATCAAATTCACAAACTAAAAGCTGAATCTAGATATTACATTTTAGATGATCCATTTATTTGGAAGATTTGCAATGACCAAGTGATAAGAATATGTTTTTCTGAGAGTGAAATTGTTTATGTCTTTGAGTTTTGTCACACATTATCTTGTGGAGGCCACTTTATTCCTTATTAGACAATAAGGAAGGTTTTAGAATCTATGTTCTATTAGCTCGCAATTTTTAATGATTCTCTTGAATTTTGTAAAAGGTGTAAAAAATGTCAGTTTTCTGGAAACATTTCAAAGAGAAAAGAAATTACCCAATAAACACTTAATTTTTTTTGATATTTTTGAAGTTTTAGGGATAGATTTTATGGTCCCTTTCCCAATTTAATTTGTAAATTATTATATCCTTCTCACAGTTGATTATGATTCCAATTGGGTGGAAGAAAAATACATTAGAATTGATGATGCTAAATTTGTTGGTGATTTTTTTAGGGATAACATATTTTGTAGGTTTGGAGTGCCTAGATACATCATCAGTGATTAAGGGAATGAATTTCTCAATAATATAATGGAGTCTTTACTAAAGAAGTACGGGGTTCATCATAAAACATCAACTCCCTATCACCCACAAACAAATTGTCAAGCTGAAGTGTCCAAGAGGGAAATAAAAGGAATTTTGGAGAATATTTTTAAACCAAACAGGAAGGATTGGAGCCAAAGGTTATATGACACATTATGGGATTATAGTACAACAAACAATACCCTGATTGGAATGAGTCCATATAGGCTAATTTATGGGAAAATTTGTCACCTACCTATGGAATTGTAGCATAAGGTGTATTGGGATGCGAGGAAGATGAATTTGGATCTTGAAAATGCTGGGAAAAAGAGAAGATTGTAGTTATAGGAGTTGGAGGAAATTAGAAGAGAAGTGTTTGAAAATTATAGTATTTAAAAAGAGAAAACAAGAGTGGATCGTGAAATGATGATCTAATTTAATGACTTCCGTCCTAGAGATAAAGTGCTGCTATTCAACTCATGACTTAAGCTGATTCCAGGTAAACTTCATTCCATATGGGAGGGTCCATTTATAGTTACTCATGTATATCCTTTCATTGATGTTAATATTGTGAAGGATGGAGAGAATGATCCATTAACTATTAATGGAAACAAGCTAAAGAAATTTCATGGGACCATTCCTTCAGATCCAGTGGAGGAGATTATGCTCCTCTAACCAGTCTATCAATAAAATCCATCAGGTTGTACCTCTACTTTACATTGGCTTGTTGTTGTGATTCATTTTATAATATTATTACATGTTAAATCCACTTTAATGCATTGAGTACACTACACCATTTAATTATGGGAGAGGTAACCTTTGCAGTTTAGTATTTTCATTTGTTGTTTATTTTTCAAATAAATAAATAAATAAATAAATATGTGTTTCAGGTTTTTTCTGTGTTTATTTTTCAGTTCTTGTCTTTTTTTTAAAAAAATTTTGAGTTGAAATGATTATCATTTACATTTTTAAAACCCATTCAATTGATTGAACCAATTTATTCCATGAAACAAAGCTTAAATGAATGCTGAAAATGACATTGTTTTAAGTTCAATTCTTTGGGAATTTCATGAAAACTACTCTGATTTTTGAATCTCATGCCACATTTCATTGTCTTTATCTTAGAAATAATTTTTTTTGAACCTTTTGAACACTTTTTTCATATTATTTTTATTCATCTCGCTTCTTGGGAGAACCAGACCATGCTTGTTTTAACCATAATTTGATTTATTCCTTTCAAAACTTTAGGGTTTGAGGTACTTGGGTTTTAAATGATTGAGGCATTTCTTTGGTTTTAAAGCCACATTTTCAAGATAATCCATTTAATTATTGCCTAACTTGTATATTTAATCCTTTTAACCCTTAGAATCTATGAAAAACTTATTAAGTTAGCCACATTAGAAGTCAATTTTGCATATCCAACCTGCTCTTGAAGTGAAATTGCATGATCTAGTTGAACACAAGTATGGGGGGAAACTATTTTGTATTGTGATACCTCATTTGGTGATACATTGGGTGAAAAATAAAATGTTTAATAGATGTTTGTGATTCTAAAAAAATTATTCTATTGAAAGTTGTGCCTTTTCTGGAGCTCTCATGATAAGAGAAGTTGTTCCTTTTATAGATATTCTAATGGAGTAAGAAAGTTGTTCCTTTTCTGGCGCTTTGAAAAAATCATATTTGAGAAGATTGAAATTTTTCTATCGAAATGTAGAGCTATTTCAACATTCCTAGATTTTTCATAATGATGGAGCTGAATTTCTAATAAGGGGAGTGGGGAGGACACCATACTTGAGTGAAAATTAGAATTTTGAAATTTTTATTAAAAAATATCCAATCCCTCCTCATTTGGACTCAGAATGTTTCACATAAAATTCCTACCAACATAAATCCACAGGAAAACCATAAAATATACTCATGATAAACACATGTCCTTGACTTACATCAGGTGCAGAATTATGAATTTTTCAAACCTATGGTGACCCTCTCATTGGTTTGGATGAGAAACAATTTGTTGAAAATTAATATTTGTGAGACGAGAGAAAGTTCATGTGAGGTAGGTGTCTTGTGTGAATTAGAGGAAAAATGAAGAGGAAAAATATTGAATGATATGAATGAAGAAATTTTAATAAGTGGGTTTATGAGGCATGATATCCTTTGGTTTCTTGGTATAGAATTGCTGGATCTTAAGAGCATGTGTTTCGAATTTTCTTTAATTTGATTTTGATGTTGACTTGTACAGGAGTCCAAGTGCTAAGTATGGGGGAATTGATAGAGATAATATTTTCATTATTTTTCATGTGTGTTTAAATAATTTAACCCCTAATAATTAATCAATTAGAGCTGATCTATATCACTTTTGTGTTTTGGTGAATTATGGGTATAATTATGAAAATTTGTTAATTAGGGATATTTATCAGTTTTATGGAGCTTATGTATTTTGGGAATATCTTTTACTATTTTTATCAAAGATGAGTGATTCCTTTTTTATGCTTTCCTTTCTCATGGGATTCAAGTTTTTTTATGGAACAAGGTCCAATTTGACAAACAATGGTCCATAAAAATTAATGAAATGTAAAAAGTTTGATGGACGACAGAATGGACCCTACCTCAGTGATTGAAGCATATCTCAGCCTACATAATTCTAAAATGAATTGATTCTAGCTGTAATAGAAAGAGGAATTTACGCATCATTTCCACATTAAATTTCATGAATATATTTGGTCATTAAAGCATATATTTCATGCGGCAAAAAAGAAGAAGGTGAAGGGTCTCCTTAGGTAGAAAATATTGTCATTTGTAATTTGAGTATAACATTAGGTAAACTTGTCCAAATCCTCTTATATTTTGAATAATAATGAAGTAGAGATATTGGAAAAAAATTTATGAAGAAAAATTCCCAAGTTTTTTCCATTTAATATGAAAATATAACTCAATATTTTGGTGGAATAATTTTGGAGGGAAATTTTATACTCCATAAGCCCAAAAATAATAGAGTTCACTTCCATTATAAGGGGGTTAAAGAAGGTGCTTGAGGGCATGTGCTGGAGGATTGTAATCTTTATGTTCTTTTTATTTTATCTTTTATTTTTTCTTAGTTCCATTATTCTCTTTTATTCCCATGTCAACTCTATTACCCTTCACATGGAGGGGTAAAACCATTGAGTGATCGGGGAGGGGGAGTTTCACTTTTGTAATGTCTAAGTTTTATGATTAAATGTAAAACCCTCATTTTCTACTAAATAATTTATATTATTAGTGTTTCCCAATTCTCTTAATGTGATCGTGTTTTGGGTTTGGTGTATTCATCATTAATATCTTTGGTTGAATACTATTAATCTCCCTCTACTTAGTGCAGTTTGTCTCGATCGAGCAGATTGTGTTAGGTGGTGAGTGTCCAGTGATTGTTATCATGTGTGGGGAAATAGTGAACTTTTATATAGTTCTAAGGAGAAAAAAATTCTCAATTGGGACTTGCCTTAGTCTTTTATGATTTTTTATGAACTTCCATGCACCTAGGAGTGAGTTCTATTTATTTCTTCAACTAAGGCTGATTGATAACTTGATCGAAGAGTCTTTCATTTATCATTAAATAAGAAGATAGGGGGAATAATATTTATTACTATGATGACATTTCAAAAGGGTATCCTAACCTAAACCCATCACTCTATTCATCCATTAGTCTTCAGTCTTTATTTTTAATTTCTTTATTTATTTTTCAACTCAAACAATTTCAAAAGAACCTATTCTTATTTCTTTAATTTAAGTGATATATGTAATTTTTGTGCACTCTTATACGAAGACAATCTAGGTTAACCACTTTACTAAATTTTAACTTATTTAATATTTTTTTGTAACACCCCACGATAGGCATGTGTTAGAATGTGACCAGGAGGTACCTATCATTATGGGTAAGCCCTTTCTTACCCCAGATTGGAGGTTTTCATTAATGTGCCAAAGGAAAAATTAATTTTTATTCAGGACGAATAGAGAGATGAATTCAATTTTTTTAGAAACAATTATAGAACCAAACCATGATCAAATGTTTCTAAAAGAAGATAATTTAGAATTATAATACATTGATGAGGGGGAAGAAGTGTTTTTTAGGATGATTGAATAAATCAAGGGTACACTTGAACTCCTTACTAAATATTTCATGGAAATTAGTTTTATCAAGGAAAAGTAATCGTTATATGAGTTTGAGGTAGAATAATTGAGACACCTAGATAAGTAAACATTAGAAAAAAATTTGACCTCAACTAATGAACATGAATTTGAGGATCAATTTTTTGTAAATAATTGTGATAAATAGGAAGATTTTTTATTTAATTATTTAAGGGGAAATAAGAGTACATTGGACCCCCCTGAACCCAAAATTCTTCCCTTAAGCCAATAAAAACCTAAAATAGTGCTCAAGCCCATGATAGATCAATTGAAATATTCATTTTTAGGTTAATTCTCAAACATGATAGTCATTATCTTATTAAAATTAGTGGAATGTCAATAAGATAACATACTAGGTGTCTTGAGTAAGTTTAAGTCTATCATTGGATTTTCTATTTTTGATATTTAGGGTATATTCCCATTATAATATGTGCATTAAATCCCCATGGAACCATAGTGTAAACTAAGGGTGGAAAAATAGAGAATGCATAACCCAAACATGAAAGAAGTATTCCAAGAATAAGTAATCATGTTTCTGGATTCTGGGATAATATTTCTTATTTAAAAAATTCCATGTGTAATTATTATCTAGGTAGTTCTTAAGAAGATTTGAGTGAAAATGATATCTAATTTAAATAATTAGAAAAATCAATCTAGATATATGAACAAATGGAGGGTCTATATAGACTATAGAAAACATAATGCTATGACCAAGAAGGGCCATTCCACAATTTCATATTTCGACCAAATGTTTGGGAGTTTGGATGTAAATTAGTTTTTCTTCCTTGTTTATGGATATTCTCATAAAACAACTTATTTTTATTTCATATATATTTCAGGAGAAGAAAAAATTTACTCCTCTATTTGGAACATTTTCCTATAGGAGAATCCCATTTGGTTTGTGTGGTGCTCCATCCACCTTTCATAGATAGATGATGGCTATTTTCTCAAACATTATTGAAAGGATTATTGAAGTTTTTATGGATTATTTATCAATATTTGGATGTAATTTTTATTTTTTTTTTGGAAATTATTGAACTATTTTGGAGATATGTCCTGAACAAATCCTTGTATGAAACGAGGAAAATTTCAAATTCTTGTTGGATAAGGGAATTTTAACAGTTCATAAGGTTTTCAAGAAAGGTATTGAGGTTGATAATGAAAATATTATAGTGATTCAAAAGTTTATTACACAAAATAATGTCAAGAGAATTAGATTATTTTTAGGCCATGTTGGTTTTTATCAATGATTAATTAAGTATTTTTCCAAAATTACAAGGCCTTTATGGTCACTATTATCCAAGGATGCACCATTAGAGTTTGATGAGAATTTCATATAATAATTTAAACTTATTAAGAAGAATCTTAATCCTTCACCCATTATAAATATCCATGAATGGAAACTTACTTTTTAAGTTATGTTTGATGACAGTTACATTATAGAAGGATTTTTTTGGGGTAGAGGAAGGAGAAGAGGTATAATGTACTTTATTATTAAGAAAGATATTTACATATTCCCAAAATAATTACACTAATAATGAAAATGAATTCACCACAATTATTTTTTCTCTTGATATTTTTAGGAAGTACATCATTTAATCTAAAGTTATTATTTCCACTGATCACTCTACCCTCAAATATATGCTAGCTAAATTTTTTTCTAAATATAGTCTTATGACATGAAAACTTATAGTAAAATATTTTTATTTAGTGATAAAGGATTAAAAGGGGATATGAATGTGGTAGCATGATATTTATCTAGGCTACTCAACACCAAAATTGTAGGATTAAGGGGTGATAAACACCTCATTATAAGATGGAATTTTTTTGCTACTTCTATGAAGCAATCAGCCTAGTTTAAAGATTATACTAATTTAAAACATTTAGGTATTATCATAAAGGAACTTTTATAGAATTAGAGTAGGAGTTTTAGTTCTAATTTGGAATACTATTTTTGGGTAGATCCACTCTTGTTTAGGAGATGATATGATGTCATTTTAAGGAGATGTGCGACTGTAGAAGAGATGCTTCATATTATTGAGAGTTACTATTAACCAACATAGGGTGGAAACCATTCAGGATAAAAGAATACTAATAAGGTTCTACAGGATGGTTTATACTGTCCCAAAACCTTTAGGGAAACTAATAGTATTATGATAGGTTGTGACAAATATCAATGGCTGGGAAATATGGGTAGAAGATTGGAGTTTCCTCCAAAAGGAATTTAAGAGGTTGATGTTTTTTTGTGTAGGGGTTTTAATTTATAGTTTCATTCCCATCCACTTATGGGAATGAGTAAATAATGGTTAATTTTGATTATATATCAATATGGGTTGAGGAATTATCATTACCAAATAACTAGGCTAACAGTATCATAAAATTTATCAAGATGACATTTTCCAAAAGTTTGGTGTACCCAAAAAATTCATCACTGACAGTGGTACTAACTTTAAAAACATAACATTCAAATAATTGATGAAAAAATATTATTGTGTGAAAAAAAGGGTACAAAAATCATCCATATTAAAGTGGAAAACATACAATATCTAATAGAGTATTGAAATTGATTTTGGAAAAAAAGTGAGCAGTTTTAGAAAATATTATATTCAAAAGGAGGATGAGTAATTATGAGCTTATAGTATTTCTTTTAAAACTACAATAGGAATGTATCTATATATTATTATTTTAGTAAATTCTTTAATTTTTCATATGAATTTATAACAAAGTCATTTTGGGAAATAAAGGCTTTGATTTTTTTACTTTATGTGTGCTAAATAAAGATGGTTGCTTGAGTTGAGTGAATTTGAGGAAATAATGAGAGAATTTTATAATAATTACCAGATCAATAAATATAGAGAAAAAATATTTTAATGAATCTGTAATTAAAAATAGGAACTTTAATGTTGGATATAATGTTCTTCTATTCAATTATAGTCTTAAGTTATTTCCTGTTAAACTCGAAACCAAATGGTCAGGACCCTTTACCATTTTGAGAGTGCTAGTCAATGGGGGATGTTTAGTTCATTTGGAAAGATAAAATTAATTTTTGGTCAATGGGAAAAGAGTCAATAATTATTTTAAGGGTAAGCTAAAGGGCTTGGTTTTCATCTAATTATTTGAGTTTTAAACCATTTTTGATGTATAACTAGAGACTATAAACTCATTACTTCATGAGAGTGATTCTATGGTTCATTTATTTTATGATTTTTTTTTTCATTTTGTTACCCTGAATAACATTCTGACCACCTGATGTTCTTCCTACTTCTAATATTGTTTATTATCTTGTTTTATTATTATGTATTGTATATAAAATTCAGTGGAGTAAAATTTCAATCGATCTCAAAATCAAAGATGAGTCACCTGATGGAAATATTGGATAAAAAATCCACTAACTTCCACCTTGGGTATTTTTTTGAATATTAATGTTATTTATATTTAAATTGTTAGGAATAAAAGAAGAAAACCAAAGGTTTACTTTAAAATGAAAATGGGAGATTGATTTTGACTAAACTTCAATGATAAAATCTCTATATTCAGGGGAGTTTTGTTAAATATTTTTCAAATTTTTAATTCTTCTCATGTCATGATATATACTACTATAGCCAAGTGTGGGGGAACAAAAATCCTTGTTTAATGTTAAATTTTTGAATCTATTTACACCCTTAAATTTTCATATGTTACTAGTATTTTATTAATTATCAAGATTTTATTTGAGATAAATTATGAAAATATTTCTTGTGTATTTCAAAAATAAAAACAATTAACTTATTTAAAAAAAAACAAGAATGTATTTTGACAAATGATTTGATGTATGTAAATCATGCTATTTTTAAGATTTAATATCACACCCTTCAAAAATACATTAACTTCTAAATTTTCATCTTTTTTAATCAAATTTTTTCTACAAACTTAGGATTCATCATTAGAGACATTGTTTAGTTTTAAGAGGGTGGTAGAAGAGTATTTATCTATGCCTTAGTTGTGATTCAATTATGTAAACATCAAAAATCCCCATATTTCTTCAATTATTTACACATCAAAAACACAATTTTTCTTCAAAATACCTAATTTATGAGTTAATTATAAAAAATGGAGGCATTTTTTAAAATTCACATGTGATGCCTACATAGCATAGAATGGTTTATATATTGAAATAAAGAGCTCAATCATAGTATAAAAATTTCTTTTCAAGGAATATTTCAAAAATGCTGACGCAAATGAATTAAGACCATCCCATTTTTCACATGGAATTAATCTAAGAAAATAAGAAGTGGGATCAAAATTTTATAACTGGATCAATAATATAGGATTGGATTAAAAAATAAATCATTACTATTAGGGAGTAAATTTAAAGGATGTGATTTCTTATTTAAAAAGAAAAGTGGTATATTTTTTTTGAAAAAGTAGATGCTAGAAATAAGAGAGAGGTAGGAGAGGAAGGATATAGAAGTAAGTAGAAGAAATAGAAAATATTAAGATGAACTTTAGAATCTCTCACTAAGATATTCTTCATCCTTTTTCTATTATTAATTTCTTATATATTTTAATTTTATTTTTAAATGTACTGAAAAATTCTGTTATGATTATTTTCTAATTTAAAATAGGGTATGAAATTGAGCTAAAAGGTACTTTTACATCATTCAAGTGTAAAGTGTGTCTATAAACTACCCCTTTTAATCTTTCAAGTAGTATATATCCTTTAATTTTTAGTAATCAGTGGGAATTTGTTTTTATTTTTCTTGGTTTTTATCTACTTTCCATATGAAGTTATATCTAAGAGGATAAAAAATTATACAAGGGTAGAACATTAGAAATAATTAATTTTTTGTTTTCTGATTTGGAACCGGTTTCATTGTTGAATGGATTAGTGTATTTTTTATTTGAGAAACATGAGGATCCATTCATCCACATGTTATTTATTCAAGAGAACTAAACAACAACTTTTCACTAGACCCAAAAAACTTATGAATACATGAAGATAAGGAAATAAATAAATAACATAATAATAAAATAAAAACCATGCAATATAATTACCATGTTCCATCCAGGGACTACTCCATATTTCTAGTTATCTTTTCCCTCATTATTGTGTGGTTAATTGTTTCCCAGGTTCTCTGTTTTTCCAATTCGAACAATTTCATTATGACTATTTACTTTCATAATTTCACTTTCACATTTTTCTTATCACTATTTTCCCCTTATTTTTTATGTTACTTGGTCACACACAACACACCTTTTTCAGA
This sequence comes from Viscum album, assembly GCA_963277665.1. Classification (NCBI taxonomy): domain Eukaryota; kingdom Viridiplantae; phylum Streptophyta; class Magnoliopsida; order Santalales; family Viscaceae; genus Viscum; species Viscum album. The sequence continues at coordinate 493,074,372 of OY728166.1, forward strand.
TGTCATTTTCTATGGATCGACCCATATTCACTTCTTTTCAAGTTTTTAATAGGGTTTATAGATTTTGATTTTCCTTGATCCTAATAATGGCATAGGTCCTGACCAATGAACATTGTATCATTCTTAACATGATTCATGAACTCCTGTTGGTTTTGACCCACCCTAGTTTAACATTACACAAATAATAAATCATAGATGTTTTCACCTATATATCTTTTACAAATACATCTTGATAACATAAAGTTTGTTATAAAAAGGTTAGATATGTCTTTTTTTGGGTGTATTTTGAGTCCTAACCTTCCTACTCTCTATTCTTATTAGTCTTCCTAAGACATGACTCAAAAGCTTAGTTGAAGTACTATTTTATAAAATCACAACCCATGAGACCAAACCCTAAGACCCGAGTTAGGATTCCACATGGCCTCGAGCTCATCCCATGATCACTAAAGGCTGTTAATATGTGGTGAAGGATATGAAAACCCATAGATAATGGTTTTACCTTAAGAAGAAAACCACAATGATACATGCTTATATAAAAAAATATTTTAATTAAAATTAATTTAATATAACATTAGGAATGAAAATATCCATGTACACCAAACCAACACCAATCAAACATAAGAAATAAAATAAAAGAGACCCAGGATAACATCGATAATAAAACACATGAACACAATCCACCATCTCCATTTCCACTCATCAGTAATGAAGAATGATGTTTACCCTTTTCTTGTATCACACTCACCCATGTCTATATAAGTAGGTCACAAAAGGGATATGGATTATGTTGAATAGGGGGGTTAATATACCATATTAAAAGTTTAAACAAATAGATTGATTAATTAAATTATTAATTAGAATTAATTATTAAGGCTAATTAACAGGGGAAGAAGTAAATAACACATGGATTTTTTATTATAGTTAAGTACAAAGAGAGCCTAATATACTCTTATAAATATCTACTCAGTGAGAGATATGTGCACACTAAAAAAGATTTTTGATAGGAAATCATAACCCAATACAAAGTCCTTTTCTAGTGGAGGGATAACAATGACACTGTCTTTTTTATGGGGAGTCCCAACACTTAGAACCTAACTTTAGACACTGGGAGTCACAACCTGAATAGTCCTAACTATAGATATAGGGATTCACCACCCTTAGATCATGAATTTATAATCTGAGAGTCACAAACCAAGTAAAAATAATAAAAAATAACGATTTTGTGTGTAAAAGAAAAAATAGAAAAATAGAAAGTGTGTATGAGAGATAATAAATAGTGTTACACACTCAGAAACTAGACAAGAGAAGAAAAACAATCAAAGAAATCATAAAGGTTCTTCATATTTGGATTAGAACATATCATCAAGGAAATTTCAGTCAAATCATAAGTAATTCTGCACATGATAGAAAGACTGGGTAATAAATATCGCACAAACTTTGGGTTTTGTAGTAGGTTGAAAAATATTATAGCATGTCAAAGAAGTTAGATCCTGGTGTCGTTGTGTATTGTTATTTTTTTAACCCATGAGAGAGAAATATATATATATATATAATATTCATTAGTTTTAATAGCTCTGCTTCCTTTGGATATTCAAAAGAAGTTAAGTCAATAGCTTTCATAAATATCTCCACAAAAATTACAGCACCGTTTCCTCTTTATTCCCATAGAATAAATGATAAATAAAATAATTTAAAATAAATTGAATGACTCTTAAAAAAATATATTAATAACAATAATTGAATTGAATTATTTCAAAACTATAGTTTAAATACATTCAAACTTCTCTAAACATAGTCAAAACAGTTCCTGAAAACTAAAAGCAAGATCCAAAAGTAAATTCAAATAATGGAATTTAAATAAACATGTAACCTCCAAATTTATTGTAAAAATATGCTGAAATAATTTACTAATGTTTCTATTTAAATATTACACAAAAATAATAAAAATCTCTTTGATAGTAATCCTTAGATTGAATTTGAATTTTTCAACATAAAAACCACTAAAAATAATCCATATGTATATGCAGTACATCAATAATCAACATAAAAGTGTGAAGAGAAAAGAGAAAAGTAGGTCACAAAAAAGTAGGGTACACAAAATTAGGGTACATAAAAGTAGGGTACATGAAAGTAGGGCACAAAAAATTAGGGTACACAAAAGTAGGGTAAATGAAAGTAGGGTATAAAAATGTAGGGTACACGAAAGGAGGGTTTATTAAAAAATTATCATAGGGTTCATTAGAAAAGTATGGTAGGGTTCATTAAAAAAGTAGGGTTACTGAACCATAATATTCACTATTATGAAATTAGGGTTGTTTTACCATACTTTGAACTGTTCTAAAAGTACATTTCTCAAACTATACTTTTTACTATTATGAAACTAGGGTTTCCAAACCAAACTTTCAGAAAAACCAAAAAACATACTTTAAAAAAAATAAAATAAATTTTAAAGGCTCTTAGAAGCAGATTAATCATTTTTACAAGAATAATTATTTGTATAAAAACATTTTATCTTTCTAAATAATAAATAATTAGATAAATAAAACTTGTAATGCTCCTGATATCATCAAAAAATATAAGCAACAACATTCTCGAAACACTATAGCTTTGAAACAACATTATAGAAATTTAGATTATTTATTGACCCTCCAAAAAAACATTTTATGCTTCTATGTAAACTAATTAAATCAAGATAAAAAAGTTTTATTTCTACAAAGTCATGTTTTACATGAATTTTATATCTCTATAAATTGCATTAAATTAAATATAGTTACTTTTCAAAACTTTTGACTATAGAATTTCTAAAACTAGAAAAACAACTTCATTGAATTTTTAGAGTACTAGAAAGACATTTCTAGACTTCCTCATAAACTAATGAAGTTTAGATAAATAAATTATATATCCAACCTAATAAAAATCACACAAATACAAACACTTTGTATTGATATATCATCAAAATATATAGAAAAATATAATGTAGTTTATATTGAAAAATAGTATTTGATACTAAAAATAAAAAACATGTTCAAGATTAATTGTGAATCACATGTAATCAAATAACATCATAAAGAGTTAAAAAAATATAATCATATGTTATCAAAAAAAAAAAAAAAACATGTACATGCATAAATAATCTCCCCCTATTTTTTTATTATAAAAAAAATTTAAACAATTATAAACCAATTTTTAAATCATTTAAAACCAATTTATTTATACCCCGTTTTTTAAATAAATAAAAAGAAAAAATATAAAAAATCCCCCTAAAAAATCCAGTAATAAAATAATTAAATTTATTTCATACCAATATCACATTTATTTTTTCAAAATGATCAGAGTCTCAAGGCTTTGTAAATATGTCAACTTTCTTATTTTTAGAAGGTATAAATTCTGAAAACAATGCCACCCATGTTCACATAATCTCTAATAAAATGAAGTCTAAGATCAATATGATTTTTTCTATAATACTTGTAAGGGGTTTTTAAAAAAAACTATATAATTATTATCACAATAAATAGACAATTTATCAAGATAAACACCAAAATAACATATGGTGTGCTTAATAAATCATTTTTGAGCACAACAAGGGTTTCCTAGATGACCATAAAATTAAACCTTTTCCTAGAAAATGGCACATACCTGATTTGATTTTTCAATCAATTCTACATCCTCCAAAATCAGAGTCATAAAAATATGTTAAATCAAAAAAGTTATATTTTGTATAAAATAAACTAGAATAAATCGTTTCTTTAACATATCTAATTATTACTTTTCTATCTTTAATATGACTTTCTTTTGGATCTTCTCGAAATATTTCATATAAACCAACACGAAACATGATATCAGGTCTAGATGTGGTTAAATATTGAAATCTACCTACCATACCTCTATAAAATTTAATATCAATAGATTTACAAGATGCATCAATATATAATTTACAATTATTACCCATTGGAATTTTCATCGATTGCGAAGAATCAAGGCCAAATATTTTACCCAAATATTTAGTATAATAAGGTTGATTTAGATAAATTTTAAATTTCCTTTGAGAAATTTAAAGTCCAAGAGAGAATTTTAATTCTCCCATTAAGCTCATGTCAAACTTAGGAGACATAAAATTATAAAAATTATTGCAAATAATTTCACTATAATAACCAAAAATGATATCATTAATATAGATTTGAACATTTAAAATATCATTAGATTTTATTTTGATAAAAAGTGTAGGATAAACATTTCCATTCTTGAAACCATTATTTAACAAAAATAAACAAAATCTTTTATACCAAGCATGTAGTGCTTTTTTTAGACCATAAATATCTTTAGATAATATAAAAATATATTTAGTAAATTTTTCACATTCAAAACTAGGGGGTTGAGAAACATAAACTTCTTCAGTTATAAAACCATTTAAGAAATAAATTTTTACATCCATTTGATATAATTTAAAACCTTAAAAAAAGAAAAATCCAACAATATTATAATTTCCTCTAACATAAAAACATGTGAAAATTAATCTTTATTGTATATACCATCTTCCTGTGAGTATCATTGAGTGACAAGTTTGTCTTTGTTTTTGAAAATTTGTCCAAATTCATCTATCTTATTTCTAATGATCTAATTTGTTCCAATAAATTTCTTATCCTTAAGAAATTATCCTAAAGTCCAAACATTATTTCTAACAAACTTATTTAATTCTTCTTACATAGAAACAATCCTTTTTCATATTTCAAAGAATCATTAACATTAAGAAGAACAAAATCATAAATAAAATCAAAATTGGAACAATAATTTAAAATAGATTTTCTAGTTTTCACACCAGAATCAATATTTCTAATTATATATTCATCAGGATGATCTTTGTGAATATTCTATGATCTTTGATCAGGTTTAGAAGGAGTATGCTCCCCCTTAATTGATTCATTATTATATTGAGATATTTCTTCACTAAAATTAAAATATCTAAACTCATCATAAAAAACATTAGAATTGGAATTTAATTTATCATTATTTTCATCAAATATAACATGAAAATATTCTTCAATAATCATATGTATTTTATTATAAACTCAATAATATTTAATATTTTGATAATAACCATGAAATAAAAAATCATCACTCTTGACATCAAATTTACATAAATTATTATTTGAATTTAAAATAAAAACTTTACAACCAAAAAATCTAAAGTAACCAACTTTAGGCCTTTGATTTTTATATAATTGATTAAGAGTTTTAATTTACAATAGTCTAATAATAATTATAATTGAAATATAACTATTATAAAAAATATCCCCATCCCAAAAATATATAGGAAAATTATATTCACTTAACATAGTTCGATCCATTTCAATAAGAGTTCTATTTTTCTATTCTATAACACCATTTTGCAATGGTGTTCTAAGAGTAGAAAAATTATGAAAATAGGCATTATTTTACAAAAAAAATCAAAATATTAATTATTAAATTCCTCTTATTTATTACTACAAATATAAATAATCATATATCCTTTTTAATTTTAAAATAATTTACAAAAAGTGGTAAATCTAGATAAAGTATCATTTTTATGAACAAGAATGTATACCCAAGTAAATATACTATAATAATAAACGATAAATAAGGTATAATTCTTTCAAAAAATACTAGAAATTTGATTATAAACAATTAAATCCGGATTTTTTAACTATAATGTTCTATTAGTACTTATCTGATTGATAGATTTAAAATAATTTTTTTATTGTTTCCCTTTCATGCATATATCAAAAACATGAAGTTGTTATTTCTTCAAGGAAGGAAGCTGTAACACATTATCATGTTTTGAGAGATTATTTAACATTATGAAATTGACATGACCTAAACGTATATTCCAAAGGATGTTGTCATTCTATACAGCTTTCAAAGATTTTTCATGTTGAACAGTTAGTTAATTAAAATCAATAATATAAATATTTTCTTTTTAGTTGACATAAAATAATAAATAATCATCCTTAAAAACTAAACAATTATCATTTTGAAATTTAATTTATCTCCCATAATCACATAATTGTGATATAATAATTAAATTATGTTTAAGGGCTTCAATATATAAAACTTTAGAAATAAAGGTATAATTTGAAATACCAACTTTACCAAAACCTTTTACTTTGACATTGGAATTAACTTCTAATGAAATAGTTCATCCATCACATGTTTTTTATGAGGTAAAATTTGATGGGTCTCCAATCATATGCCTAGATCATCCACTTTCCTTGCACTATATTTTATTCTTGATATATCCAAGGCATTTTTCGTACAAAAATAAATTACTTGACAATTTTGGTACACAATATACTTTGGGTGAAATAGGATTAGTAATAAAATTCTTAGGTACCCATACAAAATTTAAACATGTATAATAAGGTACTCTGGATAATAAAGATTTAGAAATATATTTTTTATACAAAATATTTTTTAAATATAAGTAAACAATCATTTTCATAGTGACATTTCATTTCACATTTAAAATAATTAATAGTTGAAGTAGACCCATTTTTACTTTTAAAAAAAATCAGTTATATACATTTGAGGTAATCTCCTATCATAACCAAAACCATCTTTATTTTTATCTTTTTTAGTCAAAGAAATCATCTCATAATATTTTTCATGACCTTGAATAAGAGAAAATAATCTTTGTTTAAGACATTTAACTTTATTTTTCAAATTTTTATCCAAATATTGAACAGATTTTAGATTTTCTTAAAATTTTGAATGGGAAGTAGAAATAGTGTTATTTAGTTTTTAATTCTTCTATTAAAGTATCTTATTTTTCTACAAAAGTTTCTCATTTTTTTTCTATAAGATTATTAAAAAAATCAGCAGGTTTTAAAATATATTTACTTGATATTTCAATTTCTTCATGTAATTCAAAAATATTCAAATTACAAGAATCATACTCCGAATCAAAACATTTAGAAAAAAAACTATAATTACTAACCTTATCCATTGATTCCATAAGTATAATTTAGAAAATTCTTTTTCATTTCCAGATTATTCACAGAAATCATATTCTTCTTCACAACTCCAACTAGTTGTCAATTACTTTTAATCCTTATTTTTGTATTTGTCTTTATTCTTTAGTTTAGTTAAATTAGGTAAGATATTTCCTCTCTTTCTACATTCAAAAAAAGTTACATATGAAGCATTGAAACTTTAACCACCTTTCTTATCTACCTTATATTTTCCTTTTTGAGGGTATCTTCTAAAATGATTTATGAATCCTCTATTTTTCATTCTTTTGTAAACTCCAGTCACAATATGAGCCATATCTTCTTTTCCTATAGACCAGAATTAGAATAGTCAGTAGAAAAAATATTCAAAGATTTAAAACCTACACCTTTTCTTTTTGAGGTCTCCTCATCATATATTCTCTTCAATTCTTGTTCATATTGGAGTAGTGATCCAATCATTTCATCAAGTGTTCACTCTATGAAATTCTTGATGTCATTAATGGAAACCTTCTTTTTATGACATTTTTTGATAAGGATTGTAGGATTCATTCAACAAGTGTTGGGTTTTCCAGATCTTCTCCAAGTGAATTCATTTCATTCAAAATTCTTGTGAATTTGTGGAACATTTGGTTTATTGTTTAATCTCTACCCATCTTGAAGTATTGGTACTCATCATAAAGTATTCCATGTTTGGTTCAAATTAATTTTCAAATCCAAGGTGAGTGAAATGTAGAATCTTAAATATTTGATGAGTTGTCTTACAAGTAGGTACATGACTAAAAACACTTATGTTAATAGAACAATATAAAAAATTAACAACTTTTTAATATTAAACATATCTAGTAGCATAATTTTTAGTAACATTGTCTAATTCAGCTTCAAGTAGTGTACAATTTTTGCACATGATAGACCAGTGCTCAATTATTAAATGATTGAGGTAATCATCCATTTAGGATCTCCAATATCTATAATCATTACCATCAAGGTGTGGTGGCTTCTGAGTAATCCATGAATCATTTGGGTTCAATCCTTCTATCTTATAAGATATTTATCCTTAGACTGTGAGATCTACGAATAGGTTATCACCACTAAAATAAAATTAGGATCTATAGAGAAGGGTTGGAAAATTCGTAAAGGAACAACCTTTGATAGAAATTGAAAGGCATTAGAAAGAGAACAATAGAGATAATAAATTTTAGAAAGGATATAGCTCTGATACCAATTGTTATGTCCCAAAAGGGATATAGAATTTGGCCTTGCAGGGGGGGAATAGAGAAGATTAAAATTTTAAATAAATAAATTGATTAATTAAGTTATTTATTAGAGTTAATTATTAAAATTAATTAGTAGTAGAAAAAGTAAATAATAGAAGGATGTTTTTTATTGTAGTCCATTCCAAAGTAGCCCTACTCAACTCTTATATATTTTTACTCGGTGAGAGATATGTGTTTACAAAAAATTATTTTTGAGGGAGAATCATAACCCAATATAGAATATGTTTTTAGTGGAGTGATAACCACAACACTTACTTTTGTATGGGGATTCACAAAACTTATAACCTGAGTTTAGACACTAGTAGTTACAACCTAAACAATCGTATCTTTAGATATAAGGAGTCACAAACCTTAGATCCGTACATTAGAATCCAGGATTCACAACTCAAGAAAAAAAAAACAAATAGTTATTTTTTGGGTAAAAGAATATATTGAAAAATAGAATGTATGAGTGAGAGATGGGAAATGGTGTTACAGAGCAGAAAATAGAAAATAGAATATAAAAAATGAATGAACTAGTATTGACCATCCAAAAAAACTTTTTAGACTTATATGTAATCTAATTAAATCAAGATAAACATGGTTTATTTATATAAAATTATGCTTTGTGCAAATATGATATCTATAAAACCTGTAGTAAATTAAATACAGTAAATTTATAAAACTGAAGACTGTAGAGTTTCTAAAACAATAGTAGAAACTTAGTTTAATTTTAAGAGTATTAGAAAAGCATTTATAGACTTCCTCATAAACTAATGAAGTTTAGATAAATCTCTTATCTATCTAACGTGATAAGAATCACAAAAATCCAAACACTGTGGATTGATATATCATAAAAATATAGAGTAAAATATAATGTATATTACACTTAAAAATAGTATTTGAGACTGAAAATAAAAATCATTTTCAAGATTAAATTTGAATCACATATAATCAAATAAAATCATAAAGGGTTAAGAAACAAATATATAATCAAATGTAATCAAACAAAATAAAATATGGAAAAGGACAAACATACATGCCTATAGATGTGGACATATAGGGGTGAGTATAAACTTAGTGGGATTTACCCAAGAATCTAATACACATCCATGAAATATCAATTTCACTATACAATTCTAATCAACCATGATAAATCAAAAGAAATTTAAAATAAAACCATTTGATTCATATAGTTTTTGAAAACGAAAAAAAATATTTACCAAATATTTCCACTATTTTAAAAAATAATATCCATTTAAATACAAATCCACTAGTTCCCTTAAACCATGTTTCTCTTAAAGAACACATAGCCTTAAAATTCTATTTTTCAAATGTTTTAAAAAACACCCATTTTCAAAAATATTTAGAAAACCCACTTTTCCAAAATTCAAAGGAAAAACCCCCTTTCCCCAAAAAAATTAATTCCATATGTTAAGTGTATCCAAATATCACACTACCATAGATCAATGCATATGTAGTGCCTTTTTTTACCAATTCAAAAGAGAAATTATAGTTAAAAGGGGTACATTTATCAGTATTAGCTAAAATCACTGATAAAAGGTAACGTTTATTTGCGTTGAAAGAAGCACTGATAAAGGTGTACCTTTATCAATGCTTTTTAGCACAAATAAAGGTTGATATTTATTAGCACTATTCTTATCAATGATAAAAAAATTTAATAAAAAATATTATTAATATTTAAAAAATTATTATTTATATATATTGAAAAAAATGTTTATTTATATACATTAATTAAAAAGTACAAGTTTATAATTAATAAAAATTTGATATATTAAGATCTTTTTTTAATAATTCAAAATATTATCAATTATAACAATAATATTAAAATAAATAATTATATATTTAAAAAATTATAAAATTAGAATAAATATAATTAAATAATAAATATTTTTATTATATTTATAATTGTATATATTTATATATTAATAAATAAATATAAAAATATATATAATTATATAAATATGTATAATTATATGCATATATATTTAATTATATAGTTATTTATAATTATATATAATTATATCAATATATATAATTATATAAATATATTTATATTTATATACAAATATTTATAAATATATTTATTTATAATAAGAATTATAAATAAATAAATATATCTAAATACTTATAAAATTATAATAAATATATTTAAAATAAATATATTTATTATATTTATAATTAAACATATTTATTTATTAATATATATAATTATATAAATATATAATTGTATAAATATATATGATTATATAAATATATTTATAATTATATATAAATAATTATAAATATATGTATTTATAATTACAACTATAAATAAATAAATTTATATTTATATATTTATAAATAAGGGTTATTTTACAATAAGTATATATATTTTTTATACTAGGTTTGTTACATCTGCCACGACAGCACACAACATAAGGAAGAAAACTGTAGTAAATCGCAGGCTTGAGGACTTGACCCTACAACCTACACCTCACCCTAGCTAGACCCTTACCAACCACCACTAACGGTGGGGAATATATATATCTTTTAAAGTAATATAAAAATACGAATTATATAACTTTTAATAAAAAATATTTTCATAATTTTAAATATAAATTTTTTTCAAATTTACTTGAAATGGTGCATACCATCGATTAAAAACCTTGTCCATGAGAAATTTGTTTAAAAAGATATTAAACATACAAAGAAAGGATATTGTATCAAAATAAAAGTGGCACATATTTCACCACCACAAAATAACATGAAATCATTCACAATCAATTTATTTTGTGTCTACCACCCCTCCCTCATGACCCACCATGGCCTCTTGGATGTCTATCTCATGTCCATTAATTTGGAGCTTGTCACACATCAGCTTCATCATCAAATTCTAATGAGTCCTCTTTTCTCACTATGAGGATCAACAACTTGACCTCCATCCACAACATTGTTCGGAAACACAACTTGACACTCTTGAACATCATCAACTATATCTTGTGCTATGATACTAACTAGGGAAAAGATATAAAAATTATTTGCAGACATTTTTTGGGTTGTCACATCCCTAACTAAGGGCTCTAAAGAATTAAAATCCACATTAAGATCCAAATTTGCAACCTGTGTATTTAAAGGGGAGAGTGAAGCAATACCATCAGTATATGATACAAGCCATGATCCTTCAAGTGTCCTTTTTTTTATTCTTGATTCCTTTCTTGTCAAGTATCTCAAGATAGAATGAATCAAACTCTAAATTATTAATGGACTCAAACATGGAAACAAATTAGGTGTAGTGACACCCACATACCTCTCTCTTTGGCCCTCCTGAGCATCATCTCTCATATCTTCAGGTTTGGAAGCATCGACAATAAAACTAGTGGGGGAAGAAGGAAGGCTATTATCTCCAACACGATATATCTCAAAGCACTCCTTAAAACATGAATCAATCATCTTAGATAAGAAACCCATAAGAGTCTTCTTCACAGTACCTGTGCAAGAAGACTCCCCACTACCACAAACTAGGCATGGGACAACCTGAAGTGAAGGAATCAGGCCAAAGGGTGGGGAAAAAACATCAGTGCCCAAGGAACCCTATGAAGAAAGAAACCAAGTGGAAGTCCTGGGATTATTAAAAAAACCCTTCTGGGCATCCACCATTCTATCATTTGGATTCAAATTCAAGTGGAAAATGTCTAATTCCTTTCCCTTACTATTAACTTTCAAATAGGCCTCACCAGTCAGCTCAACCTCATCATCAGGTGAGTCATCTTGAGGAAACTCATCCTGATTTCCTAGATAAAAATCATTATCATGATATGTCTTCCATTTACTAGCATCATAAATGGTAATCAGTTGCTGAAATGGTTTTGAGGCCATCAAAACATTTTCTTTCTCTTTATCCCACTATCTAGAAGGATTAGAAAAAAGGGTATCCAAGTGGTCTTCAATACAGAATGAAGAAGATTCATAGTAGGGGACACATAAGGTGATAAAATATTTTCCTTATTGAAATATTGAGCACCCTATAACTTCATGCCTGTATAATCCTGCCTTCATCACTAGGCCTCTTTCACTGACTGTCTACGTCATGTTTTTCTCCCTCAGTAGTAGCCATGGAATCTAGGGTAAACTCATCGAGTTGATTTATTTAGATAACTACTTTGATCTGGAGCATGTTTTTTTTGGACCTCAAAAGTGGGTGGTATTTGATGGCTTATATGAGTGGTATACAAGAGTTACTGCACAAGTTCTGGTGAGATCTAATAGCAATGTGAAGTTTCCTACCGAGAGCAATGTGGTGTGTGGTGATGGATTTACTAGTTTAGATGATGTGAAATCTGTGTGACTTATGGTGTAGGTTGATCCAAGTAAATCTATTCTCCTAGGAGATGCACTGCTGCCTATTGCTAAGTGTGGTGCGGCAAGTCAATGTGAGGATCCAAAGCCTCCTCAAGCTCTGAAGATGGCTTCAAATTCTAGATTCTTCATGGGTCCTCACAATGAGTCGTCTAGCAAGAGGATTTCAAGGACGAGATCCATGGAATTTGTTGAAGCAGATCCCAAATTATTTAAATATAATATGGAGGAGTGTAAACACTCCATTATTTCTCAAATAATTCCTTTTTTAAGTGAAATACCCTAGAATATTGAATTTCTATGGAAATGGCTATCACAGGTGTGGGGTTTCGATGAATGGAATACTATTTCCATCAGTTTGTATTTTTTCCATACGTCATTTCCTTTGCAAGATCTAAAGCTAAGGTCTTAGTACTATGGTTTTGTGAATCTCAATCAAGGGGTTATCATATTTCAAGATTGGGACCCCTGGTTTGATCCATATCTAGAAAGGAACACTATTTTTCAGTCATGGGTTTGAATTAAAGGTCTTAACAAGTTTGTTTGGAATCCAAATATTCATTGGGATATTACTTATATAGTTGGAACCCCCATTATAATGGAAAAAGGAACCCATCTTAGAAAATATTGACATTACACCCGTGTACTTGTTTAACTTGACCCCAACTCAAAATTAGTAGAAACTATCTATATGGTTCGTGGAAGCTATAAGTTTGATCAAGGCATAGAATATGAATACATGCCAAGATTTTTCTACAATTTCATGCCAATTGGGAATACAAGAGATAAATTTCATAGGTTCATGAAGTTATTTATATGTAAAAAATATGGTTATATGGTGGATGATTGAAAAATGAAATCTGATGGCATCTTTTTGCGGTGAATGAAACAATGAAGAGGCATGATGAATTGCGGCATGGTGGTGTAGCCAAATATTCTAATGATTTGGTTGTGGTAAAATGTGCTACTGAAGTAGGAATTATTCCAAGTAATAGGGGCACCTTAGCTGGAAGACAAATATGGAAAGGCTCCTAGGGAACGAATGATCAATCTTTGCAGGGATAAGAAATTTTAACCTTGGGGTGTGTTTTTGTAGCCGCTAGCTCTGCTCTTTCAACACCCATTATCTCTAAAGGACCCTCTTCTATGGAAATGGAGAATTAGATGAGTATATATCTTCAATAGGAATCTTGGGATGATAACAATAAGTAGGTTGTGTGTGAGAAGAAATCACATGATGATATTGCAGTAGATGAACCAATGCCTGATAGTCATCCTGTTCTAGAACTCTCTTTGTCCAAAAAAGGAAAGAGAAATATGGAGACCGATGTCACCCCAGAAATGGAGAATATTTCTCACAGGGAATCTCCTCAGATGACTAGCCCTAAGGGGAAGCCTCTTATAGAGGCCATTTCTCATTAGAAGAGGGAAGAACTAGAAATGTATTGGAAACAAACTAAGACATGGAAATGGGGTCATTATCCAAAAAACAATGGTCATGGATGTGACAGAGATGATTGGGTTGCTGCAGATGGGCGAGGCTGGTCTACGAGGTATTCTTCTAAAGAGTGCACTCTGGAGTAGGTTAAACTTAGGGAAAAGTATTTTGTACTCTTCAATCAGAATAACTCTTAGTCAGAATGAGAATCTACTGATGATAGATCAGATCATGATCATGGGGTTGATTCTGATTCTCCTAATTTGTAGGTTTCTATTTTGGATGTGGGCTTTCCCTTTGTTGACCCCATCCAATATCTTTTTCATTAATTCTCTTTAAATTTTCAATTAAATTTAGTAGGAGTAGGTTCTCCTGGCTCTTGGAACTTTTTGGTATATATTTATAATTATATATAAAATTGTTTTAAATATATTTGTTTATTTTTATAATTATAAATAATATATATATATATATAATTATATAATTATAATAAATATAGTCATTATTTTTATAATTATATATATAATTATCTAAATATATCAAGGTGTTGTAGACCATGAGATATAATTATAGAAATATATTTAATTATATAAATATTTTTATAAATATATATAAATATTTTTAAATATATTTATTTGTAATTATTATTTACAATAAATTATTATATAAATAATTATAAAATTATAATAAATATATTAAATAGTAAATATATTTATTTTGATTATATAAATATATATTTATATATTAATAAATAAATAAATAAAATTATATAACTATATATATATAAATATGTAAATATACTTATAATTATATACAAGGATTTATACAATTATATTAAATATATTTAAATAATAACTATATTTATTTCATTTATAATTTTATAAATATATATAAATAAGTAAATATATTGAAAAATATGTACAAATATTTTTGAATATATGGAAATATTTTTAAATATATTTATTTCTAATTATAAATATAAATATATTATTATTATTATTATTATTATTATTAAAATTAGATATTTTAGATCACTTTTTTAGTGATGATAATGATACTCCTTTATCAGTGCTAAAAAACACAGATAAAAATGCTCTTTATCAATGCTAGAATTTTAGTAATCATAAAGAGGTGTTTTATCAAAGCTTTCTATTTTAGTGATGATAAAACTACTCTTTATCAGCACTTTTTTAAAACTACTTACAAAATACATCCCTAATCATATATATATAACCCTAACAAATTATCCTTATATCCAACCATCAAGCTTTCACAGAACCTTACTACTATTGCTGATACCGCTGCTCTCGCCCAACCCTACCACTACCGACTACTATAACTACTTTTACCACTGCTTCTAAATCCTACTGCTACTACTTAATCCTCTCTAGATCTTAGGTATGTTGCACCTCATCTTCACATATTATTTAATATCAGAGTGTCGATCATTCCATGATAGTGTTTCATCCTCCTTCCGTTTATTTTCTCGATTCCTTTAATTCTTCACTATTTCCTTTTATTGTTCTTCTTTACAACGAAATAACTTATGAGTGTCGAGGAACCAGTAAAGGAAGAGATTACTCAAGGTGGAGTATGAATTCCATAATATGGGGAGATTTTTTTATTTAATCATTTATTCACCCACAAGTCCTCACATTTTCATTGAAACTATAGCTTCTACATACCCATTATAGAACAGATTATCATGTAGTCAACTGCATCAAACTTTTACCTTCTCTAAATCGCTCCCACATCCCTCATAATTGAAACATGACCCCACTCTAATGTGTGAATAATTTTTTATTTGTTTTTTTATTCTTGATTTTTTATTTCCAATTTAATTGTTTGGTATTCTGCTTTTTATGATGTTATTACTATACCAATAAATGTGATAAATTTCAACGCATTTAGTGTGTGTCCAAATTCTACTATAAAAATAATCAATGAAAGAATACATTTATTATTATTATCCATCCACATATCTTTGAGATAAAAGTTCCCATTTTACTGTAATAACTAATTTTAAAATGGCCACAACCATTGTGATAGTGCTTCCATAGCATATTGATTATCATCATTGTAGGGGATTCTAAGAATTGCATCGATGAAACAATATTTTTCTTTATGTTATAACTTTTTTTACCATTGAGATAAAAATATTATATACACTATTAATGTGTGATAAAAATATTTTTTTACACCATAATGACTCCTCTTCACCGTAGCAAGAACTTCCTAGTATTGCATTAATGATAAAATCAATCTCATATTTTTATAGTAACATGTCATTGAGATAAAAGTTCCCCCTTATCCATAAACTTTTAATTGGAAAAAAATTGAATGTTTTTTAAATTAATGTTATTTTATTTTATATTTGTAATAATAAATTTAGTTGACATAAATTTTCCAAAATATTTTTCTCAATTAGAAGATGGGAAAAATTTCAAAATAAAAGGTAAAGTTTTAGACCAGGACTTAAAAGATTCTCATACAAAATTGGGTGGTCCTAAAAAAACATTTTTGTTAATTTTTTTAATAACATGTATTATAGGATTATACATTCATATGTTTTGTTAGGATATCATACCATGCACCCATTCAAGGAGAAAATAATAAATCCTGATAATAGAATATGATTTTACTCTTTTGATGGCTATGGATAACAAATTTGATAGTTCCCAAAGAAATTGTTTCTTCCAAGTTAGGTTGATCATGTTATCTAACATTGTAATCAATGTTATCTAACATTGTGATCAATTAAGTATACCTTACATTTTTGGGTATGGTATGGTTGGTTCTCTCCCTCTAGATATATTTTAAATTGGGTTTTTAATGTTTTAGTTTTCACTAGAATGTATGTTTATCCAAAATATATTTTATCCCTTAACATTCTTATTTTTCACTTGGTAAAAACCAATTTAGAGAGATTTTTGTGGAATCAATTGTTTTGGGTTAAGATGAATTATGAATTTATTTACTAGGTATAAAAGAATGATTATTGTTGTTAATATATTATTTATATATGTGATATTTTTTTATGGTATAATAATTAAGGTGGGTTTCTTCTTCTATATGAAAATTTATGAGAAATTATCAAAATTATATATTTTTTTTGAAAAAAATATTTTTAATAATTTAAATTGATTTATAAATGGATTTAGAGTATTTATGAATATTCATTTTTTATGAGTAACATTTTTGAAATTATTTATAGATCTTCCTAGAAAGTGTGTGCATTTTTAAAAAAATGGGGATTTCTATAGGTGCATCTTTCACAGTGGTGTATTAATTTATAATTCAATTTTTTATAAGAATCACTTTCATTATAATTTTTTCTAGTTTTTATTAATTTACAATCTTTTTTCTTAGTGTCGTTACTACTTCTTTTTTTGATTCATTCATGGTGATCATTTTATTGTTCATGTTAATTATAACAATTAATATAATTTTATTCATAATATTTTTTTTTGTGTTGAAAATATTTTAAAAAATATAATAATTTTTTGAACCCACTATTATATTCAATAAATTTATTTTATATTATGAAAATTATTTTCAAATAATATAGATTTTAATTTTTTTATATTTCCAGGTAAATTCATATATGTAAATTGTTATACATATTATACTGTATAATAGGCGAGAAAAGATTCTAAAAGGGGGTTGGATGCTGTTAAAATATTGAAAACATGGTTTAAAATGGAAATGGATTGTTTTTGAAAATAGTAAATGATTTTTCTATGGCAGTTTGAAAATGAATTCAGTGTTTGCTTTTATAGAAAAAAAATTTCATAATGGGTAATGTTTTTGTTAAAAAGTGATTTTAGAAAAGGGTAACATGTTTTTTTAGTAGTGATTTTTTTAAAAAAACTAATAAACAGTTTCCTAATGATTTATTAGGAAAATAGTCATCTATTTTATATATTGTAAATGTGATTTTAAGGGTAAATGATTGGTTTTAAAATTAATAAATTGTATTTTTATGGTGTTTTATAATGAGGATGATATTTTATATTTTAATGATGATCTAAATAATGGGTATTTTAAATTTCACATTAACTTTAAAATGGGTTTTTTTTATTTTAAATTAGAGTGAATAGATTCATCTATTTTTTATGTGGTACTATGATCTATCGAAAATGTTTAATACATGCAAGAAAACTATCCACTCCAACAAAACATTAAATTTTTTTGAATATTATAGGGAACTGGTAATTTATCACTTATTGATAATAACACCATGACATGGGCACACCACTAACTCCATCAAACCCATAAGATATTGATCATGAACCCACTCCCGCAACCTTAGCCTCACATGAAGCTAAAAGCTACTAAAATTATTTCCTCAAACCAAAAACCTTTTGTTTTTCATGGTGTAATAAAAAACATGATTTGAATGTTATAACTAAAAACCTATCTTAGCATGATTGAATGTAAGAACATACAGTTGAGCCATATCAAGGTCACACTAATCAAGGATTCCCTTGTAGGGATTATATTTTTGCGGATGATTTTTAGAACTTTAGATAAAAAACTAAGAAATGTTTTATGGTGCTTCACTAACTCCCCAACTCAAGAACCTTTAAATTTAAGGAGACAACTATATTCCTCATCAAATTCATCTCCCATAATTTTAGTATTTCATTTTTCTTCTTATGACTCATCCCCTATCTACTCTGTATATGCACCTATGTTTTTTGAACTACCCTGAGCATTAATCACCCCATACCAGGTACTAGTGATCATTGTGTATGAATTCATAGGATAACTCCTACCACAAGTAGATTAATTTTGTTCTTAAATTTAATTAATTATTTTATTCATAGCATTCTGAACTTATTTAAAACATTAAAATGTTAGGTTCTACACATTTTAAAGGCCCCTTTTGTGTATTTATTAATTTTTTAAAATATTAATATCACCGAGTAAAATTGGATGGATATGAAAAAAAATAGACTGATTACCATCATATGATAAAAGAGTATGAGTATGGGGTGAAAGAGTTTTTCATGTTTTCAAAATATCATGCATATGACCATTATAAAATCATTTTTCTATGTCAAGGATGTGATTATAGGTGTGGATGATGATGAAGATAGTATTGAGGATATGAGAATGATAGCTGAAGGTGAAATTTTTTATTGTACAAAATTGTTTGAGATGTTAAGGAGTTATGAAAAGATGTTGATTTATGCTAGTTTCACTAAATATAAAACATTGTTAGACATATTTAAGTTTTATAATTTAAAATATAGAAATGGATGGAGCGACACTAGTTTTATAAAACCACTTTCTTTCTTGAATGATATTATCCTAGAAGATAATGAGCTTCCTATCCGAATATATGATTCTAAAAGAATGAAACATTTAATGAGTATGATATTTGAAAGAATAATTTCTTATCCAATTGAATATATACTATTTCACAAGGAAAATAAATCACTAAATTAATTCCCAAGGTGTGGTGATTCTTGATAAAACAAAGTTAAATCATGTTCTATGAAGGTTTTATTTTACTTTACAATAATTCCAAGGATTATTTGTCTATATGAATGGGACGAGACTGCAAGTTAATTGATGTGGAACACAAATACAAGAAATAAATATGGTAAACTTTCCCACCCAATGGACTCTTCTGATTATAATAGAATTGATCACAAGTATCCTAAATTTGGAAATGTGATGGGAAACCTTTTTCTTGCACTATATACATATAGAGAGAATAATTTTTCATTTTCAAAGAAGTACTCACAATACATGTCTAGTTATGTTGGTAAATTATATCTTTCCACCATATTTAAGAATGAAACAAAAATACATTATGTTATCTATGCTTATATCATATTAAAAACTACAGGATAATGATATTGTTGTTTATTTGGATCCATTTATCGATGATTTTAAATTATAGTGGGATTAAGTTGTTATGTTGTATGATTATTATATAAATCAAGATTTAATGTAGAGATCCATGTTGTATAGTATGATTAATAGCTTTCTTGTTTATATAAATTACAAGATATAGCATTAAAGGAACTCAAGGGTGTCCCATTTGTGAACAAGAATCAAAATAAATTGGGTTTAAACATTCACTGAAGATGGTGTTTCTAGGACATCACATATTTCTACCAGAATGACATAAGTAACCATCTTGGATAACATCATTCATTGAGATTTTAGAATAACTTACAACACCATATCAAATAACAGGTGATCAACTATTTAAGAAAGTAAAATATATAGACACTACTTTTTGAAAACATTTGTTGAAAATACTTTTGAAAAACTATTGAAAAATAGACCCGTTTACTATACTAGAATTATTTGTATGTCATAAATTTTCATAATGTTATACATGTTGAAAAAAATGTGATAGTTTCATTGATAAATTACTAAATACACTTGGTAAAATAAATATGAAATTAAGGATAAGTTGAAAATTATTGACATGGGAATAAGAGAAGAGTTGGCACCAATGAAGGGAGAAAAATGGACTTTTCTTTCACTAGTTTATTATATTCTTTCCAAGAAGTATAGATATTAGTTTTTTAACTTCTTAAACGATTTAAAGGTTCTATTGGGGTATTCATCGAATATCAAGAATATCATGTCAATGGATAATTTAAAGTTAAATGGTCTAAAATCACATGACTATCATGTTTTTATGCAATATCTAATTCCTTTAGCTTTATGTTCTATTTTTTCCAAGAATTTTCATCATAAATTAACCAATATTTATTTATTTTTCAAGGCTGTATGCAAAAATATTATAGACATTGAAAAATTTCCACCCCTAGAAAAGGAAATTTCCATCATATTATGTGATTTGGAAATGTTATTACTATTTTCATTATTTTAAATGATGGTTCACTTTATGGTTCACATGGTTATATTAATTAAACTATTTAGTAATTTACATTATATATGGATATACCCCATTGAACAGTATATGTATATTTTTAAAGGGTTTGTCAAAAATTGAAGTCATCCAAAGGATTTTATTGTAGAGAAATATAATTTTGAGAAAACCATTGAATTTTGTAGTGAATACCTATCTTATTTTTAAAGAAATAGTCTACCCAAATCTCATCACATTGGGTGACTTATGGGTGAAGTAATTTTTGTAATATATTTTTTCATAATAAAAATTAAAGATCAAGATTATGCTCACCTTTATGTTTTTAATAATAGTTTTGAGGTTTCTCTATATGTTGTAACCCACAAATAAATTCATAGGAATTTGAATCCATCACGGGATAAAAGATTAATATTAAATACACATAATAAATAGTTTATAGGTTGGTTTTGAAACCATATTTTTAATGTGTCAGATGAAAATATATATTCAATTTCACAAAGACTATGATCGAAATATAGAGGACTATGTGTTCATGTGTTATCTTATAATGGATATGTAATAAAAGGTTATATATTATATAAAAATGAACATTATGAAGTTAGTACCATGAAAAATAATGGAGTTACACTTTTGGTTGATGTGATGCATATATCTGGTAACATGGAATGAAATCCAATTTATGCAAACTTTTCATACTTTGGCATCATCAAACAAAATGGGTGTTGGATTATACAAAATTTCAAGAGCTTGTTTTTTCAATGCGAGTGGGTTGATAAAAGGAGTTCTATTAAAATAGATTAATTGGGATTCATGAAAGTGGATTTAAATAATTAAGGTTACAAAGACCCATTATTTATAATGGAATCATAGGAAATACACATATTTTTTGTTTTAGATCCGACAAACTAAAAGTGTTCAATTTTTCTTTTATCGACCAAACCACTAAAGGTTCATATTAAAATTAAACTAAGGATAAAAATTTCATTGGTACATCAATATAATTTTATAGTGGCCCCAATGTAGATGGCATATTATATGTCATAGGAAACCATAATAAAAGATTTTTGATACTTGATAAAGGGGTTAAATCCCTTTAACCTTTAAAAAAAGATAGTTCAATAATCAAGTTATATTTTTTGTAGTATACATTGTGTTACCACATTTTATTATCTATTAATTACAACATTTACATAATAAAAATTAAATGTTGAAACACTTATATATATAATGACTAATACATGTGTTGATGCTTCCAATCTTGAGGAACAATTGGGTTTTCAACCTACTGATGCTCCTAGTGCAGATGAACACTGATCTTGTGCACATGCCGATGCTACCAATCGTGAGGAAAAACATATTAATGATGTTAAACCCAAGTAAATGTTAGATGGTGAAGAACCAATTTCCTATAAAAAACCAGAGTGTCATAGTATGATGGTGTCAAAAAAAATTATTAAGGAAAAAAAGAAAAGGCATCAAATTCGATGACATATAGAATGAACATGGCCAACCAATTAACCCCAATAAGTCCATGTTTGGTATATTCATCGGTATCATCACTCATAAGTTTATGTTGATCGATGTAGATTCATGGAACCGTGTTGTGGCCATGCTTAACACACCGATTAGGGGAGAGATTAGGGTAAAATTATAATATTATTTCCTTATTTTACTAAAAAATAAAATAGTTTAACATTGACATACTCTTCGTTATCCTTTGAAGAGTACATTTATAGTAGATGGAAACCGTAATAAATTTTTATTAATTCTTACTGGAATGGATCATAGAGGATTTCACATAATTATAATTAAATTTCATCTCAATAATACCAAAGGGAAAATAAACTCACAACCACTACATATGTATTCAAACTTGATAAGCCAAGAAGTGTGGGATGCGTTCACTAATATTCGTGAGAATATATCTTTTCAGCAAAATTGGGGATGGTAATAAATTGTTTGAAAATACATGTATTAATCACTTTTAATATGAATTTTTAATTTATGAAACAAAAAATGAGTTCCGAAAATAATCAATTGGAATAAAATCCAATATACCCATACCATAAAGCAAGGTTGGGGTATGATTCACTAGAAAAAAATTGGTATGTATTTTAAATCTACCATAATAATTATAAGAGACATGAAACAACAACATAATTATGTTTTTCTATTCATATTCAGATTCATGAATCTAAATCCAAATCAACTTCCATCCCATGTCATGTGCTATGGAAGGAGGGACGTATAAATGAAGATGAGATACTAATAGATGAAAACACATAAAAAGTGTTAGAAACATGTATAAGTATGAAATAATTAAAAAATTATATAAATCACTATTAAATAAAAATGATTAATTAATTTCTATATTTTTTATCTGACTTAGACACATGAATTATTAATAGCTATACTATATGAAGACATACTATTAGTGTTCTTAAATCATCTAGAACATTATGGTCGTGTCAGAGGTGCATGTTTTGGGGTGACACCATGAACATATTTTGATAAAAGAAAATAATAGAGGTATAAAGATAAAAAATGTAAGAGATACAGGAATGATTATTTTCCCTTGAAGGAAAAATTCACTGGCAGTCTGAGTTGCTAAAAAATTTAATGGTGGAATCAAAGAGAAGAACCAACTCAAGAATAACTACTAAATGAAGATCCCCCACCATGTTTGGGGGGATCCAAAACTCTAAAAGAGCATCCATAGATGAGGTAATGAATGTCCTTATAATTGTTTCTCTGAAATGTGAATTAGGCATACAATGATACTTTTTCTGTACTGATATTCTATAGAGTAAAAATGACTATGATTTATATTTATCAATACCCACACATTTTCATTGTGCAAGTGATACCGTGTTTAATGTACAAGAAGACACTTTAACAACATAAAACTTCAAACATGTCATGTAATAGTGGTGATTATCATTAATCATGAGTCGAGCATCGAGCTACTTATTCCACATGATGATGTAGATATTCATACGGTTGAGAAAGCTATTTGAAAATTCATATCATGGCCATTAAAAATTTTAAAAAAACTTTTAGAAAACGTGGTATTCATTTCCAATTTATTTTTCATGATAAATATTTAACAATTAATGAAAAAATGTATAAACTAATTAATGCTACTATATATGGGAAAAGGGGAGGGGTGAAATGAATGGTTGAGTCAAAAAATTATAAAGGGTCAACCAAGAAAACAAAAAAAATCGTAAAAAAATAACCTTTTCCTAACCCATTTAATTTTTTCATTTACTAACATTGAAGGTTCATGTGGATAAAAGGTTACAAAGTGTTAGTTAGTTTATTTTGAATAACTAATTTATTGATATTCCATTTCATACTTCATTTCTCTTGAGAAATCAAATGAAATCCTTAAGTATGAATGGAAGAGTCTTAGTTGTAAATGCATAAATGATGTGTGTTTTAATGATTTGTTTTCAAATAGGTAATATACTATTTTAATTATGAATAAATACAATTTGTATTTTTTACTAGTGTATATATCAATTCTATTTACTTAGAAACCCTATAAATATATATATATATATATATATTCATTAGTCCTCAAATCACTTCTATATACCAAAAAATTGAATCTGCTAAAATTGATGAAATGGTGAAAAATGGCCACATTGTTTGAAAGAAAACTTATGGATGACAAAATATTCTTATTACCATTTATGTAGGGGTAAAAATATAAAATTTAATCATATAAAATATATTTTAATTCCTTCCAGTACTTATTCTTTTTTTAGGATGCATTGGGTACTCATTATAGTCAATTTCGATGCTCCAAAGATTTATTTCTTAGATTCAATACATGGATACCCAACAGACCAACCACATGAGTTGATGTTTGTTAATTTTCAATACACATCATCCAAAATTTTATAACTAAAATTCATCTTATATATTCTATATTATGTTTTAATGAGAATTATTTTTTGATAATGTGATGTTCAAATAATGTGAAAATCATGTCATGGGGACAATCCATGTGAAAAAGGAGATTAACAACATCGATAAGTAGGGTATATATAATAATATTTCACTACCAAAAAACATATCAAAAAAATTACATATTTTTATCAATGTTTCAACAGTGTTTGAAATAAACAAATGGAAAATATTATCGTTATTATGTTTGAAAATTTATGAGAGATCACAAACAATCAATAAACTAGCATCCCCAAATATTAATTTTAGAATATAATTACTATTTAATTTAAAATAATTATTAATACTTTTTGTATTTTTATTTTTCCATTACTACTATGATGGTTGAAATTCCTCAAATTCACAAGATGAAATAGATTCTTTTAAAAATGACTGGGAAGCATACCTGATGTCTGTATGTACACATATATCAGGAAAATGTTAATTCCTACAACTTATTTAGTTGATTTTTCCTCATTTTATATTATTTATTTATGTAGTTTCCTTATAATTTATATTGAACAATTATTTTGTTAATTTTCATAGAGATCATAAATAAATGACTTCATCAATAAGTTTGATTAACTTATGTACCATGATCATTTACTCAATAAGGATGATTCACTCCTGTTGATGAAATTTTTTTAATTCTCAAATGAATTCAACATTCCAGGTTATCAAACAGCTATATTGTTAGATAACCCATAATTTTGACTGTATTTTAGGATAAAAATACACTTTGGAATCAATCATACCTAAATCTAATACATAGTGTACCTGATATGACTCAAATTTTATGGTTTTAGTTTAAAATTTACATTTTATTAATGTATTGATTCATATTTATGTTAAATTTATTTCATTATAGTATTAATAAAATAATAATTGTTTTATAACATATCAGGATTATTTTCTTAGTTTGGGGTGGTTTGTTTGAAGCAACTCATTCTTGTGAGTGATTGGACATAGATGATGAAACTGAGATTATGAAGATAAGGAAACAGGTCAAGAATTTATACAAACATCATGAAAAGCTGAATTATTAATACATATTTATTTAATTTTTTCATCATTTTATCTATAATTTCTATGTTAATTTACTTATAATTTTTATCTAATACTTATTTAGTTTTTTTATAGATATGATGGGAATTCATATTTTTCTTTCAAATATCTTCAACAAGACAGAAAAGAAATAACATGTTCCTTTATAATGGAAGAGGAAACCCTATGCTGCTGAAATGTGAAGTTCTTTAGGAAGCATGAGGTTTCCACTTCCATAACAATAGAACAAGTTCTCTATTTTATAGTTTTTATAGATAGTTGAAAGTAAGACACATATCACATAATCAATCATCCAAACCTCAATCTAATACATAGTGTGCTCAGTATGTCTCCAATTTTATGTTTTTAGTTTATAATTTACACTCTAGTTCAAAACAAACATCACATAATCAAAACCAAGAAAGGTATTATATTTTTTTGATACTTTAAGAAAACAATCCATAACTAATTTTTTTGTATATGAATCATCCACACCTCAATCTGATGCATGGTGTGGCTGGTTTGATTCCAAGTGTGTCTTTTTATTTAATTGTGATATTTTAGTAAAAAAGACAAGTGATATCCTCAAAACTGAGAAAACACATTTAGATTATTTTAATACTTTAGAGAAATGATCCATAATTAATTTTTACATGTAACAATCATCTTCTCCTAAATAAAATACTTGGTGTTCCTTTCCTGACTCTAAGTTTCCATTATCAGTTTAAAATTGACATTATAGTTTAAAATGTGTGTCACTCATTAAAAACTGAGAAAACACACTTAGATTTACTTGATAATTTAATACAATGTTTCATAAATTATTTTTGATATTTAGGACTCTTAATCATATCAAACTGACACATGAAGTGACTGGTATGCCTCAGAGTACGTGTTTTCTATTTAAAATAACATATTTGTAAAAAACAAAAGTGACATACTAAAAATAGAGAAAAACATTTAGATTATATTGATATTCTTGGAAAATGATCCAATAAATTTTGATGTTTAGGAATCATCCTAACTATAATCTGATGCATAGTGTGACCAATATGATTCCAAGTGTGTCATTTTATTTAAAATTTATATTTTAGTAAAAAATATAAATTACATACTCAAAACAAAGAAAAAAATTCATATTTTTTTGATACTTTTGGAACATTATCCATAAGTCATTCTGGATATGTTTCAATTGACCTCTATTCAATTCAAAACACGGTGTACCCAGTTTGACTCAAATTGTTTGCTATCTATATATAATATACATTTTAGTCCAAAACATGTGTCACTCAAAGAAAACTAAGATGAAGTTCTTAGATTCTCTTGATAATTTAGAATAACAATTCATAAGTAATTTTTGAGTTGTAAGAATCAATATCACATCAAACCGACTCATGATGTGACTAGTAGGAATCAAAGTGTGTGTTTCTACTTTAAAATTACATTTTAGAAAGAAACACAAGTGACATACTCAAAATCAATAAAAAACATAATGATTATTTTGATACTTTAAGAAAATAATTCATATGTCCTTTTTGATGTGTAATAATTATCCGAACCTCATTTTATCACATGTTGACACCGGTATGATTCCAAGTGTGTCTTTTTATTTTAAAAAGAAGTTTTAGTAAAAAATAATTTTTAAAAACTAAAAAATATGAAAACACATTTGGATTATGTTTATACTTCACTAAAATGATCTGTATGTCCTTTGTGACAAGTAGGAATCAAGCTCACCTCAATCTGATACACGGTGTGCCTAGTATGACTCAAAGTGTATGTTATTAGTCTAAAATTGACATTTTAGTTCAAAACGTGTTTCACTCACTAAAAACTGAGAAAACACACTCAGATTGTATTCATACTTCTAAAAAATGATTAATAAGTCATTTTTCATGTATAGAAATTAGTCTCTTATAAAATCGACACATGATGTGACCATTATCACTCAAAGTGTATGATTTTATTTTTGAATGTCATTTTAGTAAATATAAAATTGACATAATCAAAACCAAGAAAAAACATTAATATTGTTTAGATACATTAGGAAAATGTTCCATATGTCATTTCTAGCCTACTAGAATTATCCCCACCTCAATCCGATGCATGGTATGATAAGTATGACTCAATATGTATCCTTTTATTTGAAAATTACATTTTAGTAAAAAAGAAAAGTAACATACTCAAAACTATGCAAATGAATTCAGATTATTTTTATAATTTAGGACACTAATCCATAAGTCATTTGTGATGTGTAAGAATTATCTACAGTTAAATTTGATACACATTGTGCTCGGTATGACTCAAAGTGTCAGTTATCAATTAAAAATTTAAATTTTAGTTCAAAACACATGTAACTCAACAAAAGCCAAGAAAACGTGCTCAGATTATCATGATACTTTAGAACAATTTTCCACAAGTCATTTATGGTGTGTAGGAATTTGTATTACATCAAACCAACACATGATGTGACTGGTATCACTCAAAGTGCATGTTTTTAGTTTCAAATGACATTTTAGTAAAAAATAAAACATACTCAAAATTGATCAAATACATTCAGATTATTTCAATACCATTGGAAAACATCCATAATTCATTTGTGACATGTAGGTATTAGCTCCACCTCAATACAATGCATGATGTAACCATTATGACTCTAAGTGTGTCCTTTTATTTTAAATTAACATTTTATTCATTTATTATTTCATATTATATCTACTTGATTTATTTATATCATTGCTAACATAATAATTTATTTCTTTTAAAGGGGGGTTCTTTTACTAGAGTGGGGGTGTTTTTTTTCAGAAACTAATACCATGATCAGGCTTTTCTGAGAGGGGGTTTGGTTTCTAAGACAATGAAATATTTATTTTTTTGAATTTTTGTGATTGTACACTCTAATGTAATTGTACAATTTTTTTAAATGTGTATACTATAGTGTGTTTTTGTATTTATAAGTTTATTTTTATTTCCATTAAATTATGAATTTGGAATATGTAATCATGTTGTGGTTGCAGCATTTTGTAATTCTAACTACACACTCCAATAGTAGGGCCTTTATTAGTGTTATTTCTAGAATTGATAAAGGCCCCCCTTTATCAGCACTAACGAAAGTGCTAATAAAGTGTTCCCTTTATCAGTTCTAAAAAAAGCGTTGATAAAGGAGTTCTTTTATCAATGCTAAATTAGTGCTGACAAAAGGAAACATTTATCAGTGTTTTCTTTAGTGCTGATAAAGGGGGCCCCTTTAGCAACATTGAAGAAAAAAAATACTCTTTTATCACTGCTAAATCCCTTTTTTCACACTGTTATAGGGTCGAATGATGCTAGTGTCACCAAATGAAAAAAAAAATTATTTTTTCAATGATCTATTGTTATCTATCATTCCAAGGTATAAAATCTCTTCATACATCCAAACTCACACCATAGTGAGTGTCATTTTTCAACTTTTATTATCCCAAACTTGGAAACCCAGCCTGTAGATCAAGACAGACCACCCACATAAACAAGCTTAGAGATTTATAGTTAGATCGGTTGAAGTGGAAAATTTACAGTCAGCATAGTCGATTTTGTTGTACGAGTGACCAAAATAATTTATAACAAAAGGAAAATAGGAATTCGATTCAAATGGGTTTTAAAAAAATATTAAATCACTAATTAATTAATAATTATTGACTACTATCAATTAATTAACTAAAATTAATATTTATCATTAACCTATTATTAATAAATATTTAAAATTATTATTCAGTTGCTAAATATTAATAGTTATTATTTAATTATTTAATTACAAATTATTAATTAATTATCACTAAATTATTATTATTAATTAACTAATTGATTATCATTATTAATTAATTGTTTTTTAGATTCAAAATTTAATAATTTATAATTACGAAAAATTATTATTTTATAATTAATTCAATTTACTAATTATGACTAATTAATTATAATTAATTAATATTTAAAAATAATAATTAATAGTTATTTTTGTTAATTTTATTAATAATTAATATATATTAATTAATTAATAATTAATATATATTAATTAAAAAATAATTATTATTAATTATTAGTAATTAATGAAAATCAATTAATAATTATTAATAATAAGTAATATTTATTTCCATTATGTTTATGAATAATAAATAGTTCATAAGTAATTTATAGCTAAATAAATATTTTAATAATTAGGTAATAAATAATTATTTATAATTATTATTATTACATTATTTAATTACTAAATAAAAATTAATTACAATTAAATAATAATTAATAATAACAATTTATAGTTATTTTTATAACTAAAAAAATTATTATTTTTTAGTTGAATCGAAAGGCATCCAGGACTTCAAAAACTTTTGACCATAAAGTAGGGCCAAATGCATTAAATTTAACTAGAAATATGTTTAAGGGTTCAATGCTTTCAAGGAAGAAAATTAATAATAATAATAATAATAACAACTATAATAAAA
The DNA here is from genome assembly GCA_963277665.1 of Viscum album. Taxonomy (NCBI): domain Eukaryota; kingdom Viridiplantae; phylum Streptophyta; class Magnoliopsida; order Santalales; family Viscaceae; genus Viscum; species Viscum album. Next base: position 493,104,740 of record OY728166.1, read on the forward strand.
TTAAAAACATATACTTATTTTTATTTTTTTTCGAAATCCATTTTAAAAAAATCTTATGACCATCCACTGGAGGGACAAGTTTTCCCCAGAGAGATTGGAATTTGTGGATTCCCATGAGGGCGCATAGTCTGATGGTGCCGAAGTAAATGATGGGGACCTGGTGTTTATGATTAGAAATGTGGATGAATGACATGAATATGTCAGCCAAGATGGTGCTAAAATTCATATAGTATTCCTCAAATGGACCAAGGTACTCTCTGCCACTATTTACACACACACACACACATTTTAATCATTTTTTATCTCTCTTTCCACCTTCATATGAAACTACATGAAAATATCATATACCTATATAACACTCTAACTCAAATATCAAGGTCTAAGATGGATTTCCACATATCCTCATGCACACTGCCCCATATGCAATTGGGTTATGACTAGAGATGAGGGCCTAATAAGAATCATGAGGAGACTATGCCCTTGCTAATAGATATCAAATAGATAATATAACTAAAGAAACAAAAATAATAATAACACTAATAAGGAAAACCAATAATCCAACAGACAACAACATAAAGGACAAGAGTATCAACTCATACTATAACAATATGACATGTTAATCCTAAAATCTATACCAAAATAATGGATCATTGCATATAGTAGATTAATTTTATAAAATAAGGGTAACAACTAAGTAAAATGTGGCAAAACATCTATGACCTTGAGTTTTCCTTGGCTTCTCTCTGACACCACTTCGTTCCATCTGAGTGATCCTACTCAACTTCCCATAATAGGGCCCTTTACCTTATCTAAATCACTAAATATAAAATCTACACGTGAATCAAGATTACCATGTAATATGTGAGTATAAAACCCACTATGACACCATAAAAAAATCATAAACATATGTGAAAAATATACAAAATTTTATTCCATGAAATTAGTCAATGCATAAGTAAACAATAAGTAATCACACATGTGACAGGTCCCTGAAGAATGAATCAAGCTGATTTAGATCCATGAAAGAGTGAATATCATACATTGGTCCAATGTACTCATAAAATTTTTAATCTTTCCACATCTTCCTTGAGGGTATAGTGACACCCACATTTAAGGGAAATTATAATATCAACTCAGTTCACAGCTATGGGGAAAGGCACACACGACGTATCGACCCAATCACACATATATAGGTCATGCCATCACACCACCTATCAAATCAAACTAACATCTCTAAGGAAATCCATCATGTCATCCATTCTTCCCCTCTAAGGAGTGACTGGCCCACATGGCTTAACCTAGTAACTCAATTACTAGTACATAGAAACCATACATGTTACACACAAACTTCAACAAGGTAGTTCATTGTCATATCATGTAAATCTAGAGTCATATATGCACACACATCCATATTTGAATAATATCAATCATAAGTCTCACAAGATTCATGCATCTTCCACACTATCGTATAAAAAACCCTTATATATAGACCATATATGGTAAATACTCCCAACATCAAGAAAAAATATATTTTGAGGTCAAAAATCAAATCCTAAGGCAAGTTTCATGTCAATGATCCCTAGATCTATCCCTGTTACATTATGGGAGAATTATAAGACCAATATCTAATAAGTAAACCCCACTAAAATGGAATTATCAGATTAGATATTAACAGATATATCTGCTAACATTATCAATCTAGGTCCAGTCAAGAAGAAGATTTCAATTATCTAGATTCAGTTGTCATCTTGATTAATGATTGAAAATTATCCCATTAGAGCATGCTAGAATACTTAGATCTTATTCTAACATCAAAGATCTAAGCTTATTCCCAAGATGAAGAGAAAATATCTATTGATATCAAGAAGATGAAATAAAAACAATCACATACCTTGATTTTTCACTAACAAATTGTTTTAGATTCATTAGAATTATATTTTTAAGGGTGGAAAATCATCAAACCCCCTCCACACTAGAGTCCCTAAGGTTTAGATCCCTTGGTGTAAGAAAAAAAATGAGTATATTTAGGGATATTTTGAGTTTAAAAATTAATTTTTTGGATTAATTAAAACTTTGAGCTTGTTTTAATAAACCATGTGCCGATTATGATTAGATTACATCCTCTTTTGGGAACCTGCATAGTTTTTGATTCATAGTTTGCATACATGTTTTGGTATACTATTTTTGAAACATGTTTTTTCCTCTTTATTAAGTTACATAGTAGTCGATGAAATTTTCATGGTTATCTATAATCATGAACCAACTGTGAGACACCCAATATACCTCACAATCAAGCCACACAATTTCTTGGGGAGAAAAATATGGTTTTACCTAACCATTCCCAAACTATGCTCCTCATTTAAGGCTTTAATACCCCTCTAAACCCATATGAAATATAACCAATAATTCACCCTATAAAATTAGAACTAAAAAACACTCATAAAAGGGAAAAAAGTAATACATAAGGTACCTAAAAATTCTAAGTTGTTACAATCCCTCCTCTAAGGATTTTTCATCCCCAAGAAGTGTCTCTAGAGTTCATGATAAAATAACTTGATACATTGTTCTTGTAAGTCAGATTACCACTCCAAATTATTCTATTGGATACATCTATACTACCAAAGATCTCAAACAATTGGTTTCATATTCCCACTCAAAACCTTCTCACTCAAGTCCAAAATAAGTATTGGTCACTCCATCAAAGATACATTAAGTTATAAATCAATATCCTCACTATTAATGACATGTAAATGACCAAGATCTTTCTTATAAAACTATGAAATTTGGAATACATTATTCATACCTTGATTTTGTGGAGGAGGGTCAAATCGATAGGCCATTATCTCGATGCGTTCAATGAACTCAAATTTTCCAACAAACCACAGTTCTGATTTCCAATACTAATACAATCATTGACGTACTTACAAGGGGACACCCACAAGAAGACATAGTTTCCAACATCAAAATTAAAAGTCCATTTAACCTATTTATCTTACAATTTTATATAATCTGATCAGTAACTAGATAGTTTAAAATAAACTATAACCATGATAAGGTCTCCAACACCATACATATCCCATCAAGTGAAGAATCACTCTCCTCATGTTGTCTAGTAGTGAATGACATGACTGACCATAGAGAGAATTAAAAAATCCATCCAAATAGTAGAATAAAAACAATAATTTTTAATGAATTATTTCTAAGATAACTGATCATCCCATACTCCACATAAATCTAGAACACGTGAAAAAATCATATTCTCTAAGTCCTAGATCATTCTATCCAATTAACCATTAGTCTATGCACCATAAGTTATACTCATCTTCAACTAATCCATCATCACCTTCTATAAGAACTTCCAAAAACATGATGTAAAAGGAGAATATCTCTCAAACATTATGCTCAATGACACTCCATGAACCAAAAAAATATCTCAAACATAGAGCTTTCATATATCATCCTCCGAATGAGTCTCCTGAATTGGAATGAAATGAGACACTTTGGTTAACTGATCTACTATTACCCATATGCCATCTAATACTCTTTGGGAATTAGGAAATACTTTGATTAAGTCCATTTTCACTTAATCCCACTTCCAATAGGCATCAAAAGTGGCTCAAGTAACCCACCATGTCACTGATGCTTTACTTTGATCCTCTAATAGGCCAAGTAGTGAGAGAAAAAGCTTAAAATGTCACTATTCATGAGGGAAAACTAGAATAATCATTTTATGTCATAATACTTGTTGGTTAAGCCTAGAAAGACTTCCCATGGGAAGTATGAGAGTCTCTTAAGCTCTTCTCTCATAGAATAAGAAAATACTACTTTGAAATGTACATAAATCACATCACATTTGTCTAAGGTCTATCACATAACAGAATAATATATATATTCTCAATGCCTTAGAAAAATATTGAAGTCATACTAGGAGAAGATATACTATAAACTATTTAGGTCTGTATATATGAAAAATCATTCACTAGATAGGTAATGTTGACAACACTTTAACACATTAACCACAGTAGCTAAATCCAGTTCATGAGTATCCAAATTCCACTCAGGAGGTCACATATGGTGAGGCCTGAGCGCATTATTGTGACACATCAACATTATTATGATTTAAAGATGATTTTATTGTATAGGGAATACTCTAGGTCATCTCTTATGGATAATTGATAAGTTTATAGTGTGTATTTTAATGATAAGTACTAAAAGAGGGGGTGGTTTTGAATTTTTTTAATAAAATAACTTAACTTAAAGAGTTTAATAATTAAAATACAAAGTTTATTTTAAAAAATATGAGATAAATCAGTCATTGTGATTTCAATAAACACATTTCAAGTTCATTTTTCTTAGATATTCATTTGGTTTTGGAGTAATTCTTCGGTTGAAATTAATTGGAATCCTGATTAATTCTTAAGATTTTATTTTAATGCTTGAAGAACCAAACCTTGACATAAAAATTGTATTTCCAAGGTCTAGAAATTATTCACGGAATAAGAGATTCCAAATCATATTTAAATATAAATAATATGGGTATGAAAATGATTCTTTTGTTTTCCAATCAGAACAACACAATTCACACATTAAAAACCTCACACCGATCAATTATAAATTAAGATCATATCAATCACATGCATCAAAACAGGAATTCAAATTTGAAATAATGTAAGATACATGAAATAAAAAAATTTAAAACCAAAAATTACTTCAAACCATTATCTAATATATTCATCTGAACTCCCTTGATATGTGTGTAGCTCCCTCACAACGAATGGCCACCGTTAAGCCCGATATTGAGAGGAGGAGGATGCTCGAATGGATATCCTTCTTCATTCTTGATCCCCAAAGAGGATAGAGGCCTCCAAAACTTCTAGAATGAAAAGAGGAATCCTATGTAACTCTATAATGGAATAAATTCACTCCTTTTTCATACATTCAAATGAGTTTCCCATGGTTCCCTTTTATAGCCAAAATAAAAAGTGGTTTTGGGCACCCAGTTTTGGTAATACCACTTGTATTTCAGTTTTAGACTAGTAGACGACCATATAACAACTTGGAAAAAAGTGGATAGCTTTTTGTCATGCTTTTGAATATATTCATGTAAACTTTTGATTCCATTGGACATATTTATTGGGAGATATTGTCAAAATACAAAACCTAACATTTGAATTCATGTAGATTCGATTACCTAGAGAGATCGGTTTTGATGGGATAGAAGATGGAAAAATTGGGCTTGGGTTTGTTAAGATGATTTTTATACCAAGAAGTTATGGATTGAATCACAAAATTTATACCCATTTGGATTCATGGAGTTCTCATATAATGATAAAAATTGGACATGTTTTCATGGGATTCCATGCAGTTTGGCTCATTTTCCTTCCACATCATCTCTAGCCCTCCAAATCACCTCCCCTACAATGGAATCACTAAAACAAGTAAAATATACCTTTATAAAAGTGATAAATATTAAATAATTGAATAAATAATTATGTTCAATTTGTTATTAATTTTTTAATTTATAATACAAAATAAGTTTAATACATTAGTTTATGGGTGAAATTAAGAAATGGATCATGGTGCGATCACACCACCGCACCTAAACATTTCTGATCCTGGGAAAATTCACAATTCCAAAATGATGCATATAGATATTCCCAACTTTATGAATATTTTTCATTCAAAGAAAATTTAATTCATGATAGAAATGTGATTAAATAAAAAATCACACCAACAAGTTATTCTCAGCGATCTTGGAAAAATATGTCTCATAAATTGTATTAGAATGAAATTAAAAGAGATACATGATACCAAAATGAGAAAGGAATTAAAAATTAAATCATTCCAATAAATCATCATGTGTTTGTGTGTGTTGCAACTATTTCATGATATTCATTCCACATTCTATCCAGTAAATATAAGTTATTTGAAATTTTTTTAGCTTAAATGATTATGTCAACTAAACCTACCTTACATCCTTTGTAATCAATTTTCAAGACCCGCTCACATAAGAATTCCCAAAAGTAAAACCATAAGTTATTGACCTAGATATCCCCATATTTTGTACATTTCATTACTCCCCCTATTTTTTTTAAAGATGAAATTTAAACAAATCTCACATGCATCACTCAATCTTTATTTGATCTCCTCATGACACTAATTGTAATAGTTATAATAAGGTAAAAGTTTGAGGAATAATGGTTTTTGAATTACCCAAGACACAACCCATATTTTTGGGATTTTTTGTGTATTTTATGTTTTTTAGGGCATAAAATAGTCAGATAACAGGTTCACACCCACAAGTCAATTTGGTATAGTAATGAAAAAGATCAGAGAAGGAATGAACATATGGAAAAATCATTTTTAAAGATGATAAAAAATAACCTAACTTATATTTACCTTATATTAAGTATTAAAAATTCACACTATGTGGTAAGGTGAAAATATGTGTGGATAAATTTTGTGACATAATTTTCTTATAAACTACTCACACAAATGGTACAATTCTTCTCAAAGGTTTCAAAGTAATAAAACCATTTATATCATCTAAAAACAACAAATTTTCAATAAAAAGTCACACATCAATGTTAAATTAATGCTAAAATACACATTTTTTCATTGAAACACTTTTTAAATGTAAAAATGACATGAAATAGGGAAATTCATCATGTATTTTCATTTACTTCCATGATTAAGGGGGAATAATTTTCCATGATTAAGTGGGCATCAAAAATGAAAGTTCTGACAAGAAACAATAAGGTGGGAGGTAGTAAAAATACCATTTAGAAACCTAAAAACAGAAGTTAAAAAAAATGATGAAAATCATCACTAACCCATAAATGTACCCATTACCTCACAATGAGAGCGTGCAGTAACCTCATTGTATAGTATATTATTAATTGAATCATAACAATAAAGTAAGTGTAAAGGAGAGGTACAACATGACTTATTTGTAGTGAAATGTTGAGTTAATCTCATAAATTTTTCTCACTAAAAACCTATATGAAAAATTATAGAATATGACATTATAAATTTGTGAATAGAATGAGAAAGGAAAATAAAAGAAGGATTGATCTTGGATTAATCCTCCAAGAGGGACCTAAATTTTTACTGCCTCCAGGTGGGTAGTTCTAGTGGGTTATCTTAAATCCGATGATGGGTGGAGTTTCTTTGAGTGGAAACAAAAATAATTATTATTTTTACATATTTCACTTCTTCCTTATTTTTTAGGACTCCATGGACATAGTATGCTAAATCTACACCCATTGTAATGAGGTAAAACATACATGGAATGGGTAGGACAAATAATGAGACCTCATCTTTCTTGGTTTCTACATGCATAACCTCTTCTTCATTCACAAGTAATTGATTTATTTATGCATCATTAATGGAATAAATGTCAATGTCAGAGTCTAATTACATTTTAATAAAATTAAAACACGAATAATTAATATCAAATTAATCACCCTTAATGTAGGAATATTTTTTCTGATTTTCCTATAGAAACACTACATTGATATCCTCTCATATTCCCTCTAATAAATGTTCAACATGTTCAGGGGTGAATATGAAAGGTTGAGGTCACTGATATCCTCAAAATTCTCAATAATAACATACTCATATGAGTAATAAGCTTTTAAAATCTTAGCAGTATCATCTATGGTCATTGGATACTTAGTTCTCAAGAAATCATCAATTAATAAACATGCATGACATTTTTCTAGGCCACTAGATCATTCTATGCATGATTCATTACCTAGAATGTCTATCAATAATGAAAAATCAAAAAGTAGATCATAATAAAGAAAATAATTTATTTTATACTTGTTATACATTTTAATTCCACTTTATAATTTGGTTCTATAAGAATAGGGGTTTAGAAAAGTCTTGAGTTGTGTTGTTCCCTCCTTTAAAGGGCTTTCCTATGTGTCTTGGTGTCGTTGAAACAATATCCTCTCTAGTTAAGGTTCAAAAGGTTATAAGTATCCTATAGTATAATAAATAATTCACCCAACCTACATAATAAATAAATCAAAACAAAAAATATATAAAGGTAGGAGAAAAAACAAATAAATATTAAAAAACATTACAAAAACCTTATAAAAACACACACTAAAACCCAAAGTGCTCCCCAAAAACATCACCAAATTTTGAACACATTTTCATGGAACATAAAATTTATTATTATCTAAATATGATTTTATTTTCTAGGATATACCATATACTATCTCTAAAGATGTTTTGATAGGTTTAGAGTGTGTATTTTTAATGATAATTACTAAAAGAGGGGGTGGTTTTGAAAACATTTTTAAGAAAATAAGTTAATTTAAAGAGTTTAATAGTTGTAAGACCAAGTTTATTTTTAAAAATATGAAAAAATGGGTTGTTTTAATTTCACTACAAACATTTCAAGTTCATTTTTATTATATATTCATTTAGGTTTAGAGTAATTCTTTGGTTAAAATTAATCGGAATCCCTATTAATTCCTAAGATTTTATATAAATTCTTGAAGAACCAAACCTTGACATAACAATAATATTTCCAAGGTACAAAACATATTCATAGAATAATATCTACAAAATAAAAATTAAATATCAAGAAATTGGGTATGAAAAGGATTCTTGTGTTTTGCAATTGGAACAACACAAGTCACACACTCAAAACCTCACACTAATTGGTTATAAATTAAGATCATATCAATCACATGCATCAAAACAAGAATTAAAATTTGAAATAATGTAAGATAAAGGGAATTAAATGATTTAAAACCAAAATTAATCTAACATAATAGCTAATATATGCATCATAACTCCCTTGAAATGTGTGTGGCTCCCTCACAACGAACACCCACCGTTTAGCTCGATATTAAGAGGAGGAGAAAGCTTGGGTGGATCTCCTTCTTCATCCTTGACACCCCTATGAAGATAGACGCCTATATATCTTCTAGGATGATGAGAGGACTCACTGTGAACTCAATAGTGTTATCACTACACTCCTTGGTCAAAATTACAAATGAGGTTCCCATGTTTCCCTTTTATAGCCAAAATGGGAAGTGGTTATGGGAACCCAATTTTGGTTATATGATTTTTATATCAGTTTTGGACAAGTAAAAAGACATATCAAGACTTATAAAAAATATTATAGTTTCTTACCGACCTCTTGAATTTCTCCATGTTAAATTTGGAAGCCATTGGACATTTTTATTGGGAGATATTTTCAAAATACCTAACCTAACTTCTGAATTCTTGTAAATTCTATTACCTAGACAGATTGGTTCAGATGGAAACCATATGGATAAATTGGGATTGATTTTCTTGAGATGAGTTGTATCCCACGGATTTATGGATTGGCTCAAAAAATTTCAGCCCAATTGGATTCAAGTATTTCTCAAAACATGAAAAATAGTGTACATGTTTTCATGGGATTCATCACAGTTTGGCCCATTTTCCTTCTATATCATCTTCGACCCTCTAAATCACCTCTTACTACAAAAAAATCACCAAAACAAGTAATATAAATCTTTTTTTCATTGATAAAAATTAAATAATTGAATCAATAATGTAGTTCAAATTTTTATGAAAGTTGTAATTTATAATACAAAATTTGTTTAATACAGTGGTGTAAGGGTGAAATTAAGTAATGGATCGTGGTGAGATCAAGGTCCATAAGAAACTAATAAATAATTTTGCATCAATATAGCTCATAAGATAACTCCATTAGTATATTTAAAAATTTCATACCAAAATCTATATTAATGAAAAATAAATATCGAAGATGATGAGAATATTCTCTTTAGTTATGGGTTAGATTATTCATACTGATTTTTCAATTGAAACGTTACCCCTTCTTGAAAAGCATGGTCATGGGTTCTTCTAAATTATAAAAGTATTGAATGAACCACTAATAGTACCCAACCATTCTATGGGAACTCCATATCTAGAACACATTCTATAGTCATTACCAATAAGTAACAACCTCTACCTTCTCTAGATCAACAAAAATTCCCACCTTATAAATCACATGCCCTTTTAAACACAACTCTTGGATCCAAAATTGATATTTTTAGATCTTTAAACTAATCCAATTTTCTATTAATATACTCAATATATTCTCATGGGGTTTATCATGTGATATCGAGGTCCTTGAATAAATCAGGATGTTATCTATGAACACAATGATGATGGAGTACAAGAATGGAAGAAAGATCATATTTATGAGGTATACGAACACTATTGGAGAATTTTTTATCCCAAAAGGCATAAAAAGATACTCATACAACCCATATATTTTCATAAATATTTTATTCTATATATCCTACTATATGCCTCAAATTTTATAGTATCCAAACTATAGACCAATATTTAATAAATATTGTTCTCCCCTTAACTAATCAAACAAGTCATCAATCCTTGGAAATAGGTACTTGTTCTTTATAGTATTTTGATTTAACTTCTTGTAGTCTACACACATCTGAAGACTACCATTAACTTTCTTAGAGTACAAAATAGGAACACCCCAAGGATAAGTGATTAATTTTATAAATCCCTTCACTTATAAATCCTAAAATTATGTTATAATATTTCTCAACTCAGTAGGTTCCATGTAGTTAGATAGAATAGATATAGGATGAGAACTAGGAATAAGTTTAATTTCAAACTAAATCCACTTATTCTATGAAAATATAGAGAAATAATCTATAAATATTTCTTGGTAAAGGTATACTATTTATGAAAAAGATGAGAGAGTCATTTTCTATTATATATAAAGGATCATGTCACCCATCTATGCTGTAATGGATCCAAACTAACAAGGTTATAGTCCCACTATGCCTACTTTAACATCTCACTCACCGGTCAACACAAATTTCTCTTCCTTATGCGTAGTAAAGTATAATCATCTCTAATAATATTTAATGTGTTTGTTGGTTATATAGAGTAACTCAAGAAGCGTTGAATTAGGTTCCTAATAAATTTTTTTGTAAATAAAATGGCCAATTAATCAAAATAGTAGACCTAGATAAGATCTATCCTTATAAAGGATTTCTTAAAGAGTGATTAGGTATCAGTTAAAATATGGTTTAGAAATACCTTAACTTTGGAGATCAATTTTCTTAGATAGAAACACATATAAACACAAATTAATATTAATTATCTAATAATCATTTTTTTGTTAATGAAATGTTATCTTGAATAAGATTGAAAAAAAACAAATAAAATAGTGACACAATGGAATAAAAAAGAGTTTTAGTCTCAAGGTGAGACCTAATCCCCTATACATGGACATAAAATAATTCCAAGAAGATTATAAATATAATCAAACAAATCCACAACCTAGATTAGGTATACAATCAATAACAACAAGCTATCCTGGCTAAAAAGACTCTTCTTTAGTTATATGTGGGATCAATGAATAGAAAAGGTCACACAACGAACTCATCCACAAACATAGTGGGAATCATATAGAGGAAGAAGAGAAAAAAATTATTATCCAAGAATATGAAAGATACAATGTGTGTTGAATAACAGGAAAACAACACACTTTTGAAAAGTAAAACAGACAGAACAAATAGGAAGAGATTAGTTTAATGTGTTCTGTATATTTATAATCCTTGGATCAATAATGCTGAGTCTTTGATTTGTTATGTAAAATTGAAGTAGAAAAAAGAGTGATGGAAGTGATTAATGCTGAAGATCTCAGAAATCAGTGGAAATAAGAGTGTGGGTGGTGATTCAACCTCTGGCGGTGACTCCACTGACAGTATCTCCTTTGGCAGTTGTGGTGACTGGATTCTGTTGGTGTCTCATCCTAGTAGTAATGGTGGCATGAGTCTATAATTAGTTCATCCTAGTGTTAATGGTGATTTGAGTCTGGCGGTAGCTCATCCTAGTAGTAATGGTGACATGATTCTTGTGGTTGCTCATACGGGTGGTAAAAGTGACTTGAGTCTAGCGACAGTTGTGAATCATAACAAATGGGGTCATGCCATAACTCTTAACTGAAATATTATTGAAGTAATATGTTCTTATAAAATTCTATCATACTAAATGTGAAATATTAGTAATAAATTAATCATGGTTTGTGATCATTAAAATAAGATATTTCAAACATACTAAATTTAAGGAGGATCTAACATTCTACCACTTTTTGATGATAAAAACATTGAATTTTATAAATATGTACTAAAAAAGTAATCAATAATAAATAAAAATAGGTGGTAGTTAGAAAAAATATTATGATAACTTAAATTCTCAATTATCTCCCCCTATGAGATTATTAAAATAGTAATAAAATTTAAGAAAGGAAAAGAACGTAAATTAGATGAATTAACTAAGTTTTATAAAGATAGAGATTCAAATAATAGAAGGATTATTGGAAGAAAATAATGGATCCATATCAAAATGATAACATAAAAATAGATTTACTCCTTAGAGGATGGTATATGATCATCTTTCTCCTTCCCTTTTTCTTTTAACTGTCTCTTTCATCATCCTGATAAGATATTGTCGAAGTAGAAGTTGGGGAAAAGGTTGTAACAGAAGGTAGAGTGGTAGTAGATGGAAGTGGTTCTCTGAAAAGAACTATTCTGAGATGTATGATATCTTTAACTGGGAAAAAACTAATAGGATAAATAGATGGAGTTATAAGACCAGTTGACAGAGAGATTAGAGAAAACTGGTACTGAACTGGTCTTATGGTTGTGGTTGATAGAATTGAAGAAATAGGAATTGTCACTAAATAGATAATAATAGTTTGATGTACATGTATATAAGGTGTTAGAAGATTAATAAAGTCAACAATTATGGAACCTACCCTTTATTTCATTAAATACATATTTCTTTTCATCCATAAACCTTTGAAGAGTTGGTGTGAGACACTACTAGAAATACAGGATTTCCCAACGGTTTAGAACCATTAGGAAAGGCTGCAGAACTATTGGTATATATTATACCAACGGTTCTACAAACCGTAGGGAATTAAATCGTTGGGAAAAACTTTTCCCAACGGTTTACAGTGAACCGTTGGGATAGGGTGGAGAAATATTACCCTATACCAACGGTTCTAAAAAACCGTTGGGAAAGCTTTTTCCCAATGGTTTACAACCATTGGGATAAAGTGCTGAAAATTACCATGTTTTTCCCAACGATTTTCAAAACCGTTGGGAAAAACCCAAAATCTCCTCTTTCCCAATAGTTTAGAACCGTTGGGGGAATTTTTTTACCAATGGTTTTATGAACCATTGGTAAAACAAAACCTAGACATTCTATGCCAACGGTTTTGAACCGTTGGCATAGCCTCTGCTGGGCAAATTGCACAGCAGCTCTGCAATTTTCCCAACAGCTCCCCAATTTGCAACCAGCTCTCCAATTTTCCCACCAGGTCTCATTTTGTGGGTTCCCTCTCATTTTCAATGCAATTATTGTACCTTCAATAAACTAACACATACATATAGAATTATTGTACCTGCAATAACCAACCAACACTTACATGTAGAGAAAAAATTCATACACATTTAACATATAATGGAGGAACTATACACATCCATAATTAAATTAGAATTCATAACGTAATTATAAACATACATAATTCATTTAGAATTAAATTTAAAATTTATATGACAATTATATGTGGAATCCGAAAGTCAATTCATAATTTGATCGGTTTTTTGTATACCATATATTTTTACCTAAAATAATGTCCATTTTAAACATAATATATACACCTGGAGTGCTACCAGCCACACCACGCCTCTAATTGAGGCGGGGTTGACTTGTACATGTCACATATGACCCATGGATCATTGTGCTAATGTATTGACACAATCTGAATGCGTTTGGTTGGTTTTCCGTATGCCAGTTGATGTTTTTCAATTAAAATGACGTACTTTTGAAACAAAAGGCAGACACTTTGAGTGGTGTCGGCCACAATGTGCCTCGGATTGAGGCAGCGTTGACTCATACACATCACATATGACCCATGGATCGTTCTCCTAAAGTTTCAATAGAAACCTAATGCGTTTGGTTGGTTTTCCGTATGTACTTAAATTGTTGTCCATTTTAAGAAAAAGAGAGCCACTTAGAGTGATTCTGGCCACACCGTGCCTCATATTAAGGTGTAGTTGACTTGTACACGTCACATATGACCCATGGATTGTTGTGATAAAGTATCGACACAATCCGAATGCGTTTGGTCGGTTTTCCGTATGCCAGTTGATGTTTTTCACTTCAAATGATGTCCTTTTGAAACAAAAGACAGACACTTTGAGTGGTGGCAGTCACACCGCTCCTCAAATTTAGGCGGGGTTGACTCGTACACATCACATATGACCCATGGATCGTTTTGATAATGTATCGACACAATCCGAATGCGTTTGGTCTGTTTTCTGTATGCCAGTTGATGTTTTTCAATTAAAATGACGTACTTTTGAAACAAAAGGCAGACACTTTGAGTGGTGTTGGCCACACCACACCTCGGATTTATGCGGAGATGACTCGTACACGTCACATATGACCCATGGATCATTCTCCTAAAGTTTCAATGGAAACCGAATGCATTTGGTCAGTTTTCCGTATGTACTTAAATTATTGTCCATTTTAAGCAAAAGAGAGCCACTTAGAGTGATTCCGGACACACTGTGCCTCAGATTAAGGCAGAGTTGACTCATAAACTTCACATATGACCCATGGATTGTTGTGATAATGTATAGAAACAATCCAAATGCGTTTGGTCGCTTTTTCGTATGCCAGTTGATGTTTTTCATTTCAAATGATGTCCTTTTGAAACAAAAGACAGACACTTTGAGTGGTGGCGGCCACACTGCGCCTCGGATTGAGGCGGGGTTGACTTGTACACGTCACATATGACCCATGGATCATTTTTCTAATGTATCGACACAATAAAAATGTGTTTGGTTGGTTTTCCCTATGCCAGTTGATGTTTTTCAATTAAAATGGCGTACTTTTGAAACAAAAGGAAGACACTTTGAGTGGTGCTGGCCACACCGCACCTCAGATTGAGGTGGAGTTGACTCGTTCACGTCACATATGACCCATTGATAGCTCTCCTAATGTTTCAATGGAAACCTAATGCGTTTGGTCGGTTTTCCGTATGTACTTAAATTGTTGTCCATTTTAGGAAAAAGAGACCCACATAGAGTAATTCCGGCCACACCATGCCTCATATTAAGGAAGGGTTGACTCTTACACGTCACATGTGACCCATGGATCATTTTCCTAAAGTATCAACACAATCCAAATGCATTTGGTCAGTTTTCTGTATGTCAGTTGATGTTTTTCACTTCAAATGACGTCCTTTTGAAACAAAAGACATACACTTTGAGTGGTGGTGGCCACACCGTGCCTCAAATTGAGGCGGGGTTGACTCATACACGTCACATATGACCCATGGATCGTTGTGCTAATGTATCGACACAATCCAAATGCGTTTGGTTGGATTTCCGTATGCCAGTTGATGTTTTTCAATTAAAATGACGTCCTTTTGAAACAAAAGGCAAACACTTTGAGTGGTGGCGGCCACACCGCACCTCTAATTGAGGCGAGGTTGACTCTTACACGTCATATATGACCCATGGATGATTGTGATAATGTATCGACACAATCCGAATGCGTTTGGTCGGTTTTCTATATGCCAGTTGAAGTTTTTCAATTAAAATGACGTACTTTTGAAACAAAAGGAAGACACTTTGAGTGGTACCGGCCACACCACGCCTCGGATTGAGGCGGCGTTGACTCGTACACTTCACATATGACCCATGGATCGTTCTCATAAAGTTTCAATGGAAACCGAATGCGTTTGGTCAGTTTTCCGTATGTACTTAAATTTTTGTCCATTTTAAGCAAAAGAGAGCCACTTAGAGTGATTACGGCCACACCGTGCCTCAGATTAAGGCGAGGTTGACTCGTACACATCACATATTACCCATGGATAGTTGTGCTAAAGTATAGACACAATCCGAATGTGTTTGGTCGGTTTTCCGTATGCCAGTTGATGTTTTTCACTTCAAATTATGTCCTTTTGAAACAAAAGACATACACTTTGAGTGGTGCCGGCCACACCGCTCCTAGGATTGAGGCGGGGTTGACTCGTACACATCACATATGACCCATGGATCGTTTTTCTAATGTGTCGACACAATCTGAATGCGTTTGGTCGGTTTTCCGTATCCCAGTTGATGTTTTTCAATTAAAATGACGTACTTTTGAAACAAAAGGCAGACACTTTGAGTGGTTCCAGCCACACCGTGCCTCGGATTGAGGCAGAGTTGACTCATACACATCACATATGACCCATTGATCGTTCTCCTAAAGTTTCAATGGAAACCGAATGCGTTTGGTCGGTTTTCCGTATGTACTTAAATAGTTGTCTATTTTAAGCAAAAGAGAGCCACTTAGAGTGATTATGGTCACACTGTGCCTTAGATTAAGGCGGGGTTGACTCATACATGTCACATATGACCCATGGATCATTGTGATAATGTATTGAGACAATCTGAATGTGTTTGGTCAGTTTTTCATATGCCAGTTGATGTTTTCCAATTAAAATGACGTCCTTTTGAAACAAAAGACATACACTTTGAGTGGTGGTGGCCACACCGCGCCTCGGATTGAGGCAGGGTTGACTCGTACACGTCACATATGACCCATGGATCGTTGTGCTAATGTATTGACACAATCCGAATGCGTTTGGTCAGTTTTCCGTATGCCAGTTGATGTTTTTCAATTAAAATGCCGTACTTTTGAAACAGAAGGCAGACACTTTGAGTGGTGTCGGCCACACCGCGCCTCGGATTGAGGTGGCGTTGACTCGTACACGTCACATATGACCCATGGATCGTTCTCTTAAAGTTTCACTGATATGCACAGGATGCAATTCTGGTCTGACGCCCCAATCCACCAAGTCACTCCGTGATCGTAAATCATCTTTTTTCTTCCCCTTGACATTTAGAAGAACCGAAAGCAACATTTCGCATATATTCTTTTCAATATGCATTACATATAAGCAATGACGTAACAAATTGGTTGAGCAATAAGGCAAATAAAAAAATATAATCTTCTTCCTCCAATTGTAATAGGTTTCAGTGGAAACATTCTTTCTCTTTCCAGATTTCATTTGACCCTTCCCAAACGAAAAACTGAAATCTTTCAATTCATTAAGCATGTCAGTTCTAGACATACACTAAGGTGGATCATCGGTCTCTATGGTATTATCAAATCTTCGATGATTCATTCTATATGGATGATCCTTTGGCAAGAATCATCGATGTCCCATAAAACTGAAACTACAATGATGTTTCAGTCTTCTGGATCGTGTATTCTTCATACAAACTGGACATGACAGTTTTCCCTTCGTGATCCATCCAGACATCATTGCATAAGCCGGAAAATAATTAATCATCCACATAAGAGCAGCACACATCTGAAATATGTCTTTCAAACATGCATCATATGTGCGCACACCCACATCCCAAAGAAGTTTCAACTCTTTTATTAAAGGCTACATGTATACATCAATATCAATGCCAGGATCAGAAGGACCAGATATGAGTATACTCATGAAAGTGAAATGTTTTTTCATACACAACCATAGGGGAAGATTATAAATATGTATAAAAACTGGCCATGTGCTGTGCGAAGTAAGAATCTGCCCAAACAGATTAAAACCCTCGCATGAAAGACCCAGCCTCACATTACGCACGTCAGCTGCAAAATCAGGATGTCGAGCATCAAATCTCTACCATGCAAATCCATCTACAGGATGAACCAACTCATCATTAGTCTTCTTTCTCTCGGTATCATGCCATCTCATTTTTATTGATATGTCATCAGACATAAAAAGATTCTGAATTCTGGGGATCAATGGAAAGTTCCACATTACTTTCTGTGGAACGCGAGATGGTGTTCCATCAGATTTTGACTTCCAGCGGGATGTGCCACATTTTATACAATCATTTCGTTCAGTAGTTTCCTCCCAGAATAAACTGTAATCTTTCGAGCAAGCATGAATTTTGTTTCTTGAAAATCTATGTTCCTCAACTAACTTCCATGCCATATAGTGGTTTGAGGGAATATCTGCATCATTTGGAAGTAAATCCTTCAAGAGGGTAAGAATGTAATTGATTGTTGTATTAGAAATTCCATGCATAGTTTTCCCATGAAACAATCGGATTAAAAATTCCATCTTTTTCATTTTATCGCATTGTTGATATACTGGATTCGTGGCAGCATCATTCAATTTTTCACCCTATCAATATCATCATTTTCACTAGATGTATCAGCTGTCCTCATATCGAAGTCTTCTTGAGTCGAAATCCTTTCTTTTTCATGATGATGAATAAATGGAAATCGATCATCTAACAAATTCTCCATTCCAGTCCTTTCATTTCGATCATCACCAATTTGAGATTTCATTTTCTCCCCATTGTGATACCACACAAAGTAGTTTGCTTGAAAACCATTTTTGGTTATGTGGTAGCTAACTTCTTCACGACTCAACCAAGGTCTACCAACACAATTGGAACATGGGCAGTGTATGCGACCACTATCTAAAGCATTTTGAAATTCAAAATCTATAAAGCTCTCCAAATTGTTTTGAAAATCGCTTGAGATCCGATCAGTTTCATACATCCAACTTCTGTCAATTCTGTAAAAAGAATTTATATAAGTCATTTTTTCATAAACAATTCAATAGGATTGAACTTTAATAGAAAATACATTTAAGTAAACGATAAAGGAAGAAGTTTCTAGTCGATGTAGTGAAAAGAACCCCACCCTCATAAAAGTGAGTATTGGCCAAGAAGGACACATAATATACAACATACAATGAGAAACATATTTAGTTGACCCTAAATTTATATTAGTACAGTCATCTTGGGGGAAATGGAATATATGATCCTGGTTAACTGATGAATTCAAAAGCTCATATTCCATATGTTGGACACTATCTAAGGTAAGAAATCATGTGAGGATGAGTTGACATCACTCAATTTCTTACATGCTAGTGAGAACGAGGGCTTAAATTAATGAATTGATTTCACTGATACCATGTCAACTATTATACACACCACGTGAACCCTTATACACACCATATGAACCCTTATACCATATCGTCATTATTACAACCATTAATAACAACTTATTAAATAACATCACTAGTTAAAGATAATCAAATTGAACATAAATCAATAATAATATTGGATATATCAAGTAAAATGAAGTCATACTATCTTACATCATAAATTACCACCCACAACCATGATTAATGACCACAAATCTCCCCTTTCGGCCAAATCAAAAGTGAAAACAAAAACACATAGTTGTAGAAAAAAACTTCATTTGTGTGAAGAATAATAATATCATGGTCCTCATGATATTTGAACCATGCAGTCATGATTTTCTAGATAAACTTGTATCCATGAAACCATATGAGAAACACGATTCAATACATGCATTTTTCTGATTTTCCCAAGCATTTTGAGGAACCCCAAATCAGTGAAAATGGTCATTGTGTTTTAAAAAGGTGATTGAATAACACATGTACAATGTCGAAGGTAGAATGATTAATGGTTATATTAGAAAAACTAATATTCACTAATATTGCGAATTTGAAATTCTGTGAATTAGTTTCATGAAGAAGGAAGAAGTACTAATTAGGGACCACATACTATTTGGAAAAGTTCAAGAAGATACTCTATATGTTCTATTGTGCAAAGGATAAGTGAACAGTGTGTCATTTTATATATATATAGATTTTGATAGAAACATGATACATACTTGTTATGTAATACACATAGTGTACAAAAAATAAGATGAACAAGATCTTCATGTTTGGAATGATCTTAATGAAAGGAGTGATTTTCTTGGAATAATATCAATAAATATTACAAACAATTTTTTATTAGTTACTATACATGAAGCTATAATATTTTAAGCAGATTAAAAAAAACTATGAATCTTCAAAATTAGAACACAATAAAGAGACACCATGACCTTATAAATGTAAATGTGTAATGAAAACATTAATTGGACATACACCGATATAGGTATTTGAGTACACAATTCGTGGAACAATCATAAAATTTTACAAAAACCCTAAAAATTGGGAATAACGAAATCGAGAATAGAAGGATATGATTTATAAGAGGTGTAACTATATCCTTGATAAAATATAGAAGGAGTATAACCTGGTAGGTGCTGATCCGATGGAAGATTTGGTGATTGGGAAGTCCTTCTGCCAAGGAATCGCTCCAGGAGACGAGCGGAAGGCTTCTGGAATCGTGGGGAGGCCGCTGTCTGCATTTTGGTATTTGGGGCTTTTTTTCCCAATGGTTCTTAAAAACCATTGGGAAAAACCAATCCTTCCCAACGGTTTTATAAAACCATTGGGAAAACTTAGGAAAACCCAATCTTTCCCAACGGTTTTATGAAACCGTTGGGAAAACTATGTTTTCCCCCCACTTTTCCCAACATTTCATAAAACCGTTGGGAAAAGTAAGTTCTTCAAGGTCTTTCCCAATGGTTTATATAAACCGTTGGGAAAGACAACATATTCCAATGGTTCCTTTGAACCGTTGGTATACAAGTGTTGGGAAAACTCCCATTTCCAGTAGTGATAACTTTTAACTAAATCACTTATTCTTTAACGGCTCTTCTCACTGGTGGGATCTTCAAGTTCTTATAAAGAAACTTGAAATTTTATGACATATAATTCTTATTATAGATCCTTTAAAAATAATATTCCATATCATTTTGGATCACTTACTTATCTTTTATGAGATCACCAGCATATTCTTTTAAGAATTGAAGAATATTTTATCCATGAAGATGTATCTACCGAATTTGTTCTTCATGAGTACTGACATCACCCCAAGGCATTTTGGATTTCTTCTATGAACAACTGTTATAAAAGATATCAATCAAAATATACTGGAATAGGAGGATGTGCATATGATGTAGAGGCAACAAACGCCAATCTATCCAACTTCTGAGAAGTGGAAATCATAAAATATGAAAAGGTGGCTTGAAGACTATCCACTAATGAGTTAAAACTTTATACCTTAGATGTAAATATTATATTTTCAACTTCCATTTATTTAATATGAAAAAAACTATGGGTTGAATATGAGATATGACCAACTATACCAAATATCTTACACTTTCTTTATTAAGGTGAGTGATAGAAGATGGTTGGTTGTTTAAGACTTGGAAAAATTTTGAGACCATATTCTTTCTCAAGGTTTCCATTTATAAATGAACATATTTCTGTAAAGAATCTAAATCATATTGGGTTAAAAAATTAGGATCCAAAACTATTGAAGGAGTGGGAATATTTCCTTGTTCATGTGATACTTCATATTCATCTGGCCTTTCTATTTCCATGTGGGTGAAAGGATATAACTCACTATCTTCATCTATCTGATTCACTAAGAATCCTTATCTTCTGAATTCAGAGTCATTATCTGAATCACTATATGTAATATCATGTATTAAAAAATTGGGTTATATATCCCATTATTTAAAGGATCTAACTAAAGTTCTAACATATGGAAGAATTGGAGTGTCTCTGGGCTTATTTGAGCATTGAATATCTTCAGTTCTTGAGCACACATGAGCTATCAGTTGCAGTTGAAAATTGGATGTCTATGGAATCTAATATACTAGAACTAACTAATTAACTGGAAAGGTAGTCAACTCCCCCTCAATTATCGCTGGTAGAACTTCGAATTAAAGTACATGTTCTCCCCTAATTCTATCTAATCCAGTTTAGCTAACTGCTCATCAGTATTGGGAGTTTTCTCCCCCTCACTTATAGCTTCCTTATCCTTTGAAATAACTGATGGAATATTAGGCATCACTATGTCCCTAGTCTTACTTTCTTCAATGAGACTGGATAAAACTAGTGCAGAGGGTTGAAATTGAACTAAATATTGGGTAGGATAAACATGATCGACACCATTCTTTGCATTTCCCTCATGAGTAGAACCACTTTATTTGTATGGATCAACTTTGTGATTAAATCCATTTCCATTATGTCCAACATTAGTATTCTCATAAATATCTTCATCTTATTTATCCTTGTCAACCCCATTGGAATATTCATATGGTTTCTCAACATCCATAATCTCTTTATCTACTCTTTAATAAACTAAATAATTTCCTCCATCATTACTCTTCTCACTTGAGGTCTCAGAGGTAGATTATTTATACTGATATTCTTCAAAAACTTCAGTATCTTCTTCATTATCATGTTCAGGTAAGAGTGTTTCTCTAGAAGGTATAGAGCCTATATAACTGACATGACCACTGGATACTCTAGGTATAGATTTTATGATCTCTGAATCACTCCCTTATTCAACTGACTCAGCTTTTTCTTCTTCTTCTTTATTTCTTTTATCAATAACACCTAGAGTAGAAAACTTAGGAATCTCATTAGGTTCAAGACCAAGATCCATCAACTCCTTTTCTAAATTTGGGTGATTAATAGGATTAAAATCATTATATAGTTTTTTATTATCCAAAACCCAACATCCCTTCCAAGAATTAAACTGACTTTCACTCTTTTGTAGATAGATTTGGATAGGCAAGAACCACACATTTTATCCTCATCTTCTTCTCCAGGCTTGACATAACCCTTCACATCTAGGATGAAGATATAATTTTAAGATAAATGAGGGATTTTGATATAGATCTATTCTTGAACATCTCATGAATGTAGAGAATAAAAAATCTATGAAGATTTATTATTTTCCCTTTCTTCATCATATACATAAAGTATAAATCTTTATTTCTCATTGTGTTGAAGTATAATTTTCTTGGACATAAAATAGGTTGTACAAACATAAACAGTAGATTTCACTCTCCATCAAGATCTATATCTGTTGGTATCCTCTTGGTTTGATCTATAGTTAATTCTTGGAGTTCCTCTTCTATATTATCATCAAGTATACTTACTTGTAAATATTTATAAACTCTATTATGAGTAAATAGTAGACATTTTTTCCATTCTCTTGAAGAGAAATAAATCTCTTCTACATCTATAATGCTTTGAATTATATCTACTTTATCCCGAAAAATAAAACGCACATTTTGATAAAATTAAAAAAACTAGCCTTGGATAACACACACTATTATTCGAGGTAAACCAATTCATCCACTTTTGTTTTTCTATTAACCTTAACACTAGTGTATTGATTGTTAGAAATCATGGTGCATCAATTTATTTTTCTACTTCAACTATACGGTTCTTCAAATGTGGGTTTACAGAAATAGCTTGTTAACTACTTGATTATACTCATTGTGTATTAGAAGGCCTCATCTCTTCTAGATTTGATTTTATAATCCTCTTCATATGGGCCAATTGAATCGGTTGAAGGCTTTAGGAGGATCAAGGAAGAGGGAAGATTGTCTCATGAGGAAATAAAGGGATTTGTATTTCAAGGGTTAGAGGAAGTGAAATGATTTTTTGTAATAGTCATTTTTTATAATTTAGAGATTCTAAAAGAATAATAATAAAATTATGATAATAAAAATTTAATTGGTATAAGAAAAAACACAATGGTCATAAAAATAATGGTAACATAAAAAGGAACAGTGACTCATCAATGGTGACTCATCAATAGTGACTCATCTATGGTGACTCATAAACAGTGAATCATCAATCAAAGCTTATCGTTCTTAATTCATGTTTAATGTAGTTTAATCTTTTAGAATTCAAAGTCTTCATGAATATATCAGCTATCTAATATTCAGTTCCAATAAATTCTAAAGTTATATAACCCTTTCAATAATGATCTCTCAAAAAGTGATGTCTTACATCAATATGTTTTGTTCTATAGTGAGATAATAGATTTTTTGAAATTTTTATTTCACTTATATTATCACAATTAATAGGTATATGTATATATTTTTATTTAAATTATATAAAAGAATGTTTCAACCGCATGATTTTTGCACAGAAACTGCCTAAATCTATGTATTTAGCTTTAGCAGTGGACAGTGAACTGAATTTTTCTCCTCCCTACACCATGATACTATATATTTTCCTAAAGGATGAAATTTTCCTAATTTTCTTTTTCAATATAACATGAAAACACCAAAATTAGCATCCGAATAACTAACTAAATCTAAGGAATGTTCTCTTAGGTAGAACAATCCTAAATTGGTTATATACTTGAGGTATTTAAAAATTATTTTGACAACTGATAAATGTGACACTTTTGGATTTTCCTGAAAGAGATCACACATACATACACTAACCATAATATTAGTAAGACTAGTGGTTAAGTGGATAAGAATTCCAATCATACCTATGTAACTAGTTTAATCTTCTAATTTTCTAGTTTCATCAATGTCTAGTTTATAGGTGGTACTCATGGGAGTATTGCTGCTTTTGGAACTATCCAAGACAAAACTTTTTAAAAGATCTTTACTGTATTTACATTGATTTAAAATAATGCATTTTTTTATTTTGAAAAATATGAAATCGATGAAAGAATTTTAGTTGACCCATTAAACTCATTTCAAATTCACTTTACATTAATTTTGATAAATCAGAACATAATGAATCTTTATTAGATCCAAAAATAATATCATCCACATAAATTTTAACTATCAAAACATCTATTTAAATTCTTTTTATAAAGATATTTTGATACTATATTCCTTTTGAAAATATTTTGGAAATAAGGAAAAATGTATGCCTATCATACCAAGCTCTTAGAGCCTATTTTAAACCATACAAAGATTTTGTTAATTTAAAAACAAAATTTGGAAAATGAGGGTTTTGAAATCCTAAGGGTTGTTCAAAAAAACATCCTCAATTATAAATCCATTTAAGAATTTACTTTTAACATCCATTTGATATATTTTGATGTCTAAATGTGTTGTATAGGAAAGGAGTGTCCTAATGACTTCAAGTCTTGCTATAGGTGAAAAGTTTTCTTCATAATCAATCCCTTCTTATTGATTATAACCTTATATAACTAGTCTCGATTTGTTTCTTACTATAGTTACAGTTTCATCAACCTAGTTTCTAAACACCCACTTAGTTCCAATTGTGAAGGTATCCATAGGTTAGTCAACAAGTTCCCAAACATTGTTTCTTTCAAACTGATTAAGTTCTTCTTGTATAACTATTACCTAGAATTCATAATTGATGGAATTATTTATGTTCTTAGGTTCAATCTATGATAATAAGTCTTGATGTTCAATTTTATTTCCCAGAGAATCTATGGCCTATGTAACTCTATCTATGTTGCCTATTACTACATCTAAAGGGTGGTGTCTATGAGTTATAATGGTCTCTTAGAAGAGGGAATAATAGGATCAGGGTTTTCATCCAATTCAGGTTCTGGTGGATCATTAGTTGTAGTGATTTTTTTTTTAATAGAACATTCATATGGTTTGGAATTTTTATTCAAAGATGAAAGATAATCCTCAAGGTCTTCTAAGATAGCCTTAGCTTCATTGGTACTAGTTTAGCCAAAATTGATATAAACAGATTCTTTCATTGTTCAGATCCTTTTTTTAAATACTCTAGGATTTCCTAGAAGTTGAATACCCATGGAAAATTCCTTCATCTCCCTTGAAAGTTTTTTTTTTCAAATTTTCCTTGTTATTAAGAATAAATACTTTGTAGCCAAAAACTATAAATTAATTAACCTTTGGTTTTCTATTATTCCATAACTCATAAGGTGTCTTCTTTAAGAGAGGTCTAATCAAAACTCTATTAATAATATAATATGATGTATTAACAGCTTCGGCCCAAAAGTAGATAGGTTGGTCATACTCATTTAACATGGTTCGGACTATCTCTTGAAGAGTCTTATTTCTTCTTTCCACCTCACACCATTTTACTGTGGTGTTCTAGGAGCACAAAAGTTTTTATTATAGGAATTTTTAGAACATAATGACTCAAAGTTTTGATTTTCAAATTCTCAACCATAATCAATCTTTATGGTATTAATGATAAGTGCACTAAGGATTTCTACATATTTTTAATACATTATAAAGTATGAAAAATCTTTACGTTTGTGAGATAGAAATAATACCCATGTGTATCAAAAGAAGTCATCCACAAGAACTTATAAATGGTGTTTTTCATTTACACTAGAGACTCTGGAAGGTCCAAAGAGGTCCACAGGAATTATCTATGGTGGTTGAGATGTTGAAACATATTTATTATATTTAAAATAAATATGAATTTTCCCTTTTGGGTAGAGATTACAAACTCTATCATTTGAGAATTAAAGCTTTGGTAGGTCTCTAACTAACCCTTTACTAGTTAGATTTCTAAGTGAGTGAATATTACAATGGCCTAGTCTTCTATTCAAAATCCAATATTCTTTATAAAAGTCACTTAAGCAAGAAATATTTTTAGAATATAAAGAATTTAAATCAATAGAATAAATATTATCTTTTCTCAAAGTAGTAAAAATTGTATCATTTTTAATTATTAAAAACATGATAGGAATTTTTTTCAAATTTCAGATAAATTCCATCATCACACAATTGGGATATACTAAGCATATCATATTTTATATCAACTATATATAAAACTTTGGAAATTAATACTGAAATAGGTTTATCAATTTTCCATGGTCGATGATCTTCTATTTTTCATTGTCACCAAAAGTGACATGTCAACCATCAACTTTAATGAAATTATTGAATTTTGAATACTCACCAGTCATGTGTCTGGAACATCCATTGTCCAGATACCATATGCTTTTACTAGAGGTTTTTAAAAAGGTTTTCAACATCAAAAAGTTTATGCCAAAAATGATTTTGGTACCCAAATTCCCTTGGGTCTAGATATATTAATAAAAAGAGATTTTGGTATCCATATTTGTATAATAGGTTTCCTATAAAAATATTGAAGACTTATTGGGATAAAAACATTATTAGGTCGATTTGAGTAGGTGTTTGTAGTATATGGACTTTCAGCACTGGAATTTGATGTAAATCTAGTTTTTTATTTTTATTTTTCTTAGCTAGTAACATATTCTAAATGTATAATTTGGAGAAACTTGTTTTCCTAATATTTGAGTTAATGTTTTCTTACCATTGGTAAATTTTTCTATGTATTTATTTAATTTTTCATTTGAAAATTTTTATTCATTGTTTTATTTCAAGAGTAATATTATTTTTACCATTTACTGTAAAAGCGTTTTGTTTTTTTGAGAGACTTATATTTTTATTTCAGTTCATGAAAAGTGTCTTCCATCATGCCACAGTAACCATACTGATCTTTTTTATTCATGTTTTTATCATTGTTATTATTTTCTTCATTTTTAGAATTGTATGAAACTTTAGTAAGAGACACAGGAAGAGCATTTTGTACCTTTTATGTTCTTTCTGTAAAGCACATGTTGGCTTTGTCAGACTTATTTTCTTAATAAGAGTATGAGTCACTTGAACTATCTTTGGAGGCACTCCATGTTACTTTCATGGACTTTTTGTATCACCTGTCCTCCTCATACTTATTTTATTTTTTAATTTTGGATAGTCAACTTTAATGTGACCTTCCCTCTTATATTTATAGTAGGTCAATTCATTTTGAGTATCATCCTTTTTCCAATCCTTTTTCCACTTTCCTTTGTTATCATAGTCTCCTCTAAAATTTTATTTTTTGAGGAACTTATTTTTCATGTATAATCTCTTGAATCATATGGCCTTATGTACTATTTCTTCATCACTATCATTAAGAGATCCTTCTTCACTAGAATCTTTTAATTTGACTTTTTCTTTTTGTCTAGTGGTAGTAGATTTGAAGGATATTGATTTTATTCTTGGTTCATATTCATCAATCTCTTTGTTGAATTTAAGTTCCTATTCATACATCATTAGCCTTCCTATCAAATCCTTGATAGGTAGTTTACTGACATCACATGATTATGTGATGGACATAGATGCTCCTCTCCATCTGTTGGGTAAGCATCTAAGCAGTCACATCACTTGATCTTTTTTTGTCACCTTATTTCAAAGTGAGTGCATAGTATCACTATTTCATTAAACCTGAGATACATATTAGAAATAGTGTCATCATATTTAATTTTAAAGGTATCATACTTTATTATATATGTATTCAGTCTCATTTCCTTGACATTTGATGTTCCTTTATGTGAGATAGATAAGGTATCCCATGTTTCAAAAGAATATTTTCAAGTAGATATTCTATTGAGTTCATCATCTCCCAAGGCACATAAAAATGTATTCATAACTTTATAATTATTATTGAAATCTGTTTTTTGTAGAATTACTCCAATCACTTCTAGGATCTTGTGGTATTTCATATTGATATTCTATTAAAGTCCATATATCAAAACCTATACTTTGCAAATTCATTCTCATTTTGATTTTCCATTGAGAATAGTTATTTACATTAAAGAAATGTGGTATATTGGTAAAAGATTCTTCCTTTATATTATCCATAAAGAAATAAAATTTAGAAATTACAGAAATTTGAAATCATTATAATAAAATTAAAATCACAGTAAAAATAGGTAAATTTTAAACACTCCTTTGATACCAGATGTTTTTTGAAGAGAGTAACTCAAGAGTGGTTGGATTTAGTTTTCAATAGAAAATTCTGTAAATAAACTGGTCAATTAATCAAAACAGAAGATCAACATAAGATCTATCCTTTTAACATATTTATTAAAGATTGATTGGTTCTCAGTTAAAATATGGTTTAGAAATACCATAACTTTTGAGATCAATTTACATAGATAGAAACATATATAAACAATAGTAAAGATTAATTATAAAATCAATTTTTTTGTTTGTTAATAAAATTTTATCTTGAATAAGATAGAAAAAAAAAACAAATAGCATAGTGACACAACAAAATATACAAGATGTTCAATGTCAAGGTGAGACCTAATACCATCGACTTGTCAATATCCTTCTTCCAAACATATTATAAATATAAAAAAACAAATACACAACCTCGGTTAGGAATATATTCAACAATAAAAATATTTCCAAGATAAAAATACTCTTCTAGAGTTATATGTGGGGTGAAATAAATCCACAGGTCATACATGGACCTCCTACACAAAAATAGTGGGAAACAGATAGAGAAATAAGAGAATACAAAGTATTGTCTAATAATATATGGGAGTAAATGTGTGTTGAATAATAGGAAAACAACACAATGATCAAAATTAAAACAAAAAAAACAAATAGAAAGATCTTAGTCTGATGTGTTCTATATATTTTTAATCTTTAGATCAGATATGGAGAGGAGTCTGTGCTTTGTTCTGTAAAATTGAAGGAGAACATAGGATCATAGAAATCAGCAAGAATGATTTAGATGATATCTGTCTATTTTCTCAATCAATATTAGCAATGGGTTCAGTGCTTCTATGTTTTTGATTTTAAAATAATGTGAATCAGCAAGTTCAAGAGAAGTTTTATATTTGATCGCACTATTTTTTTGGTTGATAGTAAACTTTGGATCTGAGTGTTCTGTGACTTTTTTATAAAGATAGATCCTTCATTATTATACATCATCACTTGGTGAAGGAAATCCACTTTCCTTGGACCTTATTTTACTAATTCTTAAAAAATTGTTCAAAATACCTAGGAATAGATTTTTTTCATTAAACCGTTCATGCTGAATATATCGAATATCAATGGTAATAAGAGTGTTGTCAGTGACTCAGCCTCTGTCGACGACTCTACTAATGGTATCCCATTTGGAAATAGTGGTGACACTATTATGGGGGCGGCTCATACTGGCAATAATGGTGACTTGAGTCTCTTGGTAGCTCATCCTAGTGGTAATGGTGACTTGAGAATAGTGGTAGCCTATCCTGGCAGTAATAGTGACTTGAGTTTGGCAATAGCGATGAATCATAACCGATGGTATCTTTCCATAACTCTTAAAAAAATATTATAGAAGTAATATGTTCATATAAATGCTATCATACAATATGTGAAACATTAGTAATAAATGAATCATGGTTTGTGATGATTAAAATAAGATATGTCAAACATACTCTATTAAAGGATGTGACCAAATTGTTAATGATAACTAAAAAAACTATCCATTATAATGATCATATTGAAGTCATATATCTATAGATTTTTAAAATCCCACACATTCTCATAGTCAATAATCACGATGAGAAGTTATAGGAAAATATTGAGATGATCTACTTTATTTTCTAATTGTGCATCTATAGAGATAAGATTAAAATGTATTTTAATCTATAAGTCTAACATATCAATGAATTGAGAAGATATTAATGAATGAAAAGATCTTATATCCAATAAAGAAACAATGAGTGTAGATATAATCATGACCATTCCATGAACTGTCAAAGGTCGTTTTTCGCTATAATCCAAAACCTGGTAAGCTATATAAAATCTATTTGTCTTATCTCCATGACCTCTCCACTAATCCTTTTAAGTATTCCGATTCATAGACACCATGGAATGTACACATATTACTAAAAATATAATCCCACATCTTGTCTTGTCCTCATTGAGCCCATTCAGGAATCATTCGCAAAAAAAAATACTTAAGGTGTCTTAACTTTCCTCACCAGTAAAAATTTATGTGAGGGTTAGGAAAAAATTTGAGATAATTTCTCTTTTCCCAAAAATTATAGAACATTGAAGATCAATATACCATAGAAGGAGATGAATAATGTTTCCTATACTCTAATTATTGTATGTTTCCCTGGTTCATGTCCTCTGATTTTCTCTTCCTATTTCTAGAAGAGGTAACTATATTAGAATTGTAAAATCCTCCTATTGGTCTACTAATAGATGAAAGAATATTTTTAGTTTATCTTCCTCCCACCCCATATAAATTGTAAAAGATTTATGAAGCACTTAAATATAATTCTTCAAAAAAAATAACTAACCTAACACATCAAATAGGGTCAAAGACCAATCTCAAACTTCATGACCTTCTACACCCAATTACCAGATAATAAAGGAGATAAGATAAGTAATTAGGTGAATAATATAGAATAAGAAGATACTAAAATCATCCGCTACTGAAGATCTATAAACTCTTAAGCATTATCCCACAATATCATATCAGGGAAGAATTCCTCAAATAAGAAATTAATGTTTTCTCAAATCAACCCATCACATATTCTTTCCTAATTCATTATTCCCCAACACCTTCTACCTGATCCCTGAAGCATAAAGGAAGTTATTTTGACCTTTCAATCTTCTAGAGTCTCCATAAAAGCTGAATATTCTCTCCCTAATTTCTATCGAGTATTCAACATCATAGGGGACTCCAATTTCCTAGAATGATGGGGGATGCTTGAGTTGAATGTCACAAGCATAGTTGACCATTTATATTTGAGCTCCTTTACCTGGCAGAGGAAATGGATGGAAGAGTATGGTTTAGATCATTTTTATGGTCAAAACTATAATAGGAGGTATAAGATCATGCCCTGTTATTCCCTCTTGTATAATATGTAGAGAAATAAAGGATTCCTTCCTTATGAGATCATTTTTATTAGATTCCCTTGGTGGTTACAAAAGACATTTCTAAGATGATATTTTCTTATAGTCGTCTCGTTATATATTTATTAAGGAATAAAGTAGCCCCAACTTTGAAAAAATACACAGCAGACTAGGGGTGTTAAAGTAATATTTCCCAAGATGATCCCCTATGAAGATCATTTGAATATCTACATGTAATTTCAAAGAAAAAATAAAACACGAGACTCATCCTAAGTGGCTACCCAAACCCACAAGGTAAAAAACCTATAGAACTTCGCAAGGTTAAATATAAGTCTCTGTCACCTGCATGTTAGTCATAACCATATATACACAATAAGAATAGTATTCCAAGGTTTAGTAAATTAGATGTAATCAATAATATACCAACATGTACCAAATAACAAATTTCAAAATATATTTAATTAATTTAACCATAATTAATGAATGAAACAATCATGGGACATGTAAACAAATGTTCTTAATAATTGTGCTTGAATGAACCCAAAATATCACAAGTTAGGACACCAAAATCATGTGAATCACCTATGGTGAAATAAATTAATTGTGACAACCAAAAATATGAACATAAATACCACTTTCCAAGAAAATCATAGGTCTACCATAAAGTTTTGGCTAGGAACTGACATAGTTCTACATTCCTAGTCCTAATAATCCTATCTTCTATATACTAAATCTCAAATCAATGGAAAATAAAGGGAAATAGTTATTTGATTCCATTTTTTAACACACTATCCCAAATCACTAGGTCCATTCAAAGTGCCACATAATCTCATACATGTCTCCCCATTTGAAATTGGTTGTTGAATAGTAGTGATCACCGGAGAGGCATCATGGGGAGACTATGACCTCATTAAAAAACACTAATAGAGAATAAAATTGACAAAAAAACCACAATAATGACAATAATAAGGGAAATAAACAATCCAACACACAACATCATAAAGGATAAGAGTATCATCCCATAATATAACAATATGACATTCCAATCATGTAATCAAAACTAAAATAAAGTATCCCCTGATATAGAAGATAAATGCACTAAAACATGGTAAATAACTAAGTAACATGCAGAAAAACATATATGACCTAGAGTTTTCTTGGGCATTTCCACCCACCATCCTACTACTCCCACGGAATTTCCCAATGTAGGGTCCTTTCCCTTAACTGGATCCCTAGTCATAAAATCTACATTCACACTGAGATTCCCATTAATGCTATGATTATAAATTCTAATACGACACCACCAATTTTCCTTAACATAACTGTTTAATAAACATAAATGAATTTCATGACATTAACCATTGCACAAGTGAAAAGTAAGAAATAATTCATTTGAACACTAATGTAGGGTTATTGAAAACCAGCTTTATATTCTTTGGCTCCATGTTATAGGGAATGACATATGTTAGTCTGACATACTCAGCCAACCGTTCACCTATCCATTCCAACCTTAAAGGGGTAGTCACACCCATCTTTAAGGGTAACACTAATATCAACTCAATTCACAATTATTTATAAATCCACACACCACATGTTGAACCAATCTTACATATATCAATCTATCCATCACACCACATGTTAACCCAAAATTAAGGATCTAGAGAAATCCATCATACCATCCTTTACCCCACTCAAAGGGAGTGGCTATCTCACACAACTCAACCTAGTTACTCAATTTAATTTCCAAAGAATCCACACATGCAACACAATTGTTACAATAATGTAGTTAATAATAATATGATGTCAAGAAAGAGTCATATAGACAACACACATCCACATGTGAATCATTTCAAGCATAGGTCTCATTGGATACACATTCACAGCACAAAATCACATCAAACAACTTTATATATAAGCACCATATGGTAATGACTACCTTCCTAAAGTGAAATGATGTTTCAATTTCAATATTAAACTCAAAATTAAATTAAATTTCCAAATATACCTAGATTCATCCATATTCCATCACGTGAAACTTTAGGACAATTATCAAAGGAAAACCCATACCAAAGTCATAGGACTTGATAAGTCATACTTGAGAAGAGTTAATGCCATCAATAAGCTAGGTCCAGTCAAGAAGTAGATTCCAATTACGTAGATGTGGTTAATTTCCCTATCAATAATCGATAAAATTATCATTATATAATTCTATAAATACTATATCTAATTGTAACATCAATTATATTAAGTTTTTTCCAAGAGATATGGGAAATATCTAGAAATATAAAGAAGAAAAAATAATAATGGTTACATACCTTTAATTTTCATAGCCTAAAGAATCTAAATTAATAAGAATTAGAGTTTGAAAAGAGGAAAATCAAAAAAACCACAAGAGTTCATATGTTTGAGAGCCCAAATAATAAGAGGAAAATGAGAATATTATAGAAGGTTTTATGTTTGAGACTAAATTTTCAGAATAATTAAAATGGTGTGCATAATTTAGTATAATGAATTACAAAACTATGCACCAACCCTTTAAGGTTTACCACCTATTTTGGGAAACCACGCAGTTTGGATACACAATTTGGTAAACCATGCTTTTCACCTTTGTCCCAAGACACATGGTTTTCCAGGGAATTCATATAGTTAGCTATAACTGTGTTCCACACACTATACCAATCCAGCAACTTTCACTATTTCCTAGGGAGTACCACATGGATTTACCTAACTATGATCAAACTATTCACTTGATCAAAGGCCTCCAAAACTCTCCAAAACCATCAAAATCTACCTGATAATTCAACCAAGAAAAGAATAACTCAATAAATAAAAAATAAGAGTTGAATGTAAATCATAAGGTACCTAAAAATTCTAGATCATTATGACCAGATCGTTAGGTTTCAAAAAAAAACCCATGCTTTTCTAGAGTGTTCATCAATGAATATAAAAAAAATAAATAACACCACCTATTGAATTGATGGTTATCATACAAATATTTTCATGTATCAAATATAAATCATTTTCTATTTTGGATATTAAATAACTATGAAATGGTACTTTGTATTATTTTCCCATGATGCAGTCAATATAAGTATCCAAATTTAAACCTTTGATTCCAATAAATATACCCTTATTGGAACTAATTCTATTTCCTCTATCACTCATTTGGAAAATATGTCTTTTAAACACTTCTATATGAATCAAATTTTTTCTATATTAATTTAAACAATGCACATTTTGGAATCTGTGAGGTGGTGATAGGTATTTTTCTTCCATTAAACTATTTCCATTTTACAATTGGTAAGATTTCATTTTTCATCATTGAAGGATATAACATAACCATCTTCATTAAGAATTTAGGTGGATTCCATATTGAGGTGAATATCTAGAACATACTTTAAATACTACAAGTCTCTAGTGAAATATTATCAACACCAATAATTTTTTATGCACTAATTTTTCCCATCCTCACATGTCTGAAACTACCTATAGTGTAAGAATTGATTAAATATCATCTCCTAGAGACTTTTTTGGCAGCACCTAAATCAATCAACCATATCAAATCATGGTTTTCAAGGTTGAACCAATCATCTTGGTGAATAATAATGATATTATCATTGACAACTAATATATCCATGTTTTTGGTATTTCCTTTTCAATTACTTTTCACTTCCTATAACTTATGACACTCATAGAAGAAGTTCCTATGATTTTCATAATGGTGGTACTTTATGTTGTACATCGATATGGATTTTAACCACTTCCACCTTTGATGATTTTTTTCATAGTATTATTTTACTCTAATTTTTCCCTCCCATTTATTTTTTCTTTATCTTTTATTGATAATAGATTTGGATTATCGAATATATCCCTCATCTTTCCTTTGGTATTATTTATGCATCATTTTTTCCTTTATCCTTTTCATGGGGATCTCTCTATCAATAATTGAATTACTAATGAAAACCAATATAATAGATTCCATTATATTAAATAGTGGAATTTATCAGTACTAAAACAATGTTCTCATAAATGGAATAACATTACTGGTATGAAAATTACTTTGTTTTTTGTTTTTAATCCCTCTAAATATTATTGGGATTCCATTGAATTAAGATCCAATGCTGTAAAAAATATTGGATGTCACGAGAACCGATAATGAATGAATAATATATATGTGTGTGTGTGTGTGTTATTTTGTACACATGGTATTGGAAATTACATTGTATATTTTCAGAGAAGACTGAGATAAGAAATTTGAGACCATGGTTAGGTTAATAATACGAGTTTTACCTTAGGAACTATCAAAATTACAATTTCATTAGGCCATATGATAGTGTGCAGTTGTGGGTGGATTAAATGAAATTAATCAAATAATTAAATAATATTTTTTTAATTGGTTATATGACCTACTGATTCCCAATTTATCCCCTTATTAACAAAATCTATAGGTTTAACTATATATCCCTAAGATATTTTAGAGAATATATGGGAGATCTCTTAGAGTGGGATAAGGGAATTAGAGGATTGATGAATAAATTCATGGGTTTACCAATGATTTTGGTGAAAATAAAGTCTTAACTAATGATTTATCCATGTTTGAGGAATGACATCATTATTTTTGGATTTTCTCTATTTCTTGTTATTTTAAAAAATAAACAATTTCTACCATATCCTTAAATTGAGTGTAGACCTTTCAACTTATCATTTTCCGCATCAAATGTTATGTATATTTAATCTAGAAATGTACTTATTCAAACCTATTTATACTTCATCTTTTTTCATCGAATTTGGTTTTTAGGATCGTTATGGTCACACTATTTTTTAAATTTTTTTCTTTCATGGATTTATCCCACCATGCTTAATGTATTCATTTATATCCATGATTGGTCAATGATTTGACTAATACCTATCTCATTAAAATAGTGATAAAATATTTGAAAATATTTTGTGTATTATGATCATTGATAGTAACCTTAAAACATGAGATATTCATTAAAAGGTGGTAGAATTATGAGCGAACAATGGATGTGATCAGTTTTTTGAGAGCAGATATACTTGGGTGATAATCTTTGATGAAAAATTCAGTTTACAGTTATTGGTATATATAAATAAATATAAAGTGGATAATTCTATACTAATTATGTCTTCAAAGAAGATATGGATAATTTATGGGTTGATAATAGATGTTTTAATGAAAACACACAGAGATGGAATTGAATCTGGTTCGAAAAAACTGACTACAAAATGTGTAGTTTTGTAGAATACACATTATATAATTCAAAGATAAAATGTATAGGGTTTATTTAAAAGATAAATATCACATTACACATTATTAATTCACATATTATGTTCCCCTAATATGGTTTCTTATTTTATAATGGGATTACACACCTAGGTTGTCATTTTTCCTCACATGCCATGTGGGATAAGATCACATGTTGTGTATCTTGAAATCACATGAAACCAGAGTATGTGGTACATTATGATTACCACATCAGGCCCCACACACCATGTATGATAATATACATTCTTTGTGTGTAGACCCATACATTTCATTTGGGGTGTTAGTGTGCAACCAAACTACTATTTAGGGAAACACACTGTGTACCGTAAGGCATACACCATGTATTACCTTCAGATCCACCTACAATTTATATATACTCATTCATAATCAGTTTTGGATAAACTATTATTATACACTTAGTGATTATATATATATATATAATGATGGTTTCTTTTTCATTGATATCTGATATATATCATAATATGGCATAAGAATATTTTTCTCTTTGACACTAGTGAGTTGGTAACTGTATTCATGCATGATCCTCTCAGAGATATTGTGGATGGTATTCCCCTGATTGGTATGATCATATCATTTAATGGGTCCCTTAATAAACTTTTATATATTGGGTTGGTATTCCCCCATAGACACACACTTGAGTGTGGGTCCTCTAATTGTAGAGTTTGTACTTTCCCATGATAGATCTCAGGTGGGGTGGGGTTCCCCTACTTTGGTTTGTACTCCATCCATTATATATGCCAGGAAAATGTTTGGGTATCCCCACAAAAAATATGATAAGGTTATTAGGATTATTTTATTGAATGGTTTAGGTTTACAGAGTGTGAGTGGATTCTACCAATAGTTGTCTATGAATATGGATACCTCTTCCATTATCATAATTTCTTCCATGAGAATATCTAGGTATCTCTAACCCTTTTCCTTAATTTATATTTTTGGTCTAATGGATCATTGATACTTATTTATGGTTTTTGGAGCTTCATACTGGATTTGAATATACTCACACCTATATGGGAATCATGCCCACAATTTTCATGTCTTATGAAAATGAAAACCAATATGATGGGGATCCTGGTGGAATAGGTTTCTGCACATATTATAAATAATTGGTGGTGGTGAGGGAACTCAGAGAGAGGAGAATCCTAGTACTAAATTGGGTCACAAATAGAGGATAGGTGAGTGGGGAATTGTATACAGAGTGGTGGAACCAAGTCTTGGGTTGAGAGCGAAAGAGGGAAGTTGAAAGTGGGGTATTGGGTGGGGAGTTTCCCATACTCATTTTGTTTCCAAAACCCAAAGGTTCATTGGGATTGCCTATGGGATAACCCTATTTATCATATTTTTTATGAGTTGAGCTAAGTTTTATTATTTATATTTGACCCTATTTTGGTTTTTAGGGAGTCATACTGTGTATTTTTATACTCACACCTTCATGGGATTTTCCTGCATGTGTTGTGCCATATGTAGATGAAAGATATATTAGGAATGACCTCAGTAGAACTTGATTCGAGGGAGAAAGGTGGTTCTTTGAGATAACCATGTTCAATGGTCAAACATGGAGATTGTGAGCCATACTCTCTTCAAGTTTCCATTTTTCCTATTATTGTCAACTTGGGACCTCAGTTTTAGTTGTAATTTTATTTTTACCCTTTACATATTTCACATAATATTATTGTACTTTTATGTATTTCCTATAGGTTGTTGAATGCATTATTTACAATCTAGAAGTTTCTCTCTTTTATTATATCCCAACAATATTTCATAGAGTTGGTTCTGTGTGTACTTATAGTTACTTAGGATAAGGCCTCTCATTTTAGGGAGATGTCTACTCAATACTAGTCTTCAACCCCTATAAAATTTTAGTAAGGATTGGGGAGTCTCACTTGACTTACCATTAGCTAGGTGGGACTTATTGGGTCATGTCATGATATCTACTGCCAAAAAAATCTCTAATGGGTGGAATATTCTATAGAACACAAGATAATCTCATCAAAATACATAATCTATTTGTTGTTCATCACTATAAAAATTCACATTCTACACTTCGACTATGTGTCAACGGATTCCCTTACATAGTTTCATTATAACTAGTTTATCAAAATAATTCCATCCAACTTCATAAAAAATATCATTTAGTTTTTTTTATATGTCAATACCACAGAGCCTTCTAAAATCCATTTTTATGCAAGAAATCCATTTTCTTTAAAACCATGTAACATGATGTTTTATGTGGTGTTATTTTTTCACATTTTTTCACATCTGTTTTGGTGAATTAAAGGGCTTTTCAATATAAAATCAAACATATAATTGATAACTTTTTAATGTGGAAAAAATATTGTTTAATTTTTTATTCATTGAATAGTTTAATATAAATGACTCTTTTTTTGTATTCTTAATAGATTAATTTATTTGGTTTACTTTTTTTGTATCATTTATGAACAATAAAAATAAAATATTTTACTAATGATGACTTAAATTATTTTTAGGATGATGTAATGAAAACTTTTCAAAGGGTTGGAGTGATTGTTCCCATGATTGATCAACCACATGACCAATCTAATCGACCATAAGAATAAAACTCAAAATTTATAAATCTCATCAATTAACCAAACATCAAACCAATTGACCACATGATAATAGGAAACAACTAAAAGTTAAAATGGAGTGACCATAATCCTATGTTTTTGAATTATTTTTTTGATCGACCAAAACTAAAAAAACATTGAAAAAGGTTGAGATGCCTACCATATAGAAAGAAAAGGGGAAGCATCCATGACCCTTATCATGGTAGATCATCCTGATCAACCATGTTATTATTTCCACCCAAAATTAATCCCCATGAATGCTTAACATCCATTTTTATGTTTATCACTACCAAGTCACAACCAAACCTAATCTATTCTACTACCATAGAGGATGAATCCTACTAGAAGAGTCTCACTTGCCACCGTTGAATATTAGCCAAACCACAACTATATAGAGGACGATCCTTTCAAATATTCTCCTTATCACTTTTTAAGATGATTGAAATTTGAAATATCAAAAACTTACAAGGTCTTAATTGACCAATGTCTATCCTATTTTTTCCTCGAGTCACCTATAAGCTTCATGAGAACTCACAACAAGCAAAGATCCAGGAAAGGTGTCATGTGATTGAAGACATACAAGATCCCATCCAAAACCTACATGTGATCAAGGGATATTGATTCTGCCATCATGAAACAATCATCGTGCCTTTGTTTAAGGATATAACTAAGCACGACCATTTAAAATTTCAAACGATGCTATCTAAATATCCAACCACAAAGAGCTTGAATCATTACCCTAAGTTAGGAATGATCACATGAAAATATACCATACTCAGTACTGCAATTCCTCTCACACATGGAATTTTGAATTCACTAGTAGGGTTCACTAGTAAAGACATTAAATTGTAGACACATTTGGGATAGGACTAATAGATAAGGACCAATCATATTCATCCTAATCCCATGAAATATGTTGATCCCATTAACATGACATGTGAACCTACAAATGAACTCTTGTAGAATAGATAATAATTACCTTAAAAAATACAAGGATCAATGGTATTAGGAAAAAATATTTATAAAGATGATTTTATGTATACTGATCCAAATGAATCAAGGCTATTAAATCTTTCACAAAATAATAAGTGGGTTTAAAATTTGACGATTGAATCATGCATAAATGGTTGCTTTAAAAATAACTCACTACTTTCATAGATTAGGTATGAAGGTTGTGATTTTATGTTTAAAAAGAAAGGAGGAGTATTTCTTAGAGAAAGGTGAAAACATTGGGTAGATAGAAGTATAGGAGGAAGGATGTAAAATTAGGTATGAGAACTTTTGAATATTTGGGGGAAGTTTAGAATATCTCACTAATAGATTCTTAATATTTTTTTCTTTATTTCCTTTATATTTCGATGACTATTTTTAATATAATAAAACTTTCTATTATGATAATTAACTAATTTGATATAGGGTAATGTGATTGAGCTAGTGTTTTTTAATTCATTTAAGTGTAAGGTGTGTCCTAAAACTACCCATTTTTCATCTTTCAAGTAGTAGATATCCATCAATTTCTAGAAATTAGTGAGATCAATTTTGGGTTTTTTGGTTTATATCTACTTACCATATTAATGTATGTTTGAGAAGAGAATGGTTCATACAAGGGTAAAAAATTTGCAACAATTTACAAGTAGTTTTTTAATTTAGAACCAGTTACCTCATTGAGAGGATTAGTGCATTTTTTAGTTGAGAAACCAGAGGACCCATTCATCCACTGGTTAGTTGTTCAAGAGAACTGACCAACATATTTTCACTGGATCTGGAAAAACTTATTCACGAATAAGGACATAAAATTAAATAAGAAACATAATAAAAATAATAATAACTAGCCAACTGAATTCCACTATTCCATCCCTGAACTAGTCCCTACTTGCCTTTGATCTTTTCACTCATTCTTATGTTGTTGATTGCTTCCATGGATCCCTATTATTCTCAGTCCAATAATTTCATCACTACTATTTACTTTAATCATTTCACTTTTACCTTTTTCCTGTTACAATATTTTTTTGTTTGTGTTATTACCAGGTCACACAAAACTTTCCTTTTTCAAAAGTTTTTCCCGTACAGTTCAACCCATATTCAATGATTTACTAGTTTTTAATAGGGTTTATAAATTTTAATTTTTCTCAAAACTAGTAACGACCTAGGTCCCGACCAAATTTTTGTGTCATTTCTGGGAAAGAGTACGTGCGAACAAGTAAAAAACCATAAAATAATATATATATATATATATATATATATATATAAAGTAAGAAAAATATATTGATAAGTATGTGAATGAAAATTAGGACATCGGTAGAAAATTTTGAGGAAATAATTCCTGAAATTAATAAAAATATGATTTCATTAAAAATCATGGAGAAGAATGCAATGTAAAATCTTAGTAAAGGTCCAAATAATCAATAAAATGAAAAATTCAATCAAGATGTAAATTTCAACTTTCCATAACCTAGTAATGAGTTGATAGATAAAGTTAGGTTTTGGGTGTTTAGGTGCCTACAATGTCAAACAACCCATTATAAATTAGGCATGCCCTTTTGTCCCAGAACAATGAGATTAAGCAATCACAATTTTTTTACTTCCATATTTCCATGGATTTCCTAATAAAGAATCTTTGGACTTTATTAGGGGATTATATGGTAAAATACAATAATTTCCAATTAAGTGATTTAGTGAGGAGGATTTAAAGATGAAATTATTCCCATTTTTCCTGAATGGAAATGAAAAAATGGTTTAAATAAATGGATGAATAAATATTTGATTCATGGGAACAGTTTTAAAATTCTTTTATAAAGAAATTTTACCTAAGGAGTATGAGTTTTGAGATTAGGCACAAATTCCAAAAAAAATTACATGATGATAGTGAGATGTTCCTTGAATCTTGGGATAGATTTAAGGGGCTACTTAGTTAGTGTCCCAACCACCAATGTACATATAGAGACCCATTATTAACATGAATGGATATTATATAATTTTTTATGAATATTAATTACATTACACAAACACACACCCGAGGACTATAATGAAAATGTGCCATTAGAAAATTGGAATCCTAATCATCTATCTTTGTGAAAGATCTTCAACATCTCCATTAAATATATTCCCCTTTAGTAATCATACTTAAAACCATTCATAATAACATAGGGGAAGGAAAGAGAAGGGTTGTATTAGATTCTCACTAAAGGTAAACATAAGAGATATAAATCTATGATCGTTTGAAAGAATAAGATAAGAATAAGTGTATGTAATCATGAAAATAAATTCTGAGGTTTATAGAAAAACTATTATAGATAATAAACAGAAGTCACAACATAGATATTGGCAGTTCATAAGACATGAATCATAAGGGGAACAAAGAACATGATCCATGGGAGTATAAAATTGTAATAAGACATAAAATTTGGTGCATACTCATATGCATATAAAATATTATGTCAAGGATACCCACCAATATATTCATAACTTGTTTGGATTGGGATAATTTCTCATATACCTACTTCGAACATAGGATGTCCTCTCGTACACTCTCTAGTTTTGTGTTGGGGATGATTACTCGTGTAGTGTCTTGTTTCAGGATTTTGTTGACCACCTGTATACCCTCTGGTTTTGGGCTCTCAATGACCAACTATGTACCCTGTTGTTTTAGGTTTGGGATAAACACCCATATACCCTAATATTGGTCTTGGGATAATAACTTATGTACCCACAAATTTGATCTTCGCATGACCACTCATATACCCTTATCATCAGGCTTGGGATAATTACGCATGTACCCATTCAACTCATAAAAAATTTATCGTTACCAAATTAATTGGTTGGAGATATAGTTCAAACCCATCTTATAATAAAAGTAATATTTATGTGTTCTAAAAGATCATAAAAATTCATCATATCATAGCCCATGAAATTAAATGGGTATCATAAACATTTCATTATATATTAACATGTGTAAAAGAGACAGGTTTCCAAATCATTTAATCATATTATTATCTATGAAAATAATTGGGTTTCACGAGCATTTTATCATGGTAAAACCCGTGGAAGAGAAATAGATTTCATAAATAACTTTTTATCTTAATAATAAACCATTAAAATAAATAATAATAATGGTGTACTTTGATCATATCCTAAGTAAAAATAAACTACATCAAAGGATTTCATCTAACATGGAGAAATATTTTGAAAGATCACTAGGAACATTGTTTAAGGAAAATAACATTTCTTTCAAAATCACTTTTTTAAAAAATAAATAATTTCAAAATACTTTTCATTAAAAACCACTTTAAAAACATATAAATTAAGCATTAAAAATCACTAAAAAAATTATTGAGGAAAATAAACATCACATCAATTTTTTTTAAATGTAAAACATTTTGAAAACCTATTTTCTCGGCATAACCCTGAAAACCTATAAAATAAGCATTGAAACTCATTTAAAACACATTTTAAACATAAAACCTTTATGAAATCCTTTTATTTGAAAATAAATTTAAAATAAAAATATTTCCAAAATATTTTATAAAAAAATGTCCTTTTGAAAATATTTTTTAAAACATATAATGGAATATTAAATGAATTTTTTGGTCATAATGGTGTATAACTCCCTACATGAACTATATGTAAAAACAAATATTCCTTTAATATTGTCGTTAAAATTAAAAAGATCCTTGTAAAATGAATAGAAGATTCATTTTAAAACAATTTTTAAAAAAAGGAAAAAATTGGTAAAATGTATTTTGAGATTATAGAGGAACATTTTGTAAACCCTTTTTATAAAACATGGGTTTGGGAGAAAACTAACATATGACTGAAGATAGAAATAAAGTTGTATTTTGTTTAAAACATTTTATTAATTTTCTTAAGTAACAAATTGTGGGAAAATGGTACCATTACATGAATATATTATGAATAATAAAGAGGAGAAACAATTTCATGATAATTCATGAGTTATGAAACATAATATTTCATCAATGGGATCATAATTATAAAAAATATTGAT
Source organism: Viscum album (assembly GCA_963277665.1). NCBI lineage: Eukaryota > Viridiplantae > Streptophyta > Magnoliopsida > Santalales > Viscaceae > Viscum > Viscum album. The sequence goes on from OY728166.1 coordinate 493,149,078, forward strand.
AAACAATGAGATTGTAGCAATAAACTCTTGTAACTTTGGTAAAATTGAATCTTAATCCTCTTGAAAGAATATAATTAAATTAAGAATAAAATATCAAGAAAAAATGAAATTAATGATATAACATGTCAATGGGTTAGTATATACACCTTGTAAAAAATATAGGTGAATAAAAAACATTTTTCTCATGGAAGAAAAAATTGAGACAAAATTCCCTTACTTCCTTTGTAACTTTGAAACCATAACTGAATAAAATTGAGATACCCAAATAGATATGTAAATAAAAACCATTTTAATTATTATAATCATAATGTACATTATTTTTCATTATATAAACCACATATAAGGAATATGTGGTGAAGATATCATGTGTCCCACAAAAGTAAAAAGTGAGACGAAAACCCCTTACTTTTAGCCTAAATTTCTTTCACATGTGTTAAAAACACATATATAATAAATATATGTGTATTATAAATTTTTAAAATTTTAATATTAATATATATAATACCATATATTATTTCATTATGACTTTAAATTACTTGTTTATTAATAATCCTATTTTAATGTTACGCTTTTCGTAATAACCACTTTGTTTTTCATATAAGTTTTGACATTTTATTTATGGTCTGCTACCATGATCATGATTTAATAATTTCCAAAATGTACACCCTGATATAAATATCATATATATTTATTCTATATTTATTTATATTTTCCCATAAAATTTAGTGATAGGAAACAAATTACACCATTCCTGGAAATGGTAGGTCGTATGTACACATGAATGATATTTCTGTTTTCTTATTGTATTGAAAGAAAGTAAGTAAATGGTATATATATATATATATATTATCATTAAATTAGTAAAATTATTTCATATATATTACATGTTTTTGTTAAAACCATCGTTAATACATTCTAGGCAAAGCATGAACAAATCACATCACTTTGTGAGGTTGTAGTTCATTGTATACACAAACAATGTTACCGTATTCCCACAAAATGGAAAACATGAATTAATTTGTAATATAGTAATATAAAAAATAATGCCATTAATATCTTACATATCATAATTATCATATAAAAATAGTTTTATATTATTATTCCCAATATTTAAATGTGGTAATGAAAAAACAAAGGACGTCGGTTCGTGGGGGGGTAGTTTACCGTACAAACAAATGATGATTTCGTAACTCATTTGATAGAAGTGTGTGTAGTTATAGGTATTAAACTTAACATAAAAAAATATTATTATATTTATGATTATGAAGACATTATATAATCATGATATAAAAATAATATAATGTGGTGGATAAGGAAATAAAATAAAAACACTTTTAGAAGAACATTACCTCTTCTTTGGGTATCCTCATAAATTTTTCACTAAAGCATTAAAAGGTTTTCTTTCTGCACAAAATTATACTTATAGGATGATGGGATGGAAATTTTAAAGTGATTTTCATAGATATTGGTTGAAAATAATATCTTGATTAGGGTGAAGAAATGGGGGGGTGAGTGCCTTTTATAGATGAGGAGGAGTGGTATTCTTGTAAATATTGAAAAATATTCACTATTGGGAGGTCAATGTTTCCTCAAGTTGATCAAAAAATGATAATTAAATGTTTTTAGGGATTCCATGGTCTATCCAAAAAACCAAAAAAAATTATATAAATGTTTTAAATAGTTGGTTCCTTAACTCTTAAGTTTTTTTATTTTATCATTTTGGTTTTTCATTATGTTAACTAGTTTTCTAAACTAAATAAATTATTATTTAAAAATAAGTTAGACTAATAATTATTAGATAATTTAGACTCACATATTCTAAATATTATATATAATTTAAAAATTTTAAATCCTATTTGTGTTGGAAATTAACTTTAATAAAAGCGCATGTAACATGAAAAAAACTTTGATTTAACCGTAACCATGCTAACCGAGTTTATTCTATTTAATGGTAAATATATTAATTATAATAGAAAAATTTATCCTTTAATGGAAAATATTTTATATCCATTAATATTATAAAATAAATTTACAAAATATAGTTGTTTTTAATAATTTTCAATCAATTAATAAAATAGTAATTACTATAAAATGACATTAATGTCAATTTTGACATTATTCATTTAATTTAAATAAAAAACAAAAATACAATAATTTAAAAAAAATCCATTATTTTAAAAGATGTGTAATATGATATATTTTTCTATAAAAATATTTTTAATAGAACAATTCATTCAATTCACTTCATTTTTAATGTTTTTAGTATCATTTTATTTATTTAATTATTAACTAAATAAATCCACTATTGGCATTTTTAAGCATTCAGTAGAAATATATTGTCTCAAAAAGATAAAAATAAATTATCTTAATAAAAAAATAATCTATATTCCAAAATAATAATTATAACTAAATTTATGAATTTTTTTCCAATTTTTAAGCTTTATATAAATTAGAAGGAAGAAAGGTACATTTTTTGTCATTTCCACTACTTAACTTATTATATTGGATATTTTCTTGTAAAAGTGTCCTAAAAACTCATTAAATTATATAATAATGACATAAGGGTCGAAATATATCCATAAAATGGGTTTTTGACACGTTTTGGGTCATTCTTACAGCTTATATTATATGTTTAACCACGAAGTAAACCCATTTTTACCTTAATCGTTGTAAAGAATTTTAACAGATTTCAAAAATCACTTTGGTAAAAAATCAAGTTTGAATTATTAGAAATTATGAATTATTCTGATACCAAATATATAATACATTATTTAAAATTCAATTCACTTAAGTTGAAAATTTAAATTTAAATTTATTCCCACTGGCGTGATGAGAAAGTGAGTTTTTAAAGTGAAAATGTTCAAATGTTTACCTAGTTTTTTTGTCTACATTCAATTTAAAAATTATTTAAATGGACCAAATTATATTAATAGTTGTATAATTGAACTAATTATACTTTAAAACTAATTTAAAATATAATTCAACATTATAAATAAATTCAAAAAAGGAAGTTTTAAATTGAAACTCATTATTTTTCACTACTTGTCAAAAAATGAAACTTCTCAAAAAAATACATAAAATTCACCCTAAGATAATTTTGATATCACAATTTCAAAAATAAATTTTATTTTTTCAGGTATATTTTCTAAATTTTTTAAAATTTAATTTCAAATTATGTGTGCCAAACATGATTAACCTGACCATTAGAAAAGATATTGTTTTCAAAAAACATATCTTTTTCTTCTAAAAGGTTATTATTTTATTTATAATCAATAGATAACTAATAAACATGTGAGAACTATATATATTTATAATTTAGTTAATAATATTCATTCCCTTCATTATAATGTCCATATAATAACTGTCATAAATAATAATAATAATATTATTATTATTATTATTATATTGTAGTTTGGTAAAACTTGGTATTGTGTGTAATAGAAGCCAAACTTAGTGTTGTGTGTAACAAAAGATAAAATCAGTGTTGTATGTTATCCTTGAATAAATAAGTGTTTCATATAAAGAAATATTATCATGAAACAAAATCCATCAAATATTTTTAATTTATTCAAAATAATTCATAAAAACATAGGGTGTTGCATTCTACTCCCATTAAAATGAATTTACTCTCAAAAGTCATCTGGGTCATCAGGGTTTTAATACATAAATGTTCCTTTCATAGAAACCCTCATCATAGAAATTAATACTAAAAATTCCTTCAAAAAGAGAAATTTTAATACATACCAGTTACCCAAATTAACTCATAACAAGGTTTCCTCATAGGATAACATAGGTGGGAAGTTAATATTTTTACATGGAAGAAAAGTTTAAATAATTATAGATAATAATATAGATCACTAATCACAATATAAATAAATCTGTGATGATCTAAGGGACCATTTAACTTATTATAAAGTAATGTACTAAGATAACATTCTTTTCAATATCTTTTTCCAAAAGATGAATAATTTTCACAAGGATATATACTTTCTTGATTTCATTCTAGTTCATAAGCATAATCTCATCCATCGGTTGTTCCTTTATCAATTTTCACTTAATATATTACTCAAATAAATAAAAGTGAATTTTTTTTTGTTTAAAGAACTAATGGATCATATGATCCATAAATAAAATTTTATGTCATTTCGTCTATCTTTAGTTATCATTACAACAAAATAGTTATCACAAGTTTTCCGATATTCATAAATCTTCACATTACAAAACATTAATCACAAGAAATTCATTCAAAGTTCAACATAAACAAATTCATAAATGGTTATTCCTTTTGAAACTTCTGAAAGATGAAAATCTAAAACATTTGAAGTAATTTCACTAAATTTATCAAAATCGACATCACATCGATCCCTTAAGTATCATAAATTACCATTTGATTGTCACATTAAAAACATGTGAATACCTTCATCATATATCCTGTTGAAAAATGGTAATTACCATAAATACTTATTGAAAACCTGAATTCCTTCTCATTATTTTTATATATTGTTGTATATATTCCTTAAATCCAAAATGTAAACTCCATAAATGATAACACAAACCAGTTTTTCAACAAATCCATTATCTATTATGTGTTCATAAATACTATCCAATTTACTTTATACTTATAAAAAATCTATTTATCTAAAATAAACACAATTTTATCAGTGTCAGGAACATATTAAGGGCTACATTCCCTTAATCATGTTTTTTTCATTAAATATAACATTTGCATTTAATCACTTTTCATGGTCGTCAGTACCATTCAAAATATTCTTTCAAATCCTTAATAAAGAACAAATAATAAAAAATCCCTATATTTTTCAAAATTCATAATTTCTAAATCCAAATAAATAAATACTTTAATCCTTACACTTCAATTATTAGCATGGAAAAGGTCATTCCAAGGTCTAGAAGTAAATTCTTGGGTCAGGGAATTGATTTGGTTAATTTTCAGGTTCTCCACATATAATAAATTGAACTCCTTGATGATTTTTCACTATATGATAATTTTTCCATAAAAATAACATATTCCCATCCATTTAAGATGTTCCTTTAGGTTTTCCTTCCCACCTTCTTGATATATAGGAAGCCAAAAAATATTTCCTCTATGTTTATTACTACATGAACTTTTATAAAATTCCATATTCTTCTTATTCAATATGTGGGGAATCCCACTGAAATTCAGGTTGTTAATCATATATTGTTAACAAAATATACTTCTCTCTAGTAATCATCTAATTTTTTTTATCATAATCCATAATTTTTCCATTATATTCATTGTTAACATGATTTATTCTTGTTTAGACCATCCCATAAAAACAAAATCATAGTGTGAGAAACACTAATCATGTTTGAGAACCACATATTCATTAAAAATTACTCATAGGATGCCTAAATCATAAAATCTTCTATAATATATGATATCTTAAGTCATTCATTTTCATCACCTATTTAAATTCTTCTTGGTGGGTTTTAAATATTTTGTGAATTTACAATGTATATCCCTTAGGAATGTCAATCCAGGTGTGAAACAAAGCTTGTTTTCATGCACCAGTTCCCGATCAAGTCAAGATTAATACGGTGTTTTCAGAGATATTACCCCTAGGAACATCTGTTCCAGATCCACATGATCTTTTAGCATCCAGGTAGGGATAGGAAACCACTCTCTCTTTCATTTACAAAAAATCTATTACATTTTCCTAAACTTTGAATCATCCTTATAATTAACCATAGATACTTCCTTAGAAATATCATTAGAAATAACCCTAGTGATGTCACTAAATATTTCTCATCATAATTTCCAAAGGATAAATAAAGATTTACTTTGATACCAACTATAGAGACCTAGGATTAACATAAATGGACATTACATCATTTTTATGAATATTCATTACAATACAAAACCACATGCATGAGGACAAAAATAGTTTTGTGCCCTTGGAAACTTGGAAACCAAATCTACTATATTGGTGTGATATTTTCAACATATCCCTTAAATATCTCCCCCATTAATACTCCAACATAAAACCATTTATCATAACATAGGGAAAGTAAATATAATAAAGGGTAATTATAGATTCTCAATATGGGTAAACATAAGAGATATCAATCCGTATTCATATAAAATAATAATATAATAATAAGGGTATGTTATCATGAACTTAACTTATGAGTTTGATACCCAACCTATCATAGATTATAAACATGAGTCACAGAAAAGAGATTGTCATTACATAAGACATAAATCATAAGGGAGACAATGAACATTATCCATGAGAGAATAACATAGGAATAAGACATAGAATTTGTGGAATACACATAAGCATAAAAAAATTATGTACAGGATACCTACAAAGACATAAATAACAAGTTAGGAACATTCTAATCTCCCATGTACCAACTTCCGGCATGAGATGTCCTCCTGTGTACCCTCTTGTTTTGAGACTGGTCTGACCTCTCTTGTATCATCTTGTTTTAGGCTTAGAGGGAAAACCCTTTTACCCACTTAATTTGGTCTTGGGATGACCACATGTGTACCCTCTTGTTTGAGGCTTAAACTAAACAATAGTCTACCCTCGTTTTAGAGATTGAGGTAAGAACTTGTGCACCCTCATCTTTGGGCTTCAGGTGAACAATTTTATACCGTCAACATTATAATTAGGATAATTAATTGTGTATCCTCTATCCTTCTAGAACATTTATCTTTACCAAATACATTATAGCGAAATATTGGTCCCACCAATATCATAATGAAACCCATACTTATGTGTTCCATAAAATCATAAGAAATCATTATATCATTACCCATGAAATAAAATGGGTATCATAAATATTTCAACATATCAAAATCTATGTATAGGAGAATGTTTTTATAATCATTTCATAATAGCATAACCCGTGAAAGGAATAAGTTTTCACAAGAATTGTATCATGGTATAACCCTTGGAAGAGAAACGAGTTTCATCAAAAAACTTTTCATCTTAAAAACAAACAATTCAAAGAAATAATAAGAATAATGTTCATGGATCATATCCCTAGTATTACATAAACTATATCAAAGGATTTTATCTTTTATAGAGAATGATTTTGAAATATCACTTTGAACATTTTCTAAGGAAAATAATATTTCTTTTAAAATCACTTTATAAATACATAAAACAATTTTAAAATCATTTTCATTGAAAACCACATTGAAAACTTATAAAGTAAACTTTAAAAAATATAAAAAAATATTTCTTTAAGAAAATAATATTTCCACTTTGAGAAAAATATTTCTAAAATATAAAATACTTTGAAAACATTGTTCTTTGAAAATAACCTGGAAAACGTATATAGGAATCTTTTATTATTATTTAAAACACCTTTTAGACATATAAAATTTAAGAAATCATTTTATTTGAAAAAAAAATTAAAATTAAAATCCTTTCAAAGTATTTAAGAAAAAATCTTCCTTTTGAAAATATTCTTTATAACATATAATTGAAGCTTCAATGAATGGTCTGGTCATGACAGCAGAGATTTCTTTACATGATGTATATATAAAAAAATATTACTTTCATACTTCTGGTAGAAGTAAAAAGATCATTGATTAGAAAATTAAAAGAATATTCCTTTTGAAACCTTTCTTTAAGGAAAAACATGGGTAAAACGTTCTTTTTAAATCATTGTGTAAAGTTTTTTGAAACATTTTTCTAAAACATGGTTTTGGGAGAAAAACGATTTTCAACCTAAGAGAGAAATAAAGATGAATTTTATTAAATAAAATCTTAGTTATCTTAAGTACCAAAGTTTGGGAAAATGGTATCATTACATGAAGATATAATGAATAACCAAATTATAAGAAATTTGATGAGAATATTTTATTGGTGGATCATAATATTTCATCAATGGAAGAATAATCATTAAAATTATGATTAATAATTAGATGGTAGCGATAAACTTTTACCATTTTGGTAACATTGAATCATAATCCACCTAAAAATACAATTAAATGAAGCATAAAATATCATTAAAAGAAGTATATTCATGACACAACAAGTTATAGTGTAGTATATACACCTTGTAAAAAATATAGGTGCATAACATAACATGTGTCTCAAAGTAGTCAAATGGAGATAAAATTACCCTACCGCTTTGGTAGCTGATGTGGAAGTGTTTTCATGCTCTTTTCCACATTATTTTTTACATTTTTTCTAAATTTTTAATATCAAACTATTTCATTTTGTGTAATATTTATCAATTGTTGTATTTGGTAAATTATATTATAAAAAATGTGTTTATGTATTACAAGTGTGTTTTTTTGTTTATTTTTTTATTTTTAAATAATAAAATTAAGTTGTTATTTTAATTTCATTTTATTAATTCTTTTTTTTATTAGTTTTCAATTTTTTTTAATTCATTAATTAAATTAATTTATTCTTTATTCTTAAATTGTAAATAAATAAACATTACATGTCATTTTTCAATTCTTTTAATAATTTAATTAGTTTGAACAATTTAATTTTATTCAATTAAGATTTTTTATTCTTTAATTAATTATTTAATTTTTAAATTGCTTACTCAATTGGTTGATTAATTTAATAAAGTAAGTGTAATTATTTTAGTTTGTTTAAATTAAGTTTGTTTATAATATTTAATCGAAATAAATTCTTTCTTTAAAATAATGCATAAGTAATTTTATTATTCAAATTTGTTTTATTTATTTATTTTTAATTAGTTTCTAATTCCTTTTGTTAATTTAATTGATTAATTTATTAACCAATTTTTAGTTTTATCAAGGTTTTAATTAATTCAATTTTTTATTTGTTTTGCAGGTGTTATGGTCACTCCGGATCCCTCTGTCGTTGTGCCACCATTTTCATGTTGTCACAGTGCCACCAGTTCCCCAATTCCAGCCACAATTCCACTTCCTATTGTGTCACCGTCCCCCATTCCAGCCACTGTTTCACAATTTCTATCTCACTGTTTCAAACTAACGGTGCCTCTACCACCGTTTCACTCTATTTCATTCGAGCCTGTGCAACCATTTCTTTTCTCTCATGATGTCTCCTTTCTGCACTGTCTAGACCCACCATTCCTCTTCCATCTCACCATCACACCACCACAAATCATAGTAGTAATAAAATATAAAAAAACAACAATAAAAAAATTCCAACAAAATTGAACTGTAATCAAACAACAATAGAAAGATCTGGACCAAAATCACTGCAGCAGAAAATCAAAATTTCATCATTTTCAGAACAAATCTGCGCAAGAATTGCAATATTGAAGAACAATGAATCAAAATTTCATTTTTCAACTATCCCATATCCCTTGTATGCCTAGCACCCACCTCATTCACACTTGCGTCGACCGGCCAAACCCGCTGAAACCCACGACCGCCCATGTCCTCACTATGTCTCTTTCTTTCTCAAGTCGAGCCGCGACCTTGCGAGCTAAATCGAGTGTCTCGGACCCTCGCCACTCCTGAACCCTAGCTTCCCCACTGAACCTCCTCATACCATCCGCCTTGCTACCACGATCCCAGCAAGACCCCTCTTTGCGCTGTCACCCCTTACTAGAACATAGGCACAGCGCCGCCCCGAACCGTCCCTGCACCGCTCTCGACTTCACCACTACGGTCTGAGATCCCCTACTTCATGCCGCTAGTGCCGTCCCTTTTCTCCCTAAATCTCGGTGGAGAGCCGCCACATACCCCATGTGCTGTCTCCACCTCCTACCCTACCCCGCGTCGAGACCCCCTTGCAGCACTCACCCATTCGCGCCGCACGAATAGAACTCCCCCTTCTCTTCGTTTCTTTCATCTTCTTTTTTTTAATTTTTATTCTATTTTATTATATCATATAATAATATATATATATATATATATATATTATATATTATATATAATACACAATATAATAATAATAATAATAGGTATATTAATATAAGTATATAAGCTTGTATGTATAATATTAATTTCTTATATATCAAAATAATATATGTTATTAATTAAATACAATAGTTATTATAATAGTATTAGGTATTCCAAAATATATATTATTATAAGTATTTTTTTAGTATATATATATATTAATAATTATTTTAATTAGTGATATAAATATATATATTTACATAATTGTTTATTATATTATTATCCGACTCATGTAGACTTTTTGCTGAGGGAGGGTTGTGAATTGGCGTGTGCACTCATCATTCAGTTAGGAGCAACTGCTCCAATGACCAGTGCGGAAGACATGTAATTGTGAAAGCTCCACGTGGATTCTAGGGAACACCTCGGGAGATATTCCAGAGACTTCGATAACGAGCTCATCAGCATTCATCATGGGCACTAGATCATTTTTTACAAGGTAGGACGCGGGACATTCTAGGATCTATCTAGCAAGGGGTGATCGGGATGGGTGAGGCAGGCATTCAACGGGACTGTATAACACTTCTTGACTGAGACTTCATTCTTGATTGCACTTCCATACATTAAGAGAGGATTAGGAAATCATTAGAGTCTTCACCATTTCTACCAGGAGCTGGGTCTAGGCATTTGAGTAGCAAATCATCATTTCATACCTTGATTCCTAGGGCGGGACATCGAGTGAACTCCAGCATCATATCCACCATCGAGTAACAAGAATTGGAGCTTTTAGGAGATCTAGAAGGGAGATGAACATATTTATTTTCCTTTATGATCTATGTTTCAGCAACTCATTTCAACATGAACTTCATGGGTTTTAATTCTATTTTTTAACTGAATCCAACCATTATGTCCGGCTAAACTCCTTGGGGGGGGGGGGGGTTAAGCTACTGGTTAGATTTGTTTACTCTGATTCACGCACTGCATCATTTTTTGAATCATCTCTCTCACTGTTTGCGGAAAAAATTTATTTTCAAAACAACAAGGTTGAGTGAAAAACGATATCCTTTGAATCTTAATGAAAACTATTTCAATCTATGGGACTCACTAACAAGTGATTCATGCTCAAATGAGAGAGACACACTAAACTCAATAGACAAGTTGAGCCCAGTGACATGTGACTTTTTAACACCATTAGATGGAATGAATTTTACAGTTGAAGAACTGTAAGGGTTATTTCTTCACAAACTAACCAGACAAAAAATATGGCCAGTTACTTTAAGTCAGATCCATATTTCTTAAACTTCAGTGCATAAATGAGGATAAGAAATATCGAAATCATCCAGTTGACATTCTCCCCCTACTCATCTATTGTTTGTTATCACCACAAGATCTCTTTTTGTCTTGTCTACCCCTTGCACTCACCAGTCCACTTTCACTTCCTCACACACTAATTTTCACTCACTCCACTTCATCACCACCAACTGATTTTGTTTGTTTTTGTGTATATTTTTGTTTAGTTTATTTTTCTATATCACCAAGCACAACATTAGGCCTCCCTGTGGTTTGACCCTATCTTGGCATTGTTCTAAGTAGTAAGTAGGTTATAAATTTTAGTTTGTCACACATATGCAACAATGCACATGTGTGAAAATTCTAGCACCGTTTCTGGGGAACCCAGGTGTGATAAAAACAAAATTCACATACAAAATAAAAATAAAAAATCATGAAAAAAACATAAAAAATCTGCAAAAGAAAAATTGAAATTTAAAAAAAATTGTGAACATGCTACATGAAAACTAGGTCTAAGTCTGAATACATAGTACCTGGTAATCCTGAAATTGATAATCACCTCAAGGAAATGAAAAAGAAGAAAGACAAGATCAAAATGGAAGATAACATAAATGAGAATTTGAACAATCCACTTCCGGAGAATTTGAACCAACCTAAAATAATGAACCCACCTTAGAATGAGATAGCTGAGAGGCACAATTTGAGAGAGTTCTTTCTACCTTCGGTGTCTAGTAACCCTTCATGCATTAAACTCTCTCCTAGGTCTAGGAATTTCGAAATCAAGAAATACATGCTTATTCAGGTGCCTACCTTCAATGGAATGCCTAGTTAAGAATCTCTTGACTTCATTAGAGACTTCTACTATAGTTTCCAGCAGCTACCACTTAGGGGTCTCACTGAAGAAGATCTTAAAATGAGAGTGTTCCCCATCTACCTCAAGGGAAATGCTAGGTCTTTGTTTAAATAGTTATAAGAAGAAATCTTTGTCACCTGGGATCATGTTTATAATGCTTTCATAATGAAATTCTATCCTTGGAGGTTGACATCTGAAATTAGACACAAAATAACTGGATTCCTTCAAGATGAAGGAGAATTGTTTCATGAAGCCTGGGATAGGTTTAGAGGGTGGCTTAGGCAGTGTCCAAACCATCAATGTACACCTCAATTACTCATGGAAACCTTCTACAATAGTCTCACCCCTTACAACCAAACCTTGGTGGACTAGTCTTCTGGAGAAGACTTTAGTGATAGGACTGCTGAGGAACTCAAAGAAATCTTGAATACCATAGCTCAAAACTCCCGGAACAAATGCTCTATGAGGATAACCATTATGAGAAAGGAAACCGCCACTGCTCCTCAATTTGAAGCCCATGCTACTGGTTTCATTAATGAGAACCCACATCATACCCTTAAGGAACAGTGCCACCACTGTGGCATGTATGACCATTCTCAAACCTGTTGTCCAAACATCAATATGCCTATCCAGTCTCATGAGAGTGCAATCTTTGCTAGCTATGGACCTTGGATGCAGCTTAGGGAAGATCCTTTTTCCAACACCTACAATCTGAGGTATAGGAATCATCTGAACCTTTCATGTAGGGAGAAAGGAGTCCTCTAACATATTTCCCCTCCTGGATTCCACCAGCCTCTGAGGCAGCAATTCCAACCCCAACCACAACCAAAGGCCGATTCATCTAACTCAAAATATGAGGTGAGAGACTTGTTCCATGAGTTGATAGGAAGGTTTGATGAACAAAAGACCAAAAATGATTATGATAAAGTTCAAATGGATTCTAGAATGAAGAACTTGGATATTCAAATGGGGCAGTTGTCTAGGGACGCTAGTAATAGAGAAAAGGGTAGGTTTCCTGACACCACTGAAGCCAATCCTAGGGATAATTCCTTGGCTGTGGCCACTATAAGTGGTCTCCAAACTCACCAAGAGCCTAGTAAACAACCCCAAAATACTAAAAATGAGAAACTAGATGAAGCTAGAAACTCAAATCTGAAAGAACCTGAATCTAGAAAACTGGACAACACCACTGGAATCCCTCCAGTTCCTGCTATTCTAGCTCAAAAACCCAAAGAAAATGGCTTGAAAAACAAAGACAATAATGGGAAGAAATTTTTTAAAGAGGAATCTGTAGAGATTACCCCAATTGTGAGGAATTTTTCCCCTGTAATTCCCTTACCACAAATAATTAAGAATCCGATTCATGATTCAGAACTATTAAATATTTTGAAAGTGGTAAAAAATCTGAACATTGATATCCTATTCTTGGAAGCCTTGATTCAAAGCCTGACATATCTAAAATTACTCAAGAAAATCTGTTAAAAAAAGAAATTGGATAAAATTTCCACATATAGCTTAATAGTGGAGTGTAGAGAAGTCTTGTAGAATAGGATACCTCCTAAGATTCAAGACCCAAGAAGCTTTGTCATTCCTTGGACCTTTGGGGATAGAGGTGGTAAGTTTAATTGTTTATGAGAGTTGGGTGCTTGTATTAATCTAATTCTCCTATCACTTTTTCAGCACCTGAGAATAAGATTTCCCCAACCCACCACTGTTGTTTTACAGCTTGCTGAAAGGTCCATTAATCATCTAGTGGGTAAGGTCGATGATCTATTATAGGGAGTAATAAAACTCATTTTGCCTACTGAATTTCTTATCCTTGATATTTAGTGTGACTAGGAGGTTCCTATCATTCTCAGTAGGCCCTTCCTGGCCACAGGGGGAGTTTTGATATATGTGTCTAAGTAAAAACTGATTTTCAATATGGGTAAATAGAAAGAATAATTCAATGTGTTTAAGAAAATCGAAGAACCCAACCACCCAATTTTTCCCAAAGATGATATTCTAGTTGTTGAGAGTAGTGTAGATAATAAGGAAGAGGATTTTTTGAGAATGATAGCCAAAATCAATAGTGAACCTAAAATCCTTGTTGCCGCTTGCATGGGGATCAACTCAAGTAAGGAGAGTGAATTTGTTGATGAGTACGAGGGATAATTATTGGAGAAACTAGATGAGTTTGTTTTGGAGCACATTATTACCCCGAGATAGGAGTATAAGTTTGAGGAGATATTTTTTGGAAGCTATAGTGATGAGGAAAAAGTGTTCTCTACTGCCTTCTTTAAGAGAAATCATTAAGACCTTAGGCCACCCAGGCCCAAGTGTCTTCCCTCAAGCCAGTCACAAACCACCCTTGAACTCAATCCCCTCACTTCCAATATCAAATAATTCTTTTTTAGGAGATAATCCCACCATTCCTTTGATCATTTCATCCAACCTAGAGGTGAGTCAAGAGAAAAATCTGCTTAGTGTTTTGAAGAAATACAAGTCAGTCATAGGCTGGCCGATTGCTGATATCCAGGGGATAAGTCCATCCTTCTGTATGCATAAAATTCCCATGGAACCCGAGTGTAAGCCTCGAATTGAAACCCAAAGAAGACTCAACCCAAATAAGAAGGAAGTTGTGAGAGAAAAAGTGATGAGATTTCGTGATGCTGGAATAATTTTTGGCATTTCTGATAGCCCCTGGGTAAGTCCTATCTGGGTGGTACCCAAAAAAAGTGGAGTGACAGTGGTCACTAATGAAAAGAATGAGAAAATTCATACAATAGTAGTGAATAAATGGAGAGTCTATGTAGACTATATAAAGTTGAATGCTGCTATAATAAAGGATCAATTTCCCATGTCGTTTTTTGATCAAATAGTAGAGGGACTAAAAGGCAATGAATTATTCTACTTTCTTGATGGTTATTCTGGTTACAAACATATTTCCATTTCACATGAGGACTAATAGAAAACCACCTTCACCTATCCATTTGGGGAATTGGCCTACCAGTGGATTCCCTTTGTCTTGTGTGGTGCTCCTACCACTTTTTGGAGATGAATTATGGCAATTTTTCAGACACGATTAAAAGGATAATTAAAGTGTTCATGGATGATTTTTCTGTTGTGGGAAATAACTTTTAGAACTGCCTAAAAATATGTAACTAGTGTCAAAAAGGTGCGAAGAGACTAACTTAGTCTTAAAATTGGAAAAGTTCCAATTCATGGCCACTAAAGGCATAGTTTTGGGACACAAAGTCTCTAAGAAGGGACTGGAGGTCGATAATGCTAAAATTGAGGTCACACAAAAGTTTCCCCCACCTGAAAATATCAAAGGAATCATATGTTTTTTGGGTCATGCTGGGTTCTACAGGAAGTTCATTAAGGACTTTTCTAAGATTACTAGACCCTATGCTCCCTACGGGTTAAGGACACACCCTTTTTCATCAATGTGAAATGTCTAGAGGATTTTAATCTTCTCATGGTGAAGTTAACTACTTCACCTATAATCACTACTCATGATTGGAAGCTTCCCTTTGAGGTGATGTGTGATACTAGTGACTTTTCAGTAGGAGATGTGTTAGGGAAAAGGACGGATAGGAAACTACATGTTATTTACTATGCAAGAAATCTTCTAGATGATGCCTAGAATAATTATTATACCACTAAAATGGAGTTGGCTACTGTGATGTTTTCTTTGGAAAAGTTCAGGCTTTACTTGATAAAATCAAGGATCATAATTTTCATAGATCATCCATCCCTAAAGTACTTACTGGCTAAAAAGGACTCAAAGCCCAGACTCATGAGGTGTACCTTGCAGTTATAGGAGTTTGATTTAGAGATTACGAACAAGAAGGGGGCTGAGAATGTAGTTGTGGATCACTTGTCCTGATTGCCCAATACCCCAAGTAAGGAACCAAGAGAGGTCAACACTTCTTTCCCTGATGAACAATTGTTTCCTGCCTCTGTGCAGTAGTCCTCTTGGTTTGTAGACTATTCCGAATTTCTAGCTTCTAGAGTCATGCCCAAGGATCTCTCACACAACCAGAGGAAGAGGTTCATATCTGAGCTGAAATATTATATCTGGGATGAACGTATTCTCCTTAAGAGATGTGCTGATGGGATTTTGAGATGATGTGTGGTTAAGGATGAGATTTTTCCCATACTTGAGAGATCCCATTCATCACTTTGGGTTGGCCACCATGGAGGAGAAAGGACTGCTCAAAAGGTCCTACAGGATGGTTTCTACTAGCCAACATTGTTTAAATATGCTAGGAGTCTGGTTATTGTCTGTGAGAAATTTCAAATGTTGGGAAATATTGGAAAAAGGCAGAAACTAACCCAAAAAAGGAATCCTGGATGTTGAAATATATGATGTGTGGGGATTGGACTTCATAGGACCATTCCCATCCTCTTATGGGAATGAGTACATTTTGGTTGTTGTGGACTGCGTGTCCAAGTGGGTTGAGGCAGTAGCTATGCCTGACAATTCAGCTGCAAGTGTTATGAAATTCATCAAGAAAAAAATCATTTCTAGATTTGGTGTGCCTCGACCATTCATCACTAATAATGGGACTCACTTAAAGAATTATAAGTTCAAAGGTTTGATGGAGAAGTATGGGAGCTAAAATAGGGCAGGCACCACTTACCACCCACAGTCCATTTGGAAAGCAGAAGTTCCAAACAGAGAGCTCAAATAGATTTTAGAGAAAACAGTGTCTATCTCTAGGAAGGACTGGTCAAGGAAGTTGTATGAGTCCCTTTAGGCCTATAGAACTACTTATAAGACTCCTATAGGGATGTCACCATATAGGCTAGTCTTTGGGAAAACATGTCATCTACATGTTGAGTTACAACATAGATCTTATTGGGCGGTGAAGGCTCTTAAATTTGATTTTAAGTCTACTGGTAAAAGGAGACTGTTAGAGATGAATGAGCAGGAGGAGATTCTAAGATAGTCCTATGAGAATGATAAAATTTACAAAGAGTTAAAAAAATTCACGACTCAATCATTCAAAATTGGTACTTCAAGTTTGGTGAGTGGTTCCTACTTTTCAATTCTAGATTGAATCTTTTTCTAGGAAAGTGGAAGTCCAAGTGGTCCGGACCCTTTACCATTGTTAGAGTCTTGGTTAATGGAGCTATTGTTCTAGTTGGAGAAGAGAATCGGCCATTCTTAGTCAATGGTCAAAGAATAAATCACTACTTTGAAGGGCAGCCAAAGGGCTTGGCTACCATATCTTTGTTGGAAGAATGAACTGATTCAAGTCTAACTGAGCACTATAAACTCAATGTTTCATGGGAACTAACCCATGGTTTCTTAGTTGTTTCACTTTTATTTTTGTTCTTTAATAAAGTTAACCCCAGCTTCTTGAATTCCTAGTTTAACCTCTTAACTACTTGATGGTGCTTCATGATATGTTGTTGTTTTAGAGAGAGAGTTGTTGCTGCCATAAACTTGGCCAGGAAAACCCAAAGGAGAAACCCACTACAACATATGAATAACATTCCTTTCTACTCACTCCCTTGGGTTACCAATCTTGAACTTAAAACTATACAATTTTATTTTACTTATTTGAACTTGCAGGTTAATGAAGAGGAGTAATCACCCAATGCTGTGGAAGAGGATCTGTCGATGGAAGTCGGCGTTAAAGGTCCAATAATTCAGCGAAGTGTTGTTCTGCCCATTTACCCTTGTAATTACCTGCTTAATTTCACTGTGAATTAAGTGTGGGGGTCTTCCCCCTGACCTGTGAAAAATGAATATATTCTCTTGAATGGGCGTTTAACTGCTAGTATCTAAAGAGTTGAAAAAAATATTTTGAGCGGATTTGTGAAACATGCTTACATCGACTGCTTTCAACTTCATTATGCTACTGCTGCACATCACTGTTAATCATTCTACTATTTGAAGTACATTGATAAAATCTTTTGTCTTCTCTTTAAAAATTCAAAGCATTAATACTTTAGGAATACAACTGCACTTGTTCCTGGTGATGATTGGCAGGGTTTGGTTCTTCTGTCTGTTTGCATTTTTCTTTTATTTTTCTCTTTTTGGATGGAAAAGCTAATTTTTGAACCTCATTGCTACCCCTCCATGTCCCTTTTCAACTGCAATGTCCATCAATTTTGAACATAAACTATCTCCCCCCTTGAGAGTCAACATTAGGGACAATTTTTGATTTTATGTGTGGGGGATAGGGGTCATTTTAGTGTCATTTCAAATTCCCCCTTCTTGAACCTGAAGTTTGTGTTTGGTTTAAAAAAATTGACAATTTTTTAAAAATATCGTTCAAAATCATTCAAAAAAATTGAAATTATTTCATCACTTTATGGAAATTGAAGGATCAATGGTATTTCAATTATGTCATGTTAGTGGATAACTGCTCACTATATGTTGAGAGTGGCACTTAGTCAGAAACGGTTAAGCATGAATGATTGCTGAGTGAAATTGTTCACTGTCTCTATGAACCTTTCTGTTTAGGAACTGAGGATGGGAGAGTGACATGATAGGTTTTGTGGAATAAGGATCATGAATTAGAGTAACTACAAGTTCTCACTAGAACCTAGGAGACTCACATTTTTATTAAATAATATTCAATGACTTTAGGAAGTCAACCCGAATTAATATTAATTAAGTCCCTTGTAACAGGAGTAAAATGGGAAAATGAGATCCCATAGTGAGTATCTAAGACAAGGTGCATAGGGTTCATTTCTGTGAATAAATTAAGCCAATTTAAATCTAAATAAGTGATATGCACTGTGCTATGCACATGGAATTTGGCTGGGAAAAATTAAAGTAAAGTGCCCTTGTCAAAAATGAACTCATTAAGGTGAGAGGAATTTTTAACCCAGATGAAAAAGGAAGCAGTTGACTTGGTTAATTTTCATTTGATTTGAATCAGTAAAGTAACACAATTATTGGACTTTATTTTTTGGAACTTGGGAGAATGTGAGAAAGGATGGTGCCCTTGGTTAAGTTTTGAGTTCCACTTCATCTAACCTTTTCATCACTACTTGAATTAGAACTTGAATTGGAAGGTGAAGAAGGACAGTTAATGAATACACATAGGAGGCATGAAATACTTGACAATGTATGAATTTGTGAGGCTTTTGACTTCCAGTGATTTTTTGAAGCTAGGCAGGACAACATTTTTTAACACATTTGGATAGGCTGACTCAATGTTGCTTTTGCTCCTCTAGGTATTAAGGTTTAATCATGCACTCTTTTTGAACTGAAACTCACAAATCATCTTTCTGTTTTAAAGTTAAGGGCTTGCATTTGTTTGGGGACAAACAAAGTTTTAATTGTGGGGGAGTTTGATGTGGCAGTGTTTTCATGCTCTTTGCTACATTCTTTTTTATATTTTTGTTGACTTTTTATTATCAAACTGTTTCATTTTGTTTAATATTTATCAATTGTTGTATTTGGTAAATTACATTATAAAAAATGTGTTTATGTATTAACAGGGTGTTTTTGTTTATTTTTTTTCAATAATAAAATTAAGTTGTTATTTTAATTTCATTTAATTAATTATTTTGGTTATTATTTTTCAATAATTTATAATTCATTAATTAAATTAATTAATTCTTTATTCTTAAATTGTAAATAAATTAACTTTACATGTAATTTTTCAATTCTTTTAATAATTTAATTAGTTTGAACAATTTAATTTTATTCAATTGAGATTTTTTATTCTTTAATTAATTATTTAATTTATTAATTAGTTAATTGGTTGATTAATTTAAGCAAGCAAGTGTAATTATTTTAGTTTGTTTTAAATTATGTTTGTTTATAATAATTAATCCAAATAAATTATTTATTTTAAATAATGCATAAGGAATTTTATTATTCAACTTTGTTATATTTATTTATTTTTAATTAGTTTAAAATTGTATTTGTTAATTCAATTGATTAATTTATTAACCAGTTTTTAGTTTTATCAAGGTTTTAATTACTTCAATATTTTATTTGTTTTGCAGGTGTTACCGGATCCCTTGTCACGGTGCCACCATTTTCATGGTGTCACGGTGCCACCGGTTCCCCATTCCAGCCACCGTTCCACTTACGGTCGTCTCACCGTCCCCCATTCCAACCGTCGTTTCACAATTGTTGCCTCACCATTTCAAACTAATGGTGCCCGTGCCACCGTTTCACACCATTTCATTCGAGCATGTTCCACTATTTCTTTGCTCTCACGGTGCCACCGTCCTGCACTGCCGAGACCCACCGTTCCTCTTCCATCTCACCATCGCGCCACCACAAATCAAAGCAGCAAGAAAATATAAAAAAACCACAAAAACAACATTCCAACAAAATCGAACCGTAATCAAACAACAACAGCAAGATCTGAACCAAAATCGCAGCAGCCGAAAGTCAAAATTTCATGCATTTTCAGAACAAATCTGTGCAAGAAACGCAAGATTGAAGAATAATGAATAAAAATTTCATTTTTTTACCTATCCCCTCTCCCTTTTTCGCGCAGCACTCGCCTCGTTCACACCTATGCGAGCTGGCCAAACCCGCCAAATCCCACGACCACCCCGGTCCTCACTATGTCTCCTTCTTTCTCAAGTCGAGTCGCGACCTTGCGAGCTAAACCGAGTGTCTCAGACCGTCACCGCTCCTAAACCCTAGCTTCCCCATTGAATCGCCTCATTCCAAACGCCTTGCTGCCACGATCCCGATAAGCCGTCGCCCCTTATTGGAACACCCGCACAACGCCACCCCGAACCTTCCGTGCGCCACTCTCGACTTCACTGCCACAGTCCGAGATCCCCTGCTTCATGCCGCTGCCGCCACCCCTTTTCTCCCTCAATCTCGGTGGAGAGCCACCGCACACCCCCTGAGTCGCCGCCTCCTACCCTATCCCGCACGACCCCCCCTTGCCACACTCACCCATTCGTGCCGCACGAACAGAACTCCCCCTCTTCGTTTCTTTCTTCTTTCATTTTTGTTTTAATTTTTATTCTATTTTATTATATCATATCATATCATATATATATATATATATTATGTATTATATATCATATAAAACATAATAATAATAATAGGTATATTAATATAAGTATATAAGCTTATATATATAATATTAATTTCTTATATATCATAATAATATATGTTATTAATTAAATACAATAGTATTAGGTATTACAAAATATATATTCTTTAACTTTTTTTATTTAGTATATATATATTAATAATTATTTTTAAGTAGTGATATATATATATATATATATATACATAATTGTTTCATTATATTATTATCTGACTCACGGGCGCTTTTTGCAGAGGGAGGGTTGTGGCATGGCGCGCACATTCATCATTCAGTTAGGAGCAACTGCTCCAGTGGCCAACGCGGAAGATGTTGAACTGTGAAAGCTCCATGTAGAGTCCAGGGAACACCTCGGGCGAGATTCTAGAGACTTCAATTACAGGCTCATCACCATTCATCACATGCACTAGATCATTTTTTATTGGGCAGGATGCGGGACATTCTAGGATCTATCCAGTAAAGGGTGATCGAGCACGGTGAGGCAGACATTCAGCGGGAGTGTACAATACTTCTTGACAGAGACTTCATACTTGATTGCACTTCCATCCATTGAGAGAGGATTGGACGATCCCTAGAGTCTTCACCATTTCGATCAGGAGATGAGTTCACGTATCAGAGCAGAAGATCAGCATTTCATACCTCGATTCCCAGGGAGGGACATCGAGCGAACTCCAACGTCACATCCACCATCAAGTAGCAAGAATTGGAGCTTTTGGGAGATCAAACAGGGAGATGAACATCTTTATTTTCCTTATGCTCTGTTTATCTGCAACTCATTTCAATATGAACTTCATTGGTTTTAATTATATTTTTGCACGAAAGCCAACCATTATGTCCAGCAAAAATCCTTGGGGGGGGGGTAAGTTGGATGGTTAGATTTTTTTACTCTGATTCACGCACTGCATCATTTTTTGGATTGTCTCTCTCACTGTTTGCAGAACGTATTTATTTTCCAAACAACATGGTTGAGTGAAAACCAGTCTCGTTTGAATCTTAATGAAAACTGTTTCAATCTGATAGAAAAGAGGTTCGAGCTCAGACCCCTAGAACACTCAAGAGAGTCTAACCGGGAGCAGGACTTGGTATTATCTCTATCACTATATATAAGAGTACCGTAGAATAGTACTGATTCATATCCCATTGGAGACCAAAAGACTCTACTACCTATATTATACCGAACTAGACTGAACGAAAGAAGAAATTCTGACCGCTATAGGAAGCCAGAGAAAGCAAAGAGACAGTCGGTATAATATAGGTATTAGAGAACCTGACTAGCCCAGGATGTTATCACCTTTCACCCCGCATATCCATCACATCATCTTCACTCCGCAAGAGAAGATGAAATACGAATTAGTTTAAAGTACTACCGTAATCACAGACAAGTGAGTCATGCTCAAATGAGAGAGACACACTGAACTCAACTGAAAAGTTGAACCCAATGACATCTGACTTTGTAACACCATTAGATGGAATGACTTTTAAAGTTGAATAACTGTAAGGGGTATTTCATAATAAATTGACCAGACGAAAAATATGGCAAGTTAATTTAAGTCAGATCCATATTTCTTAAACTTCAATGCATGAACGAGGCTAAGAAATATTGAAATCGGCGAGTGGACTTTCTCCCCCTACCCATCTATTGGTTGTTTTCACCACAAGCTCTCTTGTTTTCTTGTCCACCCCCTTGCACTCACCAGTTCACCTTTACTTCCTCACACACTAGTTTTCACTCATTCCACTTCACCACCACCAACTACTTTTGTTTGTTTTTGTGTGTGTTTTTGTTTAGTTTATTTTTTTAGATAACCAAGTAGAACATTAGGCCTCCCTATGGTTCGACCCTGCCTTTCCACTGTTCTAAGTAGTAAGTAGGTTATAATTTTTAGTTTGTTGCTCGTGCCCAATGACAAGCGTGCATGCAGTAGCCTTGAAAATGTATCCTTGCGAAAGAGAGATCCTCAAATGGATATGTAAATACCAACTATTTTATGTATAAGAATCATAAATCACATTAATGGTCAGTATATACACCACATATAAGAAATAGGTGCTGAATATAGCATTTTTTTCTCAAAAGTAAAAAGTGAGACAAAAATTTCATACCTTTAGTATTGAATTCCTTCTCATGCATTTAAAAACTCATGTATAAAAAATATATATTTATTATAAACCTATAAAATAACAATATTAATATATATTCAACCATGTATGATTATTTTTATAACATTATATTAAGAATTTATTAATCATCCCGTGTTAAAATGACGTTTCTTTTAATAATCACATTGTTTTTCATATTTGTTTTGACTTGTTATTTCTAGTCCACTTAATTTGATCATTATCTCATCATTTACATAATTCAAAGCCCAATATAAATATCATATATATTAATTATATATGTATTTATAGTAACCCAAAAAATTTAGTGATAGGAAATGAAATGCACCCTGCATAGAGATGGTAGGTCATACATACGCCTGGATGTTGTTTTTATTTTTTATATTATTGACATAATTTAAATGATATATATATATATATATATTATAATTAAATTAGAACTATTATTTCATATATATCACATATTCATATTAAAACTATCCTCAATACATTCAATATTAAAAGTGAATGAATCACATCGCTTTGTGGGGTGGTAGTACACCGTACACACAAACAAAATTATAATATTCACAAAAAATGGAAATAAAGATGGTATGTGTGATATAATAATAAAAAAATGCATAATAATTTCCTAAATATTATAAATATCATACAGAAAAAGTATTTCAATCATTATGTCCAACCATGTGAAGGTACTAGGCATGTAGCGAAATCCCCAAAATCGGGATTTGAATTTTTTTCCACCGCCGATCGACATGATCTTGTTGTCATAGATGAAATGTTTCTTGGTATCATCTCAATAATAATGTGAGAAATAAATTAATAATAAAAACTAAAACCATAAATATGTGGCTAGATCTGAAGCCACGGTAGACGTCTGCTCGTCACCAGTGATCGCTAATTGAAGAATCCGAAGAGGAATTCCTCTAGATCATCCACACACAATTCAAGAATCTATTGGAGTGACCATCATCAAAATTTGGGTTGTAGCATAGAGATTCAATGATGCCTTAGATGCTCTGACAATCATTACATTGTTGTTCTTACAACCTGTAAGATAGAGCTCAATCTAAACTCTAGGATCCAAATCCTTTCTCTCTAGAATATGGGATATAGATAAGATAGAGAGAGAGAGGGGCTATTAATAGTTCATGGAAATCACCTCTCTTCCTCTATTTATAGATTTTTTATAAATTACCCAGAAATACCTTTTTGGCCCCGAATAATTAACACACTATATAAACAATATTTTGACTACTAAACTAAGTCATAAATATCATTTACTATTGTTATCACTTTCTTGTAATATAATAACTACATTATGTGATAATAATTGATCCATTAACATGAATCTTCATTCCCTAAAATCTAAAATTAACATTGAATATTTTAAACTAATATTCGTTCAATTAGTATTTTCATGTATTTATTTTAAAACTTGTAAATATATTTAATAAATAAATAAATTAATAATTATTATTAACTTTAATAATATAAATTTATTTATTCCCTTGGTGATTTTACATCCTTAGAAAAATCATGGACCCCAGTGGTGGGCCCCACCTTTTCCTATGTACCTATTCAACTGGATAGGGAAGATTATTGAATGTGCTACCATATGTGACCCTCTTGGAGCTTATCTCGATTGTAGGGAATAATATTAACAATCCAAGATTGGGATCTAGTAACCCATAATAGCCCCTAAATAGATAAGTAAGGTCATAACAAAAACAACCAACCTACGAACATGCTCAGTATAATATAATCTCTTTGTATTTAATATCTCATAATATAGGATGCACACCTGTATCATCAAAATTTTCTTGCTTTATTATTTATTGATCTAATTGGACATATTTACCCTCAACTTCCATGGATATGGTATTATAAAGGTACTACCATCCTGATCAACAAGTCATGAGATATATAACTTCCTTAACATGGGAGCGACAAACCCTTTATTGACCATTCAACCAATGTCATTCCACCAATGACACACCCAACACAAGTAGCCTCACTGCAATTTCATTATCATGGTTTTTTTCCTTACATCAAAGTGTGCAATAAAATGAAACACATTGGTAATGATCTCATGTTAATAGACTAATACACTTTTCTATAGATAAGAAGATCCAATGAAACTCGAAACACGTGATGTTCCTATTGGTGGTCTGGTCCTCACAATCTCACTACTATAGATCACTAAGTAAAACATTAACGAGAAGAAGTCTCAATGCTAATGATCCCCCAGAACCTGATAGTCAAACATCTTCTATGCCCAGTCATTAAGATGTATCTAGACCACAAAACATTTGTTTAAGATTAATTTCATAGTATCATGAGGCTCTAATTATAGCATGGTATCTGCTATAAACTTTTGATATGACAACTAATCTATGGAAATTACTATTTCAACAGTGCATGTAGAAAAGTGACACTACAATAGTAAGTATACATCATATATATCTAACTATACACAAGATATGGCAATCAAAATTACTAAAAAATTGGGTCTAAGGCACCCACTATT
Source organism: Viscum album (assembly GCA_963277665.1). Taxonomy (NCBI): domain Eukaryota; kingdom Viridiplantae; phylum Streptophyta; class Magnoliopsida; order Santalales; family Viscaceae; genus Viscum; species Viscum album. The sequence continues at coordinate 493,174,751 of OY728166.1, forward strand.
ACAACCCTCCCACTTGAACTAGAGCCAACTTGCTAACCAAGCTTGTTATATCTCGCACGATTAAGGTCATGTTTCTAATGAGTCAATGCTTTACTTTTTGGGCCCTCTACGATACATCCATGTGTAATTTATTCTATTTGAGACCTCGACTCCTTGAGTAAAACTTCTCCTATGATGGTATCCCCAATTATATCATTTTTTCCTCTATTATAGCTTTACATATTAGTTTGTAAGAGTATCATAAATTACATTATGATAGTCCTCTACTTCCTAGGTGTGATTATAAGAACTAGAAAAAATCATTACTATTAACTACTTCTTAACTACCTCAGAATCTGCATCGTACTCAGAATTTGTTGGTGTGGATACCACTATATTTTATGATATTGTCTCTCTCATCAACTTTATACCAAATACGATACTGTATCACATTGATATAAGGAATACTAGTTTTTATCCTTCGATAACTAACATCATTTCTTCTCCACTTACCAGGTACATATCTTTTATAATTTCTCAAGAATAACTAGGTAGTTCTGACTTCATTCCTTGAAGTGCTCCTGGATATAACTGACATTTTCCTACTATAATTTATATCCTAGAAATATCGATTTTTTGTACATATCATGGAATATTTGATTGATACATTTCATAAACATATAGATTTATACTCACCACTTTAATCTCCTCCAATGTGTTGGACATGAAAACCTAGAGAGATTATTCCATGTGACACTAGAAACACTTCTTCCCTTGAATTGTTCCATATTGTATTTTTAAAATATCATGTCACTATATGTACAATTCCCTTGGTCCAAGAAATCATTAGATCTACCTTGGTATATCTTGTTCCCTATAACATGGGTTGATAATTTAAGTCAATCATTGGGGAATAGATTATTTTATCCTTATCTTATCTAACTGTAAGACCAATAATTGCTTTCCTTATGTTTCCAAAAATATTTACATGGAAAAGAATGACACTCCCACTAACCTTTGGTAGACACATGGAAATTATTCATTCCAAATGAATATTCTATGATATAGTTTCTTACTTAAATCCTAAATTTTATTCCAGTAACTTTAAACATTTATTATCATACTGTGACATGACCATCCCTTCATGGTTGCATCATATATACACTTTCTATGATTTGTGGTCATGGCATCCAATGCTCAATAATATGATCATAGAATGTATCCATGATAAGTAAAATTCTAATGGATTTGGAATACCGACTTGGAATAACCAATCGAGCCTTATTGGTACCACACTTGTACCATCCATGCATCTTTTCACATGAATAACCACTACATTAATCAAAATAATAACCCCCTTTTCACTTTGATACATGAAATCCATTATTTAATTTTAGTTTCTCTTGGCAATCTTAGTTTATTTATATATATTGTTTACTAGTAGGAATTATCATTCTCAATTAATAATTTATCACTGATTGTGGTGAATTCAAAACCATCACTATATTTTTAACCTTCCTACATAGTATGTGTCACTGGAACATTCTTATTCCACATGATCCTGTAGAACTAGTTCCTATGCAAACTATTTTTCCATCTCTAGAATTAACTAAACCCAAGTCAATCCTTCTCCAACTATCTCTAATAAAGATTTATACCCTTTTATAGAAATGTATTCCAACACCTGACTATTACTTTTATATCTTATGGATTTATATAATATCTTAAGAAACTATTAGGATAATTTCTTTATATGAACAATGTGTTGGTTCTTGATTAAAGTTTGTTTATGGCCTAACAAACACTTTTCATCCAAACACATGTCCTTATGACATAATAGATCTCCATCATAATACCACTGTTATGATAACTATTGGTCATTATAGTTGGCATATGGTTATGGGATATCTCTTTTATTTGCAAAGCACATAATGGAATATAATTAAAGGTTCTACAAGTTGAAACATTTATACTTCTTACATCTTAACACTAATATTTAAAATGTGAGTTTAGAAATTTCTCCATGCTATATTTTGTTAATCAATGTTAACTTATAAGACATTATCAATGATCATACAAATTAAAATACATTTCATGATGTAGATAAGGTAATGTGCATTTAGGAATTAATTCATACTACATTATATTGATCGATGAATGCTTGGTCAAGATATTCATTGACATGCCAGCCCGAAGAAACTTATATCCTCTGACTATGCATATACTTCACTTTACCATTACTTAATTACTTAATGGAATATTTTTAAGTATATATACCTCTAGGTTAGTCTTGGAATAGTTCACACTCTCTAGCTGAAATAATTCGGAAATCATTGTGGCATACCTTTATCTATAAAGGTTTCTTTGTCAAAACTAATGATGTCGATAATAGCAATGGTGTTTAGCCTTACAGAGCCTAAATACTAAACTGGTTATATACTTCATGTCCTTTTTTAGACTTACATAAAAAAGAATTATCTTTCCACAACTGGGTATAAAATGTCTTAGCTTTTATATTCATCAATTATTGCTTATGATTCATGTATTACTGAACTACAGATTGAGTATGAGATTCCACAAACAAAATTCATTCCATATCTTGGAAAAATTTCTCATCTTGTCTAAATGACATGTGAGGGAAATGTTTTTATTATACTCAATTATAGTTTTATAAGAATCATTAACATAGAAATAAAAAAGTCATGTACTTCTCACCGCTGACTTAGGAATCACCCTTTCTCAGCCATTTGGAGAATAAACCTTACTTCTTGTGATGTTTTTATTACTTACATGGTAACTGTATTTCAATACACATATGTGAAAGACATAAAATATTTAATACCGAAGAAGTAAAACTAAAACATTACGTGGGTAACTTTGTTCATTAATTTAGTTTATTTTGATTAAACTTCCATAGTTTTATTTCATGATATGTAACGAAAATAAACTCATATTTATATACAATCTTATTACTTTGAAGGAATTTTTGAATGTAATTCTGGCGTAACATTACATTGGCCTTTCCGCATTTCCTTTCAATTTGTTATCCATAAGAATTTAAGATTAAAATATGTTTTATATTATTATTTTCTTGGAAAAACTTACCTAAATTTGTAATGAAGATTTTACTCAATACTATGTATTTTGTAACCTAAAAAGAGACTTGAGTGAATGGGTGAAAATGACATGAGAAAGGGATTCATTGAAAGATCATGATCCATCTTTCAATTTACACATGTCTAAGTAATCATCATCTTCTTCATATCATAATTCACTTTCTCCTTATAAGATTCTCAATACTACATGTTATATCATCCTTTCCATGATTTAGCGACCGAAACTAGCATCGGGAATTGATGATAGCATTATGACATAAGCATCATATTATCTATACACTAGTCTCTTGTAATAAATATTACACCCTCGCTTTCATAAGTAGTTTAACAGGTATTTGGGAAACTAGCACATTGAATTTCCAATAACATAGTATCATGTGAGAGTGCCTATACTACTATTCGATACTCATTACAATGTGGACATTTACTTTTTCTTGTATTTATTTTGTTATAACATTCCATTTTATACGAAAATAAAATTTTAGTTGACTAGTACTTTTATCTTGATTACCAGTTTTGAAATTTTGATTAATTAATTATATCATTAAATGTATCACACTATTTTATCATATTTTAGGAACCTTCTATGCTAGAATCAAAATAATTTATCACTTGAGTATTCTATTAGCAAGGATCCATGAACCTCTTCTCATAGTATACAAGCATTGTATACACCACTACATAGAGGGTTCAAGGTTGGTGTTTGACTGGCCAGTTGCATTAACTCGCGGTTCCTTGATCTCTTGAGTGAATTCTTGGTTTCTAAAATCATAACTTTATTTACTCAATTCTTTCCACTAAAATGATATAATGTTAGATTTGTATAATCCTTACTACCACTTTAGTTAATTCAACCCATCACTCTCATAAGAATGCCATGGTAGTAAGAGTCTCCCTCAACATTGGCATGACGAGAACCCCAAACACCCAGTTCTATTCAAATTTGAATAATGAAAGGTGGTAATGACTTAATATTTCTTTAAGGGTTTTATATTTTTAATGTGATGAAAGAAATCAATTTCTATTTTTTATCATGTTCTCTATGATCACTCTCACAACAGACTATGTCATAAATAGAAAAACTCATCATGTCACATGTTCATTTTGTCTAAGCATACATGTTTATTATTCTATTTGATCACGTGTAATATATACATTCAAAAAATAATAAACTGTGAAAAAAATAAAATGACGAAATGATCATGAGGTAATATTAATCATTGATCCATTAAGTAGATAATGGATCAACCTAGATACTAGGGGTTATACCTTTAGTCACATCACTTGTGACTTGATTTGTAGCATCTGTTCATCCAATGCGTCATACTCATGTCTGGTGTGTCACCATAACTTGGTGCGAAGTGGTTCTCTACTTGCCTCATCATTATACAACAGTAATATCTCATAGGAGAGGGAATCTTGAGGGTATAAAATTAAACTCAGAGGATTTTCACACATTCTCTTATACATATAATGACTCAGATGTCTTGCAAATCACCATAAAATAAAATTAATTATTACAAACCATTAAATAATTAAATAAATAAGATAAGCACCAAACATGAATTGGTTGGTCAAAGGGATCATGATCAGTCTAATACACTTTTACTCATATATTATAATTAAATGAAAAAATTAATTAAACTTGCATTAAAATATAATCAAGGTAATTTTTATTAAATTCTTATTTTAATTCAATAATTTTTTTTCCATTCGGTCCCATTAAATAATTTAATTTTAAAACCATTAAATTAAATTAAATTATTTATTTTAACACCAAATTAAATTAATTAAACCAAATAAATTTGTAAACCAAAAAAATAATATTTAATTGATTTAATTTACTATCAAAATTAATTTAATTATTGATTTTTATTATATTAAAATAACTGGGTAAAAAAAATCACGATTAGGGACTTTGTAGGTCTTGTTTGGGTATGTATACCCCGTATAGGGGTATTCGGGGCTGGGAAGTCCTACCCATTCCCATTTCAGGCGGGAAGACCCGCCCGAGCCCACTTTGGGATGAATCCTGTCTAGAAGTGGGTTACCTCTCTCATCACAAGGGTGGATCAACACGACCATATCTGGGCCTTAGCAAGGGAATTTCCGTCAAAAAAGGAGGCTCTGACTGGGAAGATCTATGGAATGTAGCTGGATGAAGGAGGTGTTGGGGAGAATCCTGATTCTGGTCTGAAAATTACGTTGCCAGAAATATAGTGAGAAAACTGTTGAAATATTGAAGCGATATAAGAAGAATAAATAAGTCAACATGTAGGATTATTTAAAGTGGAGAACCCCCCCATGAGGAGGATTAAAAAATAATAGGGTAATTCGCAAATATCCACTATGAATTAGAGAATATAAATAATCCAAGTAATGCCTGAACTTGAATTAAAAATGAGAGAGCATATAAAACTTGTGTGAAAACCACACTCCGATACGCCTCTACCATCTCTCTAAAAAACATCTCGTTAACACCAGGTATCAGAAGAATAATTTGTGACAAAATTTCACACTTTTATTGATGAAACATCACTACCTTAGAGATCTTCACCCGAACATGCGTCAGCCTCACACCAACTTGTGACGCCCGAATGCTCTCGCCATCACAATGTACCATCGATCTTCAATAAGAACACGCCACCTGATAACCGCTATCAGGAAGACTTTCTATACGTGGCCCTGGTCATCAATTGCATCACCACTACCCCACACCTATTTAACACCAATCCGCCGTGCATGATACCGCCGATGCGACAACCCCCTTTTTGGTCCTAGTGGACTGAATCTTGAACACCCTGCTAAGAACATATCCACACATGCAAGATAATTGTGTTGTCTTCATCATGTCACATGGGCTGCCGCAAACATGGAAACCTCTTCCAAGGTCTCCCTTTCCAGCTACATCTTCCTGGCACACCCCTTTGTAAAATATGTTTCTGCATGCTACTTATATGGAGACCAAGTCCATAATCATCAATCAATGTGGTCAACATCCATTATTACATCCATTAATATTGAGAATTAAATATCCATAAATGTTGGGGAAAATCTTCAATTAATGGAGATATAAATATCTTCATTAATAATTTTCCTCTCTCTTTAATAAATGAGATAAATCCCAATAGGAGGGTGGCTCTCGGTTTCAAGCTGGGTGTGGGAGGTGGCTCGCGCCATGTGCATGCCGGTGGACTAGTTATACCAAGGAGGCAGTAGCCTGGGGTGAGTAAATGAAGGCCTATCAAGGATAGATCTAGAGGGTGGTGGATAGTAATATCCTTAGTCCATGCAGGGTGAGATGAATCTATAGTAATCCAAAGTGAGGCTGCCTTCCATAGAGGCGGATAGTTGAGTAGATCTAGGATCTACAACAATGGTGGTAGGACATGAGGTGGTCTCCTTGGTGGTAGATGCTACTGGTTGCGGAACATGTCGCGGTTTGGGGTACGCCACATGGGGAGAGGGAGGTCAGACATCCGAGGAGTGGCGAGGATGCTGCACCTTGGTAAGAGGGGTCCACGGCGGGAGCTGGAGCTGTAGTGGCTACCAGCGGGTCGACGGGGCTGCGCCGGGTATGCGCAATGGGGAGACGCCTAGGGGAGGTGATGAACTGGTCAGCTGGTTGGGTTGTTCCCATGGTGATGAATACCATTTCGGTGCAAGGTGTTCCACTTTGTGGGTTCTCTCTAGAAAGGGAAGCTAGATAGGGAGTGTGTGCTCTGGTGAGGTGGCTCACTGGTCCATGAGGAAGGGCAGCACATGGGACCGCTTGAGCAGGGGGTTCAACCAGGATGGTTGGTGGCGTCAGTCTTTGGGATCAGGGCATGGGTCCCTCCATTTAAGAAAATATTCTTCAAGAATATTTATTTTTTATTTTTTTATATTAAATTAACTTTGTCAGTAAAGACTCCACCCTTTTTTTGTTTGGATTGTGGCATCCTTTTTTTTAAAACATTGTCATAAATTTCACCCGCCAACCCCATTAAATTTTTAATTCTATAATAGATGCAATGTTATATAATACAATATTAATTAATTAATTAATTGATAAAATAATTTATTAACAACCCCTTGCTGGAGAATCTTATTTCAGCAACCACAAACCAGCCGGAATACTCAGATTCATCTGAATTTGTTACCAACCAAGGCCTTTTATTTAATACCCACTTGGATTGAAATTTTTATTAAATCCATATTTATAACATTATATGGTCATAACATGGACATACAAGGTTGGATTGAAATCCGTTTGTGGCATTGGGACCATAACGACAACCCGTATTAAACATAATGTAAATTTAATTATTTTCTTTGACTTAAATGTTTCAAGCCTCATTATGATACTAATTGAACATATTGGGAATGCAGAGGAAGCCCAAAAATTTGGATTTTAAAATTTTCCACCAATTATTGACATGATCTCGTCATCATCGGTGAAATGCTGCTCGATATTAGTATGAGGATCACGTGTGAAAAAAATTAAGCACAAAAATAAAAGCATAAATACCTGGTTAGAGTCCACGCTCAATGTATAGTCTTTGTTGGTGATCACTACTGAAATAATCTGAATCCAAATTCCTAAAGATCATCCACTTGTGATTCAAGTTTCTATGGGAGCACCGATCATCAAAATCCAGGTGCAAGATCCTATATTTGATGATGCCTTCGATGCTCTAATGATCACCGCATCTTTGTGCATGCGATGCGCGAGAGAGAGCTCAATCCGAACTCCTGGATCAAGATAATCTCTCTCTAGAATGTGTAAGAGAGATAAGAATAGAGATATAAGCTATGAATAGTTCATAGCAATCACCTCTCTTCCACTATTTAGAGAATGTATAGAAATTACCCGAAAATAACTACCTGACCCCTGAATAATTAACACACTATATGAACAATATTTTGACTTCTAAACTGAGTCATAAATATCATTTATTCTTATTTTCACTTTATTATAATATAATAAATATATTTCGTGATAATACCTAAGCCATTAAATCGAATCCTTATTCCCACAAATATTAAATGAACCTTGAACATTTTAAACTAATATTCGTTCAATTATTATTTTCATGTATTTACTTTAAAACATGTAAATACATTTAATAAATAAAATCAATGCTAATTAATCTTAATTTGATTAATATAAATTTATTTATTCCTTTGGTGATCAATAATCCTTGAAAAAATCACGGATCCCAGTGGTGGGTCCCACTATGTCCTATATAGCTATTCTTTTAAATAGGGCATATTATTGAATACTCTATTGTGTGTGACCCTCTAGACCCTTATCTCGATAGTAGTGAATACTATTCATAGACAAATAGAGGGATCTAGGAACCCATAATGACCCCTAAAGAGACAAGGAATGTCATAAAAACGATAACCAACCTACATACATGTACAGTGTAATATAATATATTTGTATTTAATATCTCATAAAGTAGAACACAAACCCATTTCATTTCCCTTTTCTTTCTTTATTATTTTTTGATATGAATAGTCAAATTTACCCTCGACTGCCATGACCATGGTTTTATAAAGGTACTACCATCATGATTAATGAGGCCTGAGATATATAACTTCCTTAACCTAGAAGAAAAAAATATTTTCTAAACCATTTCTTTAATGTCATACCCCCAATGAAGCACCCAACACAAGCTACCTCACCATGATTTCATTATCATGGTTTTTTTCTTTTCATTAATGAATGTGATCAAATAACACACATTAGCAATGGAATCATTTCAGGAGACCAATATACATGTCTTTAGATAGGAACATCCAATGAAACCTGAAACATATGGTGTTCCTATTGGCGAGTATGTCCTCATGATCTCACTACTATAGATCCCCTAGTGTGAACTTCATGATAATAAGTCTCAATGCTTATGACCCCAATCACCTGATAGTTAAACATATACTGGGTCTAGTCGGTAATATGTATCTAGACCATAAGACTTTTGTTCAATATTAATGTCACGGTATCTCGAGGTTCCCATTATAGCATGGGATCTACTATAACCTTTGGATACAATAACTAATCTATGGACATTACCGTTTTAATAGTGGATACAAAAAAGTCTACATTATAATGGTATGTATAGATAATGTATATCTAACTGTACACATGATATGGTAGTCAAAAGTACTGCGTATTTGGTTCTAGGGGAACTACTATTACAACACCTTGAACGGTGGTAAAGGAAAAAATAATGACATTGGTTCGTCAGGTAGTAGTCTGATGTACACTCAATTGATGATTTTTTTATCACATTTGATGGAGGTGTGTGTGGTTGTAGGTCGTATCATTTATATACAAAATCTTAGTTTATTTAACATTCTTTGGGTATTATATAATAATGATATAAAAATAATTGAAGAAGGTGGAGAAGGAAATAAAATAAAAATATATTTAGAAGAACAATACCTCTTCTTTGGGTATCATATTTAGGTTTCACTAATGCCTTGAAAGGTTTGATTTATATGAAAAATAAGGCATCTAGGATGAGTATAAGGAAGTTGATATATTATTTGGGAAGATATTGGTTGATCCAAATATCTTTACAGGGGTGAAGAAGTTAGGGGATTGAGTTCTTTTTTATAGTTGAGGAGTGGTGTTCTTGTAAATACTCAAAAGTATTCACTATTGTGACTTCTAGTTCTCAAGAAAAATAAAATGGTATTTTTAAAAAACAAATTAGTGGGTTTAATGGACAAAAATAAAAATTGTTTTTGATTAGGCATAATTAGAAGATAGGATTAAAAATCTAGTATTACAGGTGAGACTATAAGTTAGAAATATAGGATGTAGAGATAAGGATAAAATTCTGAACACCACTAAGCTAAATCCTTGGGAGAATTTTATGGTAGTCACAACTAAGAGTGGTCTCCAAACTCAATAAGAATATAGGAAATATCTCCAATCTTTCCCCAATAAAAATCTATATAAAATTTAAAACCAAACTCTAAAACTTCATGAAATAGTAAATATAAATAAGACCACTGGAATTCTACTGAAGCCTATTATTCCTACTGAAAACCCACAATAAAAATACTTGAAAATAAAAGAAAATAAAAGGATGAAAAATATTTAAGAAGAAATTAAAGGGATACCTATAGTTGTGGGAAAATCTGGTCTAATAATTACTTTTCCATAGATAATTAAAAAGGTAAATTAGGATTATGAACTACTTAAATTTATAAAATATATAATGAAACTAAACATTGATATTCCATTCCTTGATTTTTAATTCTAATCCATTTTTATCTAAAATAACTTAAGAAAAATCTTTTCAAACAATAAAACCTAGGAATAATTTCCTATATATAATATCATAGAGGATTGTAGTGTTTTATTGTAGAATATGATAGCACCAAAACATCAATATCTAGGGAGAATTGTAACCCATTTCATCTTTGAATATATATATTTTTAGTTTAATTGTCTTCTTGATCTCAGAGAAAGTATCAATTTGATTCCATTACCCTTGTTCCATCACTTGAGATTAAGTGTTCCACAACCCACCATTATTGTTTTACAACATGATGATCAATCCATTTCTCACCCAGTTTTTAGGGTGGATGATTTGTTAGTTGGAGTAGGAAATACTTTCTTGACATTTGATTTTCTTATTTTGGATGTGTAATGTGACCAGAAGCTACCTATCATTCTTGGTTATCCCTTTCTTTCACCAATTTAGGGGGTTGTAATTGATGTTACAAAAAGAAAATTAATTTTAAATCTGGTTGAAAAAAGAGTGGAACTCATTGTTTTTAGAAAAATCATATTACCCACTCAGGATCAAATCTTTCCAGAAGATGAGATTTTAAAATTTGAAGGATCCATTGATGAGAAGGGAGATGATTTTTTAGGATTCTAAAAGAAATCAATTTTACACCTGATTTATCTACTCAAACCTACATGGGAATTAGTTATTCAAAGGAAAAAGAACCTTTAGATGATTTTAATGGGGAATACATGAAACAAATATATGAATTTACCTTAAAAACATTTTGAACCCAACTAAGGAATATTTATTTGAGGAGAAATTTGTTTAGATAATTTTAATGAATAGGAATATAATTTCATTTCTTTATTGAAAATGAAACATTATGACCTTGGACCCAAAAAACCCAAGAGTCTTCCCTAAAACCAAGAACCACTAAATCTAGTGCTAAATCCTTGACTACCTCATTTGAAATATTAATTTTTAGGTTAATAATCAACCATGTTATTCATTATCTCATTGAAATTAGAGTTATTTTAAGAGGATAACACATAGGGTGTATGGAGGAAGTTTAAGTCTATCATTTTCTTTTTTATTGTTGATATTAAGGATATTAGTTCATCATACTACATGTATATAATACCCATGGAACCTGATTTTAAACCAAGTGTGGAAGCATAGAGAATACTTAACCCAAACATGAAATAAATAGTCTAAGAAGAAGTAATCATATTGATGGATTCTAGAATAATATTTTCCATTTCACAGAGTCAATGGGTATGTATTATCTATGTAGTTCCTAAGAAGAGTGGAGTGACATTTATAACTAATGAAAATGAATGACAAATTCAAACAAAAACATTGAGAAAATGGATAGTCTACATATACTATAGAAAAATCAATGCTGCCACCAGGAAGAACCATTTCAGAATTCCATTTTAAGAACCAATGTTAGAGAGTTTAGATGGAAATGATTTTTTCTTCTTTCTTGAAGGATATTCTGGTTACAAAAAAAATTTATATTGCTCCCAAGGATTAGAACTAGACCACATTCACTTTTCTATTTAGAACATTTTCCTATAAGAGAATTTCCTTTGGTTTGTGTGGTGCTCTATCAACCTTCTAGAGATGAATGATGGATATTTTCTCAAGATTAATTGAAATGATTATTGAAGTTTTAATTGATTATTTCTCAATAGTTAGTAGTAATTTTGAATTATTTTTTGGAAATTTTGGAATTTATTTCGGAGTGAAGTTATGAAAGAAGATGTGTATTAAACTGTGAAATGTGCCAATTCATGGAGACTGGGGGAATTGTAATTGGTCCCAAGGTTTCCATGGAATAAATTTAAGTTGATAATGAAAATATTAATGTGATTCAGAAGTTTCCACCAGCTGAGAATGTCAGGGGAATTAGAATCTATTTATTCCATATTGGTTTTTATCATAGATCCATCAAGTATTTTTCTAAAATCACAAGGCCTTTATGTTCACTACTAGTCAATGAATCACCATTCACATATGATGAGAATTACATAGATTTTGTTAAACTTATCAAGTAGAATGTTACATATTTACCCATTATAACTACCCCTAAATGGAAACTTCATTTTGAAGTCATGTGTGATTCTAATAACATTGTAGTAGGTGTTGTTTTCGGGAAGATGAAGGAGAAGAAGATTCATGTAATTTATTATTCAATAAATATGATTAATGATTCCCAAAATAATTAATCTACTAATGAAAATGAATTTTCCTTAGTGATTTTTTATCTAGAAAAGTTTATAAAATACATCATCATATCTAATGTTATCATTTTCACAAATCAATCTACCCCCCAATATCTACCAGCTAAAAAGGATTATAAAACTAGACATATGATATGGAATATTCTACTAAAAGAGTTTGATTTATTGATAAAAGATAAAATCAGGCTAATAATGTTGTAGAAGACCATTTTTATGGGCTACCTAACACCTAAATTGAGGGAACGAGGGAGTTAAATTCATCATTCCTAGATGAAAAATTGTTTTATACTTCTAAGAAGAAATTTTCATAGTTTTCATATAATGCTAATTTCCTAGAAGTATGTATTATTCCCAAAGACATTTTATATAATCAAAGTATTAGGTTTATTTTAGATTTAAAATAATATTTTTTTCAGAATATATTCCCTTATTTAGGATTCTCTATGAGGTAATTTTAGAGAGATCCATACATGAGAAAGATATTCTTTCAATAATTGACAGTTTCCATTCAACACCTTAGGGTAGAAACTATAAAGAATAAATTACTTCTCCTAAGGTTCTTTAGGATGGTTTCTATTGACCCAAACTCTTTAAGAAAGAGTCATTTATAGGTTGTTACAGATATCAATCAATGAAAAATATGGGTAGGATGAAAGAGTTACCAAAAAAAGGGATTGAATAGGTTGAAGTTTTTTATTTGAAGGGATTAGACTTTGGGGGTCCATTACCATCCACTTATGGGAATATTTACATACTAGTTGATTTTTATTAAATATCATTGTGGGTTGAGGCATTATCATTACCAAATAACCAGGATAATAGTATCATAAAATTCATCAAAAATAAAATTTTATCAATGTTTGGTGTACCCAGAACAGTTATCGCTAAAAATTGTACTCACTTTAAAAACATAAAATTTAAATGACTTATAGAAAAGTGTGGTTGTGTGCACAAAAATGGTACAACATATCATCCATAGTAAAGTGGATAGTCTAAAGTATCCAATAAAGGATTGAAACATATTTTGAAAAAACTGTTAGTGGTTCTAGAAAATATTGGTCTCAAAAGGGGGATGAGGCATTATGGGCTTATCATACTACTTTCAAAACTCCAATAGTAATTTATTTATATTTTATTATTTTTAGAAAATATTGAATTTTTATTATGTAGATATAACACAAGTTATTTTAAGAAATAAATTCATTGAATTTGGAATTTAATTCTGCTAGATAAAGAAGGTTACTTGAGTTGAGCGAATTAGATGAAATCATGAGATAATTTTATAAAAATTCCCATATCTATAAAGAAAGTAAAAAAAATTGTGATTATATAATTAAAAATAGGAACTTTAAAGTTGGATATATTGTGTTTCAGTTCAATTATAGGATTATTTTTTTCCTGGTAAACTTGAAACCAAATGGTCATAACCCTTTACTATTCTGAGGGTGCTAGTTAATAGGGTTGTTGAGTTGGTTGGGAAAGATAAAATTATGTTTATCATCAATAGGAAAAGAGTCAAGAATTATTTTAATGGGAATGAAAAAGTAATGGCGTTCATATCATTCATTAAAATTTAAACCATTTCTGAAGTCCAACTGGATACTATAAACTTAGTACTTCATGGGATTTAACCCATGGTTCATTGTTATTATTTTTATTTTTTGTTTCTTGTTACCTTGAATAAATTTTTTACTTTGTGACGTTCTTACTTATTCTAATATATTTCATTCTTTTTTAAGAAGATATAATGTCTATGCAATTCATTGAAGTAAAATTTCAAGAAATCAAAAAATCAAAGACGAGTTACTTGATGGAAATAACAGGATAAAAATTATCATAACTTCCATATATGGTTATTTTTTTTGTTGAATATTCATGCTCTTTCTATTTAAATTCTTAGGTTGAAAACATTCAAACCATAAGGTTCCATTAAAATGAAAATGGGAGAGTGATTTTTACTAAACATTAATGATAAAAGCTCCACATTCAGGGGTGTTTTGTTGAATATTTTTTTTAAAAAATAATTCTTATCATCTCATGATGCATGCCTCTTAAGACTATTTGGGAGGGAAAAACCCTCCTTATTTTAGTTAATTTTTTTGAATATGTTTACACCCTTAAATTTTCATATGTTTCTTCTATTTTATTGATTATCATGTTTTTATTTGATCTGAACTGTTAAAATATTTGTTGTGTATTTCAAAATAAAAAGAATTAAATTATTAAAAAAACAAAAATTGGTTATTATAATTGATTGGACTTATGTAAATTGTATTGTTTTTGAGATTTAATATCACCCCTTAAAAACCCATCAACTTCTAAATTTTCAAATTTTTTTAATCAAAATTGTTCTACCTCTTTAGAATTAATCATTGGGGAAAATTTTGAGTTTTAAGTGACTAGGATAGGGGGTTTATATTTGGCTTAGTTGTGCTTCAATAGTTTACACATCAGAAAAAATAAAATTTATTCAACTATATACACATAAAACCCCCAAAAAATTAAAATTCTACCCTTTTGATTATTAAGTCAATATTCATATAAATAATTTTATCTTTTAATCCATAAATGAATGTTGTGTTTTTCTTTAGGTTAAAAAACAATAGCTCTTTTTTCCCAAAAAAGGGTGAAATGTCATGTTTTTTGAGGGATTTCACTTAGTATAAATTTATGGGGATTGATTGATTCCGTAGTGATGTTGTACACTACTCTCAGGAAGATAATATTAAAAAAATAAGAAAAGTAATTTTGATAGGTTATATTATTGGGGATCTAGAACTATAGGTTGAATAATATTGAGTTTGAACATGAACCTAGTTAATTTTACTTGGTAAAATGGAACACCTTAGGGAGACAACTCAATATAGAGTATTATAAATCCTTTTAATCTAAAGGAAAATGGGAAATTGGGATCCTATGGTGAGTCTATGATATAATTTCACTAGGTGTGCTGTTAAAATAAATCCATGGACAAACATAATAGGTACTCTAAAAAGTGATTTTCACAGACTCGTGGATGGAACAAATTTAAATAAAGGGATTTGTAAAAATGAGCTCAATTACTTTAATGGAATATTGGACCCAAATGAAAAAGGAGACAATAGTTTTATATGATACTATTTTGATTTGTATCATCAAAGTGGAAAGTGGAATATTGGTTTGAGAAAACTAAGAGAGAGTGAATGTTGGTTGTTCCACTTATTTTAGATTTTATACAACTTGAATATCTCTTATCTTTACTCCTAGAAATGTAATTTTAACTAGTGTTGAAATAGGGTGGTGTAAATAAATCCCATATGAGGCATGAAATTCTTAGAAATGGATGATTCAATGATTATATTTTTCTTGGGAATATGCACATGAACCTAGGTAGAATGATCATCAATTTTTATTACGAGTATTTATAAATAGATAAATTGAATGATTTTTATTTCATGAGAGTGAAATTAACTAAGTATAGAGGAATTAGATGTTGTATTAATTTATCACTCTTTTCCACATTTTTTGAGTAAAATAAATGGGTTTTAAATATAAAATTTAACTAATAATGGAGAGTATTTTAATATGGAATAAATCTGGTTGAAATTTTTGTTTATTAGATTTCTTAATAAAAATATCTCTTTTTGGTGTTTAATTGGTTAATTTTCTTGTTTTCATTTTGTATATCATTTATAAAAAATTATAATAAAAAATTTAATTGATGAAAAATTCTGAATTTTGTTTTCTTAGGATACCGCAATGCAAATCTTGCAAAGTTTTAGAGTGACAATACCATGATTGATTGACCATAAGACCATTCCAATCAACTGTAAGAATAAAATTCAAAATTTTGAAATCTCATCAATCAACAACATGTTAACCTGATTGAACACATAAACAAAGCTATCTACCACAAGTCCAAATGTAGATAACATCAACTAAAGTGACTGCATCATTTTTTTGGTTGACATAAACTTAAAAAAAATGGACAACAGTGGTAAAATTTTCCATAAAAGAACAAAAGGAGATGCGTTTGTGCCCCTTGTCATGGTCGGTCATCCCAATTGACTGCACCCATGTGCCCACTGAAAATGAATCCCCATGCTTACTCACCATCCACTGTCGATGTCGTGCACTTCTAAGACACTCCCAATCTAAATCAGTACCTCCTCCAAAGAGGATGAAGCTGGTCAGAGGTGTGTCACCATCCACCATTTAAGATTAACCAAACCATCAATGAGGGAGGATGAACCCTTCATATATCTTCTGGTCACCTTTGGAATATGATTGACATTTGAAATAGCAAGAATTTTCATTGTCAGAACTGATCACCGCATCTCCTCTATTATCATCAAGTCACATCCAAGCTACATAATTACTCACCACGAGCAAGGATCTGGGGATGGTTTCATGAAATTCAATACATGTGATACCCCATCTCAAACATGAATACGATAAATTTAGATCAATGTCACTATCCTGAATCCGTATTCATGCCCCTATTATGGGATACCATAGAGTACGCCCTTTTCAAAGCTCAACTGACACCATTTCAAAAGAAAATTTCAAAGGGATTGAATCTTGACCTTGAACTAAGAAATATCACTTGAAAAGATACGCTACTCAAGACCATGGAACCTATGACACTTGACATATCATATTTTCAGATAGGGTGAGCTGGTAAAGGCTTTGAATTTTATATGCCTTCAAGATAGGCCCATCAAAAGAGGCCCAATATTTTCAATCCTAAGCCCATGAAATAATTTGAGCCTAGTCACTTGGTACATTTAACTCCATACATGAAGCCTATGTAGAATATAATGATTTCTCTATTTAAATACAAAGCTTAATCGTAGTTGGAAAAATGAATTTCCAAGGAATATTTTAAATACACTAACCTAAAGAAATTAACATCATCTAATTTTAAATGTGGTATTAATATAAGTAAAAAATAAGTTGAATAAGAATTTGATGATTGGATCGAGAAAATGGTTTTGGTTTAAAAAACAACTCATTACATTGAAAAATTCTATTATTATTTGATTATTTTATATAGGTGAATACGATTGATATGGTATCTACTTTTACTTCATTCAAGTATAACATGTGGAGAAAAACTACCCTTTTAATATTTTAAGTAGTAGATATCATTTAATTACTATAAATCAAGAAGAAATATTTTTTATTTTTTTACTTTCTATCTACTTACCATCTAGAATTCCATCTGGGAAGAGGAGATGTTATACAAGGGAAAAACATTAGGAATAATTAAGAAGTTGTTTCTGATTTGGAATCAGTTTCTTCATGGAGTGGACTAATGGAATTTTTAGTTGAGAAACTAGAGGCTCCATTCATCCACAGGTTAGTCATTCAAGACAAATGACCATCCACTTTTCAGCAGAACCAAAAACACTTATGCATGAATGAAGAAAAAATAAATAAATAAAATACATAATAAATAAATAAGAACCAGCCAATAAAATTCCCCTATTCAATCCCCAGACTACTTCCTATATGATTGTGATATTTTAACTCATTATTTTGTTGTTTATTGTTTTGATGCTTCCCTATTTTTCCCACTAAACAAATTTCATCACCACCATTTACTTTCAGAATTTTACTTTTACTTTTCCCCATCACTATTTTGTTTCCTTGTTTGTGATATTACTTGGTCACACACAACACAACTTTTTTTGGAATTCCTTCCCATTGGATCAACCCATATACACTACTTCACAAGTTTTAAATAGGGTTTACAAATTTTAATTTTCCTCAAACCTAGTAACAACCTAGGTACCATCCAATGAACCTTTTACCATTCCTACCATGATGCGTGAACACTTGTTGGTTTCAACCCATCCTAGGTTAAAATTTCACAAATAATAAACCTTAGAGGTTTTAACCTACATCTATTTCACCCATACTTATTGATAAGATATATTTTCTTATAAAAATGTTATATATGTCTTTTTATGGGTGTATTTTCAGTCCCAACATTCATATTGTTGTAATATTGTGTTCCCTAGACCCAACTATACCTTACTTTTTTATTCCAATTTCAAGTATACTATAAGATATGCATGATGTATTATTACCATTTTAGTAGAGAAATTTATGTATAGAATATTTAATGATAATGTCAATATATTAATTGTTATATCAAAATGTTACATAACATTACATTCTAGAATGAGAACCTTGAGATACTATGACATTAATCTTAAACACAAGTCATATGTTCTATATAAATCATTATGAGTGGACATGAATGATGTCTGACTATCAGGTGATGGGGGATCATAATTATTGATAATTTTTCTCATGAAGTTATAACTTGGTTATCTCTAGTAGTTGAGATCATGATGATAGACCCTATAATAGGAATGAAACATGTTTTGGGCGTTATTTAATATTCTTATATATAGACATGTGTATGGGTCTGCTAACTTGAGATCATTATCAATGTGTGAAATTTTATTATGTACTTTGATGCAATAAAAAACCCATGATAATGAAATTATAGCGAGGTTTCTTGTGTTGGGTGCGTCAATTGTGGTATGGCATTGGTTGAATGATCAAGAAAGATTTTTTCACTTCTAAGTTGAGGAAGTAATGTATCTCTAGCTAGGTTGATCATGATGGTAGTAGCTTCATAAATCTAATTCCATGGTAGTTGAGTGTAAATACATCCAATTAGATTAAAAATTAATAAAGTGAGAAGGGATGATGACACAAGTGTGAATCCTTCTATATAAGATATCTAAAGACAAAGATATTTTATTACATAGTGCATGTTCCTTGGTAGGTTATCATTACTATGAATACTCCTTATCTTTTTAGAGCCCATGATGGGTTGCTATATTCCTATTATAGTCTATGAATAACATTCACTACTATTGAGATATGGTCCTAGAGGGTCACAAAAAATATTGTATTCAAGACTCATCCATATTATAGTGTACAGATATATAGGACATGGTGGGACCCACCACAGGGGTTCGAGATTTTCCTAAAGATGTATGATCGTCAACTAAATAATTAAATCCATATTATTTGATTTAAAAATAATTGGAAATGAATTTATTTATTAAATTTATTTACAAGTATTAATGTAAATACTTGGAAAATATTATACGAACAAATATTAGATTAAAATATTCAAGGTTCATTTAATATTTTCATGAAATATGAGTTGAGTTAATGTATTGGGTTCTATAAAGTAATAATTTTTTTATATTAAAACAATGTGATAAAAGTATAATTGATATTTATGACTTGACATAGTAGTTATAATATATCATTAACATAGTGTGTTAAATATTTGGGGGCTGAGGAGCTTTTTTAGGGAATATCTTGACTCAATATAAATAAGATGAGAGAGGCTGTTTCCAATAACTATTCATGGAGATCTATTGAGAGATTCTTTCTCCCATCTACTTTCTAGAGAGAGAATCTCTTGATCAATATGATCAAATTGAGATATCCCTCACACACAGCTAGAAGGGCGATGCTGTGATTGGTGGAATGTTGAAGGAATCATCAGATCACCACGATAGCACATGTAATTCAAAAATCGACGCTCCTATGGTTTTTTAAAGCACATGTTGACAATCTTGAGAGATTCTTATTTAGATCCACTAATCAGTGATTTCTTGAAACATTAATATTTCAAACATAGAATCAGATCAAACGTGGTATTTATGGATTATTTTTGTCTTAAAGTTATTCATGCATGATCCTCAGGCCTTACCAGGGAAGTTCTTCCTTTAGATAATAATATTAAATCAATTTCTGGTGGAAAAACATTAAATCCTCAGTCTAAAAACGATTTTTGTGCTCCCCTGTACCTTCAACTATTCTATATTCCTATCCGACTTCCCAATACTTAACTTAAATACATCACTCAAATAATATTCAATAAAACCCCAACCCATGAGACCAGATCTTGAGACCTGAGTCTAGATGCCACATGGCCTCAATCACTTCCCTTGATCAGTAAAGTTCATTAACAAGTGGTGAGGGATATGAGATGCCCTGGGTAATTATTTTTCCTTAAGAATAAAACCATAAATCATATATTCTCTTATAAAACATTTTTAAATTAAAATTCATTTTTAAAAAAAACTTTAGGAGTGGAAACAAAATTGTCTAAAAAACCAACAACAATCCACAATATAAAATAATATAGAAGATTCATAGGTTAACATTGATAATAAAATACACAATCCACAAACCACAATCTACTATCTCTTTTTCCACTCATCACTTATGAAGAATGATGTCTTACCTTTTCCTATATCACATTCAACCATGTCTACATGCCTATGGATGTGGACATACAGGGGTGGGTATAAAATTAGGAGGATTTACCCATGAAACCAATAAAACTACTTAAAATATTGATTTCATCATACAATTATTATAAACCATGATAAATGAAAGGATATTTAATATAACAACACTTGACTTGACCAATTTTCAAAAACCAAAAGAAATATTTAGAAAATGATTCCACAGTTTTACAAAAGAAACATCATTCAGATAAAAATACATTAGTTCCATAAAACCACGTTTCTCCTAAAAAACATAGTATAAAGATTCCTATTTTTCAAAAGATCCAAAAAATTCTCATTTTCAAAAATATTTAGAAAACCCAATTTTCTAAAATCTGAAGGTAAAACCCATGTACCAAAAAATTAATTCAAATTTCTAAGGCTTCCCAAACATTAGTAAATGAAAAAAATTATTTTTTATGCTCTATTATTATCCATCATTACAAGGAATGAACGATATTCATACATCCAAACTCAAACCACAGTGAGTGTCATTTTTCACCCTAAATTATCCCAATATTTTCTCAAAATAAAATAAAATTTTATTTCAAAATATGTTTCATATATAATTTTTATACCCCCCAAAAAAATAATCATAAAAATCATTTACATATATGAAACGTTATTATTGTTATTATTTTTATTTTTAAAAAATATATAATAAATAAATATATATAGAATGAGTATACTGAAATTATATTTTATACAAAATATAAAAATGATGTATAAAAAATAATATTTTCATCCTAAATTTTTGAACAAGAGAAAAGATGACCAAACATGGTGGCTCAGGGTTACTCTACTACCATCAACTCACTAGCCAAACCTGAATATATTTTTCAATCTAAAAACGATTTAGTATACAAAAAAAACCATCTACATATTTAGGGAAAAACTGATATCATTTTGTGTTTCTTATCCTTTAATGGATGTGGTTCTTATCCTTATTTCTTATCCATTTGGGAGTAAGGATTCTCCATCAGACTTTATTTTTCGCACTATTTTTTTGGATACTCTTGTTTTTTATATTTCAAAAAAAATTTGAAACCATTCATTATAAAAAAAGAAATTAAAAACAAGATACCATAGCTATAGGAACTTGTCATAATTGAAGTTGGATATAACATAAATTGGAGGAATATATTTATGCTAAAATTTGGTTCAATGAAATGCCTATATCCACGAAAGGGAGTGTGTGTACATTACTATTCCTCACCAAATAAATGTCAAATTAGAACCCTAATTATAATTTAATTAGATAAAATATCTATTTCAAGAGTAATTGACTATAATCATTCATTGGGTGGTTCAGTTACCTGAAAAATTTTCCATTGCTTCAAGCTGCATCTTCTCATTTTCTTATCAACCAAAGAAAACACCACAAACTAGTAGTCAACCAAAGAAAAATCACCTACAAATGGAATAATCTTTCCATAAGTTGCTACATCCATAACTGACTACAAAACTGGTAGTGACACATATAAATATTTCCCTTACAACCAATTTTTGGTAGAACCTAAACATGTAGGCTTCCAGTTTCTCTTTTGTTAAAACCATTTTCATCACATCTGCTTAGTTATCATTCATGTGGATTATTTTAGTTTTCAAAAAAAGTCTTTCAAATCATTTTCTATCTTGTGATATTGAATATTGTAGTGATTGGACCTATAATTAAATAATGAAATCTTGTTGAGTTGAATAATAACTGAATTCCACAGTAGAGAGAATAATTATTTTGAATTTTTCCCTACTATTATAGATATTACATCATCCAAAATATATTTTTACAACCTTCAGTGATTGAGAAAAAACTTTTCATTTATGATAAAAAGGAAAATCACTTACGAAGCCTTGATTACTGTGAAGTTTATCTCATTTTAAATGATCCCTGATATTTGTAGATGTTTTTTGGTTTATATATAATTTACCATATTTAGATTTATAAATCCTTATAAAATAGGTTTATCACTTCCAAAATATAAACAATGAATGGATGAACCTTGGTGATACCATAATATCTATTTGGCTTTTTTCCAATGATCCTTTCAAATATTTGATAATAATATCCTAAAAAATTGAAAAATTTAGCTAAATTTGGTATGGGACACACCATAACATTCATTAAATTTACAACTATTAATAAATAATTATTTTTATTGTTTATCCTTTTTCATCCACATTTGATGTAATTTGGCTTGTCATGGGATTGGAAAGACATACACGATGAGTAATAACCTTTTTACCCTTCCTCAAAAGGAATATTTTACGAAAAATATCAATGTATCATTCATGATATAGTTAAATCAAATATTTCTTTATTTCAAAGAAGCTAGGAATACACAAAAATTCTCTTAAGTCTTTCATTTCAAAATATTCAATCAACTCATTTTTAAACCTATCAATCATGGTGATATAAATATAAATTATTATCATATCATCATTACAATGTAACAAAATATAATTAAATCACTATAAAACCCCATTTTATTAAAATGTAGTGATCATATTTCATTCTTATGTACTAATTTTTCTATATAAACTAGTAAAATTTCTTATAAAATAATCTCAATGTGTGTTTTAGATCATAAAATATTTTCTTAAGTCTACACAACTTGTTTTTTTTTCACTTGAAAACCATCAAGTATATCCACACACACATATATATCCTTTTCTAGTTCACCATGTAAGAATTTTGTCTTTACATAAAGTTATAACACCACTATGTTGAGATTTTCTTGTTATGAAAGAACAAACCTCATAGAAGACATTTTTACTACATTAGAAGATTTTTATTAAAGTTAATACCTTTCTTCTAATCAAATATTTTTAAAACCATCTTTCCTATATAGTTTAGTTTTGATCTTACATTTTCTTTTTTGATTCTATATGGTAACTTGTTCTTAGTTTCTTTTTTCTTTTTAGAAACTCTACCAAGTTAAATGTCACTTTCTTGTTCAATGATATCATATCCCCTAAAAAATAAATTTTTCCATTCCATATTCTGAAAGTGAGCATCAGATACAAATGTGGTGTGTATCTATGAATTGGGTATCATCCTATGGGGAATATTCTTAACTATTTATTGGGTGGGATAAATTATATATTATTATATGAAATATGTATATTATTATATGGAGACATATTACATGTTGGTGATGAATCATCTGTGTTTGTAATCTCTCCCCCAATTTCTTGAATTGATTATAGAAAGACTGGTTGTAGATTGAATTTAATTGAAATGGATTATAGATTCTCTAGATTTTCTAGCTTCATAAAATTGTCTATTTTTTGAACCTTATGAAATAATAAATCTCAAACTTCTAAAAGTCTTATTATTGATAAATTCCCATAGTTTATAGAAAAAACCTACATGATCTTGTCCTAAAATGATGCACTACTTTCCCTACCCATCTATCTTCACTGGCCTGTCCTCTAGGATGTGTACAAAATTCCTATATCCAAATACTCTCATGTGGTTGTATTAAATTTATTTAAATATCCTAAACATTTTGGGTATATCATAGTTCAATGGAACTGATGGAGCAATTTTTATAAGATCTACCATATTCCTTATCCCACCCAAATGAGTTTATGAACTTTTCATTTGATATCATGTACCCGACACTCTTTTAGATGGTTTTTTATCCCCTCAACATCACCATTATATAGACATGTATTTGGTACTAATATTTCCAACTTGATGATAAAATTAGTATAGTAATCCTCAAATATACCATGGTACTCTCCACCATTGTCTACACACACACATTTAAATCCTATAATATAATGAAAAATAATGGATCCCTACATACTTTAGATCAATGTACTAAAACCGGGGAAACATATAATTAAAATTTAGAAAAACATCCTTGAACTAGAGTTTTTTTCACCATCACCCAAACATTTTCTCACATAATACAACTTATCATAATTAACTATCAACCACATGGACCTTTACCTTAGCTAGATCACTGATCATAAGGTCTAAATGTGAAATGATATGCCCATGTAGGGTGATAGTTTAAAACCCATTAGGACACCACCAAAAGTCCTTAACATATTTTCATAATATAAATAATTGCATGCCA
Organism: Viscum album; assembly: GCA_963277665.1. Classification (NCBI taxonomy): domain Eukaryota; kingdom Viridiplantae; phylum Streptophyta; class Magnoliopsida; order Santalales; family Viscaceae; genus Viscum; species Viscum album. The sequence continues at coordinate 493,199,727 of OY728166.1, forward strand.
CGAAATAAATAAATGCATAAGTAAATAGTAATTAATCACACAAGTTCACACATATGACTGGTCCTTGAAAACCAAATCTACCTTATTTGGATCCATGCTAGATGGAATATCATGTGTTGGTTAGATGTGATCATAAAACCATTCACCTATCCATATCCTCCTTAATGGGTTGGTGACATGTGCCATTAATGAAAATTCTATTGTCGCCTTAGTTTATAGCCTTAGGGAAAGACACCACAAAGAATTGACCAAATCTCACATCTATAAGGAAAGCCATCACACCACATGTTAAATCAAACTCACAGATCTAGGGAAATCCATCATATCTTCCATGCCCCCCTCCAAGGGAGTGCATATCCTTCATGGATCAACCTGGTCACTCAATTTCATGTATATAGAAACCATACATTTAAGACACAAGCTACAATAAGGGAGTATATAGTCATATCATGAAAATAAAGAGTCATATCAAAAAAACATCTATATGTGAATCATTTCAATCATATGTTTCAGGGTCCCTACAAACATTCCACATAATCATATTAAATAAACATATATATATTCCTTATATGATAAAGACTCCCAAAATCTTGCACAATGATATTTTGGGGTCAATAATTGCTTCCCGAGTCACATTTCATGTCAATGATCCCTAGATCAATACCTATTCCATCATGTGAGAACTCTAAGATCAATATATAATAAACCAAAAAAGGCAGGACAATATTAGATATTCCTGGGAAGAATCATTGACATTAACAATCTCGGTCCAGTCAAGAAGTAGATGTCAATTCTCTAGATTAAGTTGTCATTTCTATAAACGATCGAAAATTCTATTGTTAGATCATGATCGAAATATTAGATCTAATTGTATCATCAATGATCTATGGTTCTTCACAAGACAAATAGGAAATATCTAGTGAGATCAAGATGAAAAGAGAAAAATAATTTCATACCTTTAATTCTCACAAACCAATACTTCTAGATTCATCATAATTTGAGTTTTAGTCGAGAAGAATCACAAAAAAAAACCGAACAGAGTCTCATGGTTTGGGATACCTAGGTGTAAAAGAAAAAATGAATATATTCTATGAGGTTTTGGTTTTAAAAATTAATTTTTGGATTCATTGAAACTCTACACATGTTTTACTAAACAATGTTCTGACTATGTGTGGCTTACTACCTCTTCTAGGAACTCACATGGTTTTTGCTGTATAGTTTGGATACACTATCTGGTATACAATGTTACAACCATGTTTTTTCACATGTCTTGAGTTACATAGTTTTATAGGGATGTTTCATGGTTATCTCTAACCATGAACCAACTTTGTTCCACCCACTGTAACTGTCAATCAAGACACACAATTTCTTCAGGAGGAATACATGGTTTTCCCTAACCCTAAGAAAACAATGCACCTCATTGAATGCATTCAAGCCCCTATAAAACCATATAAAATCGACTCGATACTTCAAATAAAAAATTTATAACTTAAAAAATTGAAATAAGGGATAAAAATAAGGTTTAAGGTACTTAAATAGTCTAGGGTGATCAAATATCAACTTAAGGACTTCTCATCCTCGAGATGTGTCTCTAGAGTTTCTACTAAAACAAATTGGGCCATCAAACTTCTACATCATATTCAATCTCCCAACTATCCTCTTGGATACATATATATGAACACATATTTCAAACAAGAGGTACCATCTTCCCACTCAACACCTTCTCACTCTCATACAAAATATGTATCGATCACTCCCCAAAAGAATCATTAAGTTCTAACTCATTGTCCTCACTATAAATGACATGTTAAGGATTAGTATCATACTTATAAATTTCAAAAACATGGAATAAAAGATTCATACCATGGTATTTTGGAGGATGGTCCAATTGATAGGCTATTGTACCAATGCATTCGATGATCTCAAATGGTTTAACAAACCACACAACCAAATTATCCTACCAAAAAAATCATCGACATTATAATTAAGGAGATTCACAATAGAAGACCTAGTTTCATACATCAAACTCCAAAGGTCATTTCCCATGGTCATCATAAAATAAATTTCTACTCCGAGCATTAACTAGATGCTTCTAAATCAACAATAAACATTCTAGGGTCTCCTATAACATACTTATCCCAAAAACTAAAGACTCATCGACCTCATGCCCTCATTGAGGTGATCAACATGTCTGACCTTAGCAAGAATTAAGTAGATCCTTCTAAATCAAATTCTAGAAAATATTATTGAAGGTTAATTACATCATGGATAAATGATTATCCCACACTCCACTACAATACAGAACACATGCCCAGAGAATATCCTCCAAGTCTTGGATCATTTTCTCTAACTTCCCATTGGTCTATGAATAATTTTTTATACTCTGCTTCAATTAAGTCATCATCAAATTCTCCACACCATTCCAAAACCATGAATTAAAATGTGCATCTATATAAAACACTATTCTCAAGGACACTCCATGAACCAAAAAGATATCTCAAATATAGAGCTTTCTTAGCTCATCCATCTAATGAGTCTCCCGAATTAGAAAGAAATGTGTCAACATGGTTATCCAATCTATGATAACACATATGATATCTATTATTCTTGGGGTTCTAGGATATACTATGATGAATTCCATCATCACTTTATCCCACCCTAGGCATCAGACGTGGATAAAGTAACCCACTAGTCCCCTAATGATCATCTTTGATCCTATGATATGCCAATTATTTAGGGACAAAGCTTTTAATTTCCCACTTTATGAAGGGAAACTAGAATCATCCCCATATGATGTCATGATACTTATTCGTTAACCCTAGGTATACTCCCCTTTAAAAAGAATGTGAGTCCCTCATTATCTCTTCTCTCATAGAATAATTAACCACTAATCTTCCATGGACATAAATCACATCACATCCATCTAAGGTCAATCAAAGAATAGAAGAATACATTGATACTCTACCCAATGACTCGGAAAAAATATTTTGGTCATGTTGGGAGAAGATATTTTGAAAACTCTTATGGTATTTATATATAAATAATCTTTTACTAAAGAGGTAATGTCAAAAACAATTCAATACATGAACAATGGTAGCTAACTTTAGTTCACGAGTAGGGTAGTTCCACTCATAAAGCCACATCTGGTGAGACCCATAAGAGACTACTTGATCATTTTTCATCAAGATTTATCATAATCCATCCCCATAAGAATAGCAATACATTTTTCACCAAATTCTAGATTGAGGAAAATTAGAATCGAAGCTGATGTAAATATTTTATTTAGTTCTATGTTGTCTTCTTCACATTAATTTTTCCATTTAAAATTTTCTCCCTTATTGGTAATCATGGTCATGGGTTCTTCCAAAATGGGAAATTTATTGAATGAAAAACATGTAGTATCAGTATACTATAAGGAGAATTAAAATATCAAAGAAATTTAAGTTCATTACCAAGATATAAAAACCTATACCATTATTGGATCAATAGAAATTCCCAACATAGATATAACATGCCCATGGAAACACAACTGATGGACCCAAACATGAAATTTTAATAGCCTGACATTAAGTCAATTTTCTAAAGAATACTCAATATAATCTCACAGTGTCTATAATGTGATATCACATTCCATGAATAAACCAAGATGTCATCTTTGAACACAATAATGAAAGATTCCAAGTATGGGAGAAAGATCCTATTCAATTGGTCCATGAACACTACTGGAGTATTTTTTAACCAAAAAGGTATAACAAGATACTCATAAAACCCATATCTAATCCTAAATGTTTTCTTTATTATATCATAATACCTAACTCAAAGATGATGGTACCACATCCATAGATCAATCTTTGATAAATATTGGGCGACCCTTAACCGGTTAAACAATTCATCAATACTTTCCAATGGGTACATGTTCTTCATAGAAATTTGATTTAACATATTGTATTATACTCACAACCAAATACTACCATTCACTTTATTAGATAATAACACTATAAAACCTTATGTACAAGTGATCAATTTGATAAATCCATTTTTTTTAGATCCTCAAGTTATTCCATAATCTCTTTATACTTAGTAGGTGCTATGTGGTTATATGGGATTTAAATAGGTTGAACACTAGGAACATGTTCAATTTCATACTCAATCAACCTATCCAATTAAAACTAGATAAATAATCTATAAATGGGTCATGGTATTGGTCTACCATATGAGTAAAATATGAGGTAGTCATTTTATATTCTATAGTAAGGATCTTACCAACCAATTATGCTGTAATTTCTCCAAACTGACTAGGGTCTAGTCCCACTTTGCCTGCTTCATCATATCATTCATCATTCAACACAAACTTCTATCCCTTAAGCATGATAAAGGAAAATCATCACTAATAATATTCGAATTTTGGATTATAACTTGTAAACCTATCGCTGCCAAGGATCACATTAAAGTAATAAATCTCTAGAGTTATAAAATCCTAAACATTCTCATAGCTAAGAAGCACTATGAGAAGTTCTTGGAAAATATTTATGTGATCCAATTTATTTTATAATGGTTCATATATTGAGATAAAATTATGTGGGAATTTAATTAATAAGTATAACCCATAAATGAATTGATCATATTTTAATGAATGGAAAGTTCATGTATCAAACAAATCAACATATAGTGTAATTATAATCAAGATCATAACTTGAACTGTTAGAGGTCCTTCTTCTCTATCAGATAGAATCTTTTTAGATGTATAAAATATGTTTGTGTTATATCCACGACCTCTACCATGAGGTTTGTGAGTCACCAAATTCACAGAACCCTCTATTAAAAATCTCTACCCACATCTTGGGTTGGCCTCACTGAGCCCAATCGGGAATCATTCACATAGAGCTACTCAAAATGAATTACCTTTCCCCACCAGTGAAAATTTATGGGAGGTTTAATCTACATTTGAGACAATTTTTCTTTTAGACATAAATATAGAACATTGAAAAACTATCTACTATAGAGGGAGATGAAGAATATTTTCTATTCTCTGACTATCATCCAAATTCCTAGTGTATTTCCTATAATTTCCTCTTCCAATTTAAAGAATAGGTAACTATGGTAGCATCAGAAAATCCACCAGTTAGTCTACTAAAATTTGAAATAAGACTTGTAGTTTTATCTTCCTCCAGCACCATCTCAATCCTCAAATATTTATGAATCACCTCAATAAATGTCTTTAAATAAAAATTCTTAACCAAAATCATCATATAGGTTTGAATACCAATCTCAGAATTTGTGAACTTCAGCTCCCCATTACCATCTAACAAAGGATAAAAACAAAGTAGCATGATGAATCATATAGAATATATTGATACTAAAATATCCCCTTATTTAATATCTATAAAATCATGAGTATGATCCAATATTATCATATTAGGGAATAATTCCTCATATAGGTCCTTAAAATTTTACCACATCATCTCGTCATATCTTCCTTCCTAATTCATAATGCCCCACCACCTTCTTCCTTGTCCTCGAAGCATAAAATAAGTCATTACCACCTTTTAATACTCTAAAGTCTCCACCAAGATAAATATCCCTTTAATAATGTCTATCGAGTCTTCAACATCATAGGGGACTCTAGTTCCCTAGAATCATGGGGGTTATTGTAGTTGAAATTCATGAGCCTGGTCAACAATTTTCCTTAGAGATTTTCTACCCTACATAGGAACTACCTGAAAGTGTATGGGTTATATTGGTATTATGGATTGAACTATTAGGGAAGCTAAAGGAGAATGCCCAGCTATACCATCTTATATAATAGGTTAAGAAATAAGGGCATCCTCTCTTGTGGGATCATTCTGATTAGCATCCATAGTGGTTCCATCAGATATTTCTAAGGTGATATTTTCTAATAATCCAAAAAAATCCTATAAATGTTCAAATAAACAATCTAAAGAGATAATTTGATAGTCTAAAAGTATACTCAAAGGAAAAAATACAGCATGAGACTCCGCCTAGGTGGATACCCAAAACTACAAGGTAAAAACCCTTTAGCACTACCCATATCCAATGCCAAGTCTTTAGTACCTTCATGTTAATTACAACAATATATACTCCATAAGAATAGTATTCCATGGTTTGTGTAATTAAATTTAATTAATAATATACCAATATAGAAAAAATAAAAAATTTAAAAATACTTTTAATTAACTGAATCCTATCTACTGAAAAAGAAGACATGTGAAATGTGAACATACTATCCTAATCCTGGTTAATGAATGAACCCAAAATCCAATAAATTAGGACACCATCACTAAGTTCATCACCCCTGGTGAAATAAATAAATGGTGACAATTAAAAACAAGAACCACAATACCACTTTTTCTGGAATCTCAGAGGTATATTATATAGTGCTGGGTAGATACTAACATAGTTACCCTACACAATTCCTAACTATACTATCTCATATTTACCAAATTTAAAATCACGGGAAAATAAAGGAAACAAGTTCTATGATTCCTTTTTTTTCAAATCCCGTACTGAATCACCAGGTTTGAATGGAGTACCACATAACCTCATGCACGCCACCCTATATACAAGAGGCTACTGTATAGTAGTGAGGACCTAAGAAGAATCATGGGGAGACAATGAACTCAGTAAAAAAATCGAATAAAATAGAAAATAATAATAATAATAATAATAATAAGGGAATTCAAAAATCCAACATACAACACCATAATGGGGAAGCGAATCGGCCCATACTATAACAATATGAAATTCCAATCATGTAATCCAAACCAAAAGAAATGATCCCCACATACGAGAGATAAATTTAATAAAATAGGGAAAATAACTATGTAACATATGAAAAAACATATAAGACCAAGAGTCTTAATAGGAATTGCCTCACACCATCCTGCCACTCACACTCAATTTCTCAATGGAGGTTCCTTGAACATAGTTGTATCCCTGATCATAAAATTAACATGTGAACTGATATGCCCATAAAATATGTGAGTATAAAAATAAATAGGACACCACCATATTTAAATAAAATATGTTAAAAATTTACACAAGTTCATCTCATGACATTAACCAATGAAGAAGTGAAAAATAAGAAATCATACTTGTTCACACTTATAAACGACCATTTTAAATCAACTTTACCTATTTTGGCTCAATGAAGGAGGGATTATCATATGTTAGCCTGACATACTTGGTCAACCCATCACCTATCTATACCCACCTTGAAGGGGTATTTATTTCTATTATTAAAGTAAATACTAATGTTTACTCGGTTCACAATTCTGTGGAAAGCCAAAGACCACATGTTGACCCAATATCTTAGATCTCAGGAAAACCATCTCACCACATGATGACCCAAAATCATGGATCTATGGAAATAAATCATGTCATTCATGCACCCACCCTCTAAGAGAGTGGTTATCCCACACCTCTCAATCTTGTCACTTAATTTCAAGGATAGAGAATCCATACATACAACACATAAGCTACAATAAAGTATTAAAAAATCATATCATGTCAAGAAAGAGTTATATAGAAAACACACATCCACATATGAATCATTTCAAGAATTGGTATCATGGGATACCCTTTCACACCACAAAATCATGTCAAAAAACATTATATATAGGATCCATATGGTAAGGACTACCAAGACCAAGTGAAATAATGTTACGATGTCAAGAACCACCTCCCAATTCAAGCTTTACATCAATGATCCCAAGATACATCCATATTCTATCATGTGAGAACTTTGGGATCATGTTATAAGAAGAAAACCACCCTAAATAGGTAGTAATAGATAAGAAATAATTAGGAATACCCGCTTACATAAAATACCTGGGCCCAGTCAATATGTAGATGCAAATTCTCTAGATCCAGTTATCATCTGTATAAATAATCGATAATTCTCTCGTTAGATGATGAAAGAACTCCTAGATTTAATCATAACTACCAATATATTCAGGTTTTCCAAAGATAATTAAGAAATATCTAACAATATCAAGAATAATAAAGAACAATTATCATATAACATAAATTTTCAAATCCTATAGCATCAAAATTCAATAGAGTAGGACTTTGAAGGGAGGAGAATCACTAAAATGACCACTAGATTCCCAAAGTTTGAGTATCATAGAGATTGAAGGGAAAATAGGGATATTTTAGGAGGTTATAGGTTTAAAACTCAAATTTATTATTATTTAAAACTATATTCATAGTTTATTAGAATGCTTTACTAAAAAGTTAACCAATCCTATTAGGTTTACTGCCTCTTCCGGGAAACCACAATGTTTGGATGCATGGTATGGTAAACCATGATTTCACCTATATCCTGAGACACATGGTTTTATATATAATTCACATGGTTATATATAACATTGAACCACCAATTTTACCAATCCAGTAAGCCACATTGTTTTTTAGATAGTACCACAAGATTTTCCATAACAATTCTCAAACTATTCACCCCCTCAAAGGCCTCAAAACTCTCTAAAACCATCCAGAATCTACCCCAGAATTCACCCAAGAAAATAATAATTCAAAAAAACCCAAATAAGATATGAAAGTAATGAATAATGTACCTAGAAAGTATATACCATTATAATCTGATCATTTGGTTTCAAATAAAAACACATACTCTCATAGACTGATCACCAATTAATATCGAAAAATAAATAGCACCACTTAGTGAATTGGTTATCATCAAAAAAACATTTTCATGTATCAAATATAAATTGTTTTCTCTTTTGGATATTAAATAAATATGAAAATAAAATATTTATTTTTTCTCATGATATAATAAATACAAGTATACAAATGTAAACCTTTTATTCCCTAAAAGAGACACTTCTTGGAATCATTCTATGTCCTCTATCACTCATGTAGAAAATATGTCTGTTCCATACTTCTATAAGAACTACTTTTTGGGATATATTGATTTAAACACTACATATCATGGAATTTTTGGGTTGGTGATATATATTTTTCTTCCATTAAACCATTACTATGGTACCATTGGTAAGCTTCCAATTTATATCATTGAAGGATCCAACATAACCATCATTATCAAGAATTTCGTTGGATATCATATTGAGGGGAATATGAGGAACAAGATTTTAATCTTTAAATAATAACCTATATCCAATATTAATCTCTAGATAAATATTATCAATAAAAATAATTTTTTATGCACCATTATTTCTCATCATCACAGGTCTAAAACTCCCAATATAGTAAGATGTGAAGAAATCTCATATCATAGTGAATTTTTTGGAGGCACCTAAATAAATCACCCACATAAAATTATGGATTTCAATGCTTACCTAATAACATTGCTAGATAATAATGATATTATCATTGAAAACTACTAAATCAATATATTTTGGCTTACCAACCCAATTACTTTACTCTTCCATGAACATATGACAGTCTCTAATGAAGTTCCCATGATTTCCATAATGGTGGGACTTTATTTTTTATATAGATCTACGTTATAAATTTTTACTCCATCGTTGATTTTAGTCATGGAGTTCCTTTTCCTCTACTTTTACCTCCCATTTATTTTTTCTTTATATTTTAGTGAAAATAGATTCTAATTATGGATTATATCCCACATTTTTTCTTTGGGATTATTTATTCAACATTTTTCCCTTCATTATTTTCAAGGTTATATTTCCATTAAGTGCTTAATTAAACACTAAAACTACTATTACAGATTCCTCTATATTATGTGGAATCCATTATCCAGACAAAAACATAGTTCTAATAAATGGAATACCTTTATCGGTGTAAAAATGACTTTATTTTTCGTTTTTAAACCATCTAATTATTATTGGACATGTCGTTGAATTCAGTTCCAATGCTAGAAAAAATATTGGGAGTCATGAGAACTTGATAATGTAGGTATAATATATATATATATATATATATTATACAAATGTGTTTGGAAATGTTGTTGTATCTTTTAAGAGTGGACTTGGATTGGAAATCAAAGATTTTGGTTGAGTCAAGAAAATGTGTTTTACCTTAGGTACTATCAAAATTCAAATTTCATTGGTCCCTATGATGGTGTGCAGTTGTGGGTGGATTAAATGAAATTAATTAAAAAATTTCAATCATTTATCTGACCTAGTGATGACCCATTTAATCCATGCTTAAGAAAATCTATTGTTTTAACCATATATCCCCTAGGGATATGAGATATGATATGGGAGAGCTCTCTACGTGAGATAAGAGAATCAAATGATTCATAAATAACTTCACGGGATTACCAATGATAATAGTGTGAATAAATTCCCCACAAATTATCTATCTATTTTTGAGGTAGTACATTATTATTTTGGGATTTTCTCTCTTTCATGTTAAATTTTAAAAATGTTTAATCAATTTCTCCCATCTCATCAAATTGATTGTGGTCATATCAACTTATTTTTTCCCTCATCACATTTTAAGGTTATTTAACATAAAATGTTTCCGATTCAAACTTATTTATACTTATTTTTTGTTTCACCGTAGTTGGTAGATAGGATCATGAGGGCCACCATATTTATGAATTTCTTTATATTGATGGACCACCTTGTTTAATGTATTCATTTCCATCTATGATTGGTTGATGATATAACTAACACATGTCTCATTATAATAATGATCAAATCATTGATATTTTTTTGAATTTGGATTAGTTATGGGAACCTTATAATATGATAGAATCATTGAGTGGTGGCGGAATCATGAGAAAACAATGACGATGATCTATTTTATGAGAGTAGATATACAAGTGTGACATGGTTTAATGAAAAATTAGTTTTTAGTGACTAGTAGCTAGAATTCAATATCCAGTGGATGATTATCTTGGAATGATGTGGTAAAATAATATTTAGTAATGTTATGGGGTGAGAACAATGGTTATAGTGAAAAACACAAAGATGGAATTGGATCTAGTTCTAAAAACCTGACTATATAATGTGTAATTTGGTAGAACTCACACCATGTAATTCTGGGATATAGTGGATAGGGTTTCATTCTATGATAGATATCACATGCTACATGATTAAGTCATATATTATGTGACCCTAATATTTTTTATCAGTTTATAAAGGGAGCACACACCTACGTGGTCATTTGGCCTTACACACCCTATGGGATAGGACTATACACCATGTACCTTGAACTAACATGACACCAGAGGATGTGGTACATTATGAGTACCACCTAGATCCCTAAAAAACATGTATGATAACCTACATGTCATGTGTGTAGACCTATACATGTCATTTGAGGTGTCTATGTATAAACAAACTACTCTCTAGGGCTACTCATTGTGTATCTTACGACATACACTATGTATTACTTCCAGATCCACCTCCTAGTTATGTCTACTCATTTAGAATCAGTTTTGGAAAAGATAGTAGTCCACATTGAGTGATTTTTTAAATATAAAATGATGATTTATTTATAATTGATATTCAAGATTCAGAAAAATATGATGTAAGAATTTTTTTCTCTTTCATATTAGTAAATTGGTAATTAGATTCATGCATGATCCTTAGAGCAATATTGTATTCAGTATTCCCCTGATCGGTATGATCATGTCATCGAATGGTTCCCCCAGTACCTTTTTATATATTGGGTTTGTAATCCCCCCATCCACACAAACCTAGATTGCAGTTCCTCTAATTTTAGATTTAGTACTCCCCTATGTTGGTGCTCATGTGGTGTGTGGGTTTGCTACAAGGGTCTTTAATCCCTCAAGTGTTATATGCACCATAGAAAAGTGTGGTCCCCCCATCAAAAAATAGGAATAGGTTATGTGGATTATTGTATTGGTTGTTTTGGGTTTATAGTGTGAGAGAATTATACCAATACTTTTCTTTGAAGATCAAGACTTATTATATTATCTTGATTAGTTCTTCAAGAATATCTAGGTATATCTTGTCCTTTTTTCATAATTTATGTTTATGATCTGATTGATCATAGATGCTTCTTTATGGTTTTTTGAGCATCATACTGTATATGAATATACTCACCCCTACGTGGGAATCGTGCAAAAAATTTTCATGACTTATGTATATAAAAACCAATACGATGGGGATCTTTGGGGACTAGGCGTCTACATAGATTAGATTTAATTGATAGTGTTTTTGACTAAACAGGGGATGGAGTTTGGGACTATGTGTTGGGACCTTACTTCGTGATGATTCTAGGTTTGGTTTCCCTTTCGATGGGGCATGCATTTTCACCTTTTTCATTTGGATTTATGTTTTACTATTAACCTATAGATCCTAGAGGTTGTTTCATGCATTTATTAAATTTATAAATTTATTTTATTCATATATGTCATTATTTTAGGATGTATGGATGTGTGTGTTGAGTATAGGTATTTTTGGATAAGACCACTAATTTGAGAGCTATACCTTCTCGGTTCTAGTCAATAACCACTGGACTGTTGGAGGTGGGCTTAGGGTGATGAACATAATTCGTCACCACCCAATATGGGTGTGGTGGGTTGTGTCATGTTAGAGTGGTATGAGAGTGATGTTTTCCTAGGGAATTATTTTTATGTTATAATTTATTTGAGGATTGGTTTTGAATTTAGGGAAACAATGTTAAAGTGTCTCAAGTTTTTCTCTTAGTCCAAGGGCCCTAGTGATGGTGTATCAGTAGACATATTAATAAACTAGGAATTTGATATCCTTCTTATCGACTCAGTACACTAAAACACTAGTTATGTGAAAATAATCATACATGAATCATATAAGAATGAGTTATTTATTTCCAATGTTCTTCTTGATTCAACTCCCCAAATATTCTATTTTGATCAGGTTCTGTCTTGTTAAATTTTTTGATGTCACCGTTTTGGCAACGAGTGAGCATATCGATTCAGGTTTATAGTAATGACCAATTGAGTGATAAGGCCACTATTCTGGGACTGTTCCTTGATGTTTTTCCTCTGGGAGGGTAGAGAGTGGCGTGACAACCCTTTAAAAAAATTAATTAAAATAAAAAATAAAAAACATAATTTAAAAAACATAATTATATAACTACCAACATACATGGGGGATCATAGTAGTAATAGAGGGAAGGGGGTCTTTACAATGGGGTAACCCACTAACATTGGCTCTAGAAGGAAGAAAGGAGTGGAGAGGTGTGAGATGGAAGTACTACGAACATCGAGATATGCTAAGTTAGCTAAGGAAAGTAAGTGGTGGATGTGAGGAGGGTATTGTGGTGGTGGTGTGGGGGGGGGGGTGATGTCGGTGTTGTGAACCTAGAGATTGCGGGGGTTAGGGAACTCAAATAGAATAGAATCATAATACTATAGTGGGTCACACATCGAGGAGAGGTGAGTTGGGAAAGGTATGTGGGGTAGTGTAATAGAGGGTAGGTTGAGATAATAAGAGGATAGGTGAAATTTGAGGAGGGGTGGTGGGTTTCCCTTATTAAATTGTTTTCTAAGCCCATGGGCTCACTGGGCTTGCCTATGATCCAACTGAGTTTATCATCTTGCTTTATGGGTTGAGTTGACTGTTATTATTTATATTGGTTGTTATTTTTATTTTTAGGTAATCCTATAGGGTATGTATATACTCACCCCTATGTGAGATTTTTCTGTACATGTTGTGTCTTATAAAGATGAAAGATAGATCAGTAGTGACCTTAGTGGACCTGATTTTTGTCGCGGTAAAGTGGTTCTTGGTGCCAACCATGTTCGATGATCAAATTTGGAGATTGTGAACCAGAAACTCTTAAAGTTTCCATTTTTCTAGTTTTTTTTAGTTGGGACCTTATTTATGGTTGGATGTGTATTTTGACCCTTTATATCTTTCTCATTACATTGATGTACTATGATGTTCTTCCTAGAGGTTATTGTTTAGATGATTTACAATCAATATGTTACTATATTTTACTAGGTCAATTACATATTCCCTTGAAGAACAAAACAAAAGGAAGAAAATTGTAGTAAATCCCCGACCTGAGGATTTTACCCCATGATCTGCCCCTCACCCACCCAAACCCTTACCACCCTACCACCAATGGTGGGGAAAGATGTTTCTATCTTTTATTATATCCCTAAACTTTTTCATGGATTTGGTTGTTCGCATGCATATAGTTACTTAGGCTAAGGCCTCTCAATTATTGTGATATGTCTACTCGACACTAGTCATTAGCCCCAAGCTAATCAGAGGCAGGATTATGGTGTCTCACTTGACTTACCATCCGAAAGTCAGGCCCCAATAGGTTAACTCATGAAATATAATCCTAACAAAATCTATCATGGGTGGAATATTATATAGAACACAATATAATATCATCTGAACTATATAATATTTCAATTGTTCATCACTATAAAAATACACATTCTGCAATTCATAAATGTGTTAACTGATTCCCTTGGATAATTTCATTTTAACTGGTTTATCAAAATAATTCAATAAAAATTCTTAACAAAAATCATTTCAAAAACAATTTTGACAATTCAATACCACATAGTGTTTTAAAATCCATTTTCAGGCAAGAAATCCATTTTCTTTAAAACTATATAACATGATGCATTATGTGACATTATTTTATCATAGTTTTCCACATCTATTTTAGTAAAATAAATTGATTTTAAATATAAAATCAAAATTTAAATCCAGATTTTTTTTAAATTTTGAACAAATCTAGTTGAATTTGTTGTTCATTGAATAGTTTACTATAAATGTACCTTTTTGGGTTCTTAATTGTTTAATGTTTTAGTTCTATTTTTTATATTATCATCATCATAATAACATGTAAATTTTTATTAAGGAGATAACATAAATATCAAACATGTCATACCGCAAAGTACACATGGACTAAGGTGGCTAAAAGTAGTAGAGACTGAGGGCATCCCCTCTCACCAGGTTAACCCCCTCCAGCTTCATGGTGGTATAATTAGGTTAGCAGATGGGATATAGGCTAGGTGAATCAGTATAGGAAAAGTGGTCCATGAATTTATTCCCCTCTCTCTATGTATGAACAACCATGGTGTTTTCAATTGTCATGCTCGTGTACTCCCTGATGATGTAATGAATTAACCATGGGATGGGGCCATTTCCTTGCAAGGCATTGTGAAGGATTTGGGAGTCATTTTCCACCTATGATAATATGTTCCCTTTGAGTCAAATTGTTTTGATTCCATACAACATCACCTTGGCCTCCACCTGGAGAGAAGAGACATGACCTAGGTGGCCTGAATATGCCATGATGACCGACCCTGCAGAGTTACGCACCACCCCTCCTCCGTGAAGGATCCCCATGAAGTAAGACCTATTAGTATTGTGTTTGAGACCCATGATGGGCATAGACTAGTGGACCCAATGGCATCTAGTATCACTACTGTCAAGAATATTCACATTATTGTGATGGAGTAGCTGTTGAAGGGTATGTGCCTCCTACCATCTGCTGAGGGCACATACCATATCGAGGAGGAGGATCTTCATGTGGGAGATGAAGACCTAGCTGGAGGCAATGGTTCCCTCATGTATAGCCTTATTCCTTTCTTGTTAGAGTGATCAACAGCCTGCATGGAAGACCATGTTATGAGCCACCTTGTGAGGGGCTCTGTCCGGCACCCCATGGAACCACTAATCCAGAAAAGTCATAACAACCATGTTTCTATCATGAATCACTATGAACTCTCCAAATAATTTCCACACTACCCTCGCCCATTCACCTTCAAATAAAAAGTGACCCACACTCTCCTCCTGATGAACTGATAAGCAGTTGCACCTTGGAGCCAATGTGATGCTGTAGTGCTTGATATTCTCATCCATGGGTAGAGCCTTGTGGTGGAGCCTCCATGTGATCCTTGGCCCAAAGGATTTCATCCCAATCATAACTCTGTTTAGAGTTGGATAGGGTACACCAGAATTCCTTAGAGTATAAGGCTCATGAGGGAGAAGGGGAGTAGGCGCACCTGTCCGGATCGTGATTGAGATCAATGAGGTTGAAAGTATCCATTTGGTACTTGTCCAAAATTTCCTCAATGAATTTTGTGTGGGAGTTGTCCTCCTTGAAATAAATCTATGTGTCTAGGAACCTGGGGAACCCAAGGATACTACCAACCAAGTAATGGTGCCAATAGGATATGTCTCCCCTCCCAACGAGCCACCTGGAGTGTGGTTGAAGAGGAGATATAAGAAGAGATATTGCGGACTAGAATGAGGAAGTCTTCCTAGCACCTAGAGATGTGGGCCTGAGGTGGGATTTATTCACAGTGATCCCCCATAGAATTTGTTGTTCTAAGACTTACCAGGCAATCTTTTCATGCATGTAGTGGAGGGTGTCATCGAGCCCACACACGTTGATTCCACCTTCCTAAGTAGGACGTGCCACCTTATGCCAGGAAGCCCAATGCCGCTCACCTTCCGAACGAGTGTCCCAAATGAAGCCTACCAGTATCTTATTGATTATTTTAGTGATGATCTTCAGATCATTTATGGGAAACAAAAAATTTATGGGACTAGCAAGCAGTATGCTTTTAACCAGCATTATTCGACCCCCAAAAGAGAGATAAATGTTCTTCCAGTTGAGGATCTTATCTGTTATCTTATCGATAATGTAGTCGATGTCCCGAATGTAGAGTCTTCCAAGGGATATGGGAGAACCCAGGTACTCCATAGGGAGGGTCCCTTTGTTCATGTTAAGGTTGTGTTGGATAGAAGGAATTTGGGAAGAGGTGCATTGGTTGGAGATATAGAAGCTGCTTTTGGATTTATTGATAACTTGCATGATCCCTTGGTAGTATTCCTATAGGATCCTACTGAAACCTCTAATGGATTGTAGAATGGTGTTATAGAAAATAAGGGTGTTGTCCGCAAGCATCAGGTGAGAAACAATATGGGATCTCCTTTTTCTTTGATAGGCCATAACCTATCTGGAACTAATACCCCTATGGAGGAGGTGGTTGAGGACATCCTGGGACATGATAAAGATTCATGGGGAATGTGGGTCACCCTGCCTCAGGCCAAAGCTAGTCTTAAAGAACCCATAAGCTTTCCCCATAAAGGTGGCCTTCAACCATGAGGAGGTGAATCACTTGAAGATGAGGCCGATGTTCCATGGGGAGAACTCTATACTTTCCTATACCTTGTTGATGAAACTCCACTCGACCCATTAATAAGCTTTATTCATGTAAATCTTGATCGAAAATTGGAGTTGTGAGAATTGATGTTTAAATCTATAATCATTTATTGGGATAAGGCAATGACCCCCTATGTTGATAACCCTTTGATGAAACCATGTCATTCCATGGATACACACCGAGGAATATGAGTTATCACCCTCGCATTGATGATGCTGGCCAGAATCTTGTATAAGAAGTTGCACATACTCACCAGCCTATATTGTTCAATGGTGGAAGAATTATTGACCTTATGAAGGAAAACGATGGTCGTAGAACAGGAGACCTTGGGAATATGGCCCCCATGAAAGAAGTGTTGGACAACCTCTATGACATCCATTTTCACCACATCCCACGAGGCTTTGTAAAATGAGCCTGGGAAGTTGTCAGGGCTAGGGGTGATTTCATGGTTGAGGATTAGGATTTCTTCCCTGATATCCTCTGCATTAGGGATGGCAGGCATTCCCTCATTGTCCAGGGTCAAGATATTGTTAGGGATCACATCAAAGAGCCACCCGTTCTCCCCCGGATACCCATTGGGAAGATGGGTATTAGGGCCTACAAGGAGGTCTTTCAAGGTGTCCAGATACAAAGCACCCACATTATCACTGTTATGTGTATATGTATAATCTTCCAACCTAATATTAGGGTCTACCATCTATTTCTTTTCTTTGATACAAGAATGGAAGTAGGCAATATTCCTATCTCTTTCCCTGATCCACTTGATCCTTGATTTATCCCTCACCGATCGTTCTTTCCTGAGAATCATGTCATCTAGGTCCCCTTTCTTAGTGGAAAGATCCTAAAACACCCAGTTGTCCCAGGCATCTTCCATGCTATTATCAAGGAATTCCACATCATACATGGTGGTTGAAATATCATTATCAATAAGGGATAGATCCTTTACCCACACTTGGATCCTTTCTTTGAGCCTTATCAGCTTATTGTGTATACCCATCCAAGAGTGGCCCATGGTGTTCTCGCCCCATGATTCCCTAACCAGGTCATGAAAACCCGACCGAATGTCCCATTGATGATGATAGAGAAATCTATCACTTTGATTAATTCATGAAGATAGGAAGATTAGGATAGGGTAATGGTCAAATAAACCCCAGGCTAGATAGATTAACTTGGTGTTAGATAACATAGATATGGAATGCCTGTTGGCCAAGTAGCGGTTCAAACGACTCCACTACTGGTGCCTCCCTCTCTGATTATTGCACCACGTGAACCAGTCGCCCAAGAATCTAAGGTCAGATAGTCTTTTCCCAGCCATTAGATGTATGAAATCCATGTATGTATTCCTAAGAAAAGGGCCTCTCTATTTCCTCTCCTTCGGGCCAACAACCACATTGAAGTCACCCCAATGATCCAGGGCTGGTTCCCAGAATCAATGGAGTTGAGGTCTTTCTAGAGGGATTTCCTTTTCTGGGAGTCGCACCTCCCATAGACGAAGGATATGAAGAGGGAGATGTTACCATGTAACACCCTTATAGTGATGAACTGGTCACTGGCCTATACCATATACATAAAGATATATGTGCCAAATAATCCAAATTTGTCTATTGGTGGGGTCGACATGCATGGACCCATGCATATTGATATTCCTAGAAAGGTCGCTGATCCTAGAGAGACTTTGTTTATGCTCAAGGATGGAGATGAAGGAGACCTGGAATCTTTTGATTTTTTTGGCGAGGAAATAAACCTTAACTTGGGCTCCAATTCCATGGGCATTTCAAATATTTACCAGAATCATTTATCAAACAGGGACCTGGGATTGGCGCTAAATCACATGGCCTTTTCGAAGTGAGAGGATGAACCCTCCTTTAGGTTCATTAATTATGATCGAGTGCACATTCTAACACCCATGGCCAGTATTGGAACACCAGGAGAGGAAGCCTCCCTGGGGTGAGAAGGAGATATTCCTCTAGTGCTGGGTGTGGACATGCAGAGCCTCCTTTGAGTCCTAGGCCTTAAGAAAGGGGAGCCTTCCCTCAAGTACAATGGGTTATCCATATAAAGTAGGTCATGCCTCCCAAATGGTGAGACGACCAGGTTCCAGGATATCATATTCGTTGGGGCAAGGTCCACCGGTGAGCGCACAATCACCGAGGAGGAGGTGGAAGGCAGGGCCAATATTCATGGATTCCGGGCCACCCAGCGCGACAGACGAGTTTTTTTAATATGTTTTTTTAAATATTTTCTAAAAAGATGCTTGGTTAAAATTATTTTAAAAAATATACCTTAAAGGCGGCATCACGGATGCCACCTTTGGCATCGGGTGAAAGGAAGTATCAGCGATGCCACCTTTCTACTAAAACCAAAATAATAATAATTTTTTTGTAAACTTTTTTTTTATTTTTTTGTTTATATATATATATATATAATTAAAACAAAAAAATAAGAAAAATAAAATTTTCAGCAAAATTTATCTGCTATTTAATATCCAGCAGAACTGCTATTATAATAGTCTGGATTCTGACAGAAGCTCTCACCCAGGTCTCCCTTTTATAAGAGAGTTTACCCCAAAAATCATTCTATATTTCTGATGTGGGATTTTGGTTCTCCCTTTCCTACGCACAACATTATGCATTTTCGATGTGGGATACTGTTTCAAGTATGTGACTTTGAAAGACTATATGATATAAACTATAATACCAACCTAAATGAAACATAAAACATGGATTAAAAATATAATAAATAGTTCAAAACAAAAATAATTTTGTAAATGTTTTTTATGGAAAATAATTTATAATCTTTCAAAGACACCTACATGAAACTTAAAAAAGTTTTTAGTATATGACTTTGAAGCCTATAAAATATAAATTATAAGACAAACATAAATGAAACCTAAAACATGGATTAAACATATAATAAATAAATTATTTAATTAATTAATATTATTCATAAATAATTATATAATAATTAATTATTTAATTAGTAATTATTAATAATCAATTATATAATAATTAACTAATAAATTATTATATAATGATTTCTAATAATTATAATTTAATTATTATAATGCAAAATTATAATTTATAATTATATTACTAATTAAATAATTAACTATTAAATAATTAATAATTATATTAAAAATTAACTAATTAATTATTATATAATAATTTTTAATAAATTCTAATTAATAACTATGATGAATAATTATAATTTATAATTATATTACTAATTAACTAATTATGAAAAGGGCCTCAACTCTATCTTTCTCAAAAAATTAACTAATTAACTATTATATAATTAATAATTATATTACTAGTTAACTAATTAATTATTATATAATTAATGATTAATAATTACTAATTATATAATTAATAATTATATTATTGATTACATAATTAATTATTAACTAATTAATAATTATATTACTGAGTAACTAATTGATTTTTAAATAATTAATAATTATATTACTAATTAACTAATTATTTTATTAATTAACTAATTAATTATTAATAATTACTAATTAATTAAATAATTATTATAAAATTAATTGGATATCGGGGAATGGGGCGCTTGCGGTAGTCGATGTGAACCCTCGAATCTTTCAAGAGAGAATCGATGCTTGTAAGTTTTATATTACTGCAAGAATTACTTTTAATTTGAATGTTTATTGGAAATTAAAGGACCTTCGGAAGAGTCTCCAAGAAATTTGGGGTTTCAGCGATTGGCGGATGGTATCTCTTGGTATAAACTTTTTTCATTTCACTTTTTGCTTGTTGGACTTGAAAATGAGGGCCTGGGGCTTGGATTTGTTAACCTCAAACTTGGGATCCTGAGATTTCAGAATTGGGATCCTTGGTTCGATCATTTTCAAGCCAAGAATACTGTAGCTCAATCCTAGATTCATGCAAAAGGATTAAGCTGGGTATTCTGGAATCCAATCATTTTATGGGATATTGCACTAGCAGTTTGGGCCCCCATCAATCTTGAAAAAAAAACATAATCAGTTGGATTTGGTAATTTTTCTTGCATCTTAGTCAAGTTTGATATGTATTTACATTTTTTGGAGATTGTGTATGTAATTTATGGTGAGTTCAAGTTTGAACTTGAGATCAAATTTGAACATGTTCTAGATTTCTGTGTTAATTGTTCATCAATTGGGCATGTTAAGGCAAATTGTCATCGAGGATTGCGATGTCCTAACTCTAAACGTTATGGGAACCTTATAGAGAATTAAAAATTTAATTTACCTATTTCTTCTAAAAAGAAGGGTGTTTCTGATGGTTTGAAGGTTAATCCACCTTCACCCATCAAGGGACCTATGTTTCTTGGAACTTCTAGTAGAAATACAGGTCTGGTTTCTTTTGCTGATGGTGTGGCTGGTAGGATTCCATCTAATGATAGTCTTGATATTAACAGTAGTGGAGGTGTGCTGCCTCTGGGGAATTTCATGCCCTCCACTCATGTGGTACCTGATACCCCTGCTTATGGAAAGACCTCTAAGTTTAGTAATGATCGTTATAATCGACATGAAAGTGACACTATAGTGGATCCAGTGGTTTTATTGGAAGGGAAAATTTTTTCCAAGGGAAAATTTTGTGGTTCCCTATAAAGGGACCCAACTGAGCGTATGTTGGCTACACCTGTGGCAGATTTGGTGCATGTTGTTCCTAAGAAGGTGATAACACCTGCTGTTGATTCTTCTGCCATTGGGAAGTTGGAGACTCAGAGAGGTGTTTCTAGAAGTTCTGTGATGGATAAATCCTCTTCTCAAGGGAAATTTTTCTCTAAAGGAAAAATTTGTGGTTCCTTCCAAGGGGACTCTGATGGGCATATATTACCTTCACCTGTAGTTGATTTTTTGCCTGCTGATCCTGAGCAGGCAACAACACCTGCTATTGATTTTTCTTCCATTGGGCATTTGGAGACACAACCAGCTATTTCTGGTGGTTCTGTTCTGGTTAAATTCTCTTCTTAAAACATCTTTGTAGGTGATATGTTTCCAGCATCTGGGAACTTACAACTGGAGCAGGTGGCACTGCCTGTTGCTCCTCATGACATGGGGGTAGAGAGGCTTGATAGATCTATATTGTCAAAGGCTTCTGTTCTGGCCTTTGCAGTTGACATGGATTCTCCATTGAAGGCTCATCTACATGAATCCGTGAAGAATAATTTTTTAATGTGCTGGAGTCTATAAAATCTCCTGAATTTGACAGTCTTTACAGGGAGAGCAGGGAGAGAAAAGGTAAGCATGTATTAATTGATACAGTGGATAAATCACCTAATCTGGCCAAGCAGGCTATCAACAAGGAGTTGTAGTTAGGGAAACCCCGTAAAGAGGAAGTGTTGGGTGAACCTGATGGTGGTGGTAAAGGCTAGGATGATGTGACCGAGAGGCCGAGGAGGACGTGGACGTGGTGGTGGAAATAAGGGATAAGATGCATTTTCCTATTTTGTTTGTTTGATGATGTATGTCACTTGTACCCTGAACTCTCCTTGTTCCCCTGATGTTTTATGTTATAATAATTTTGTTGGGCTATGGGGACACCTATGGTCTGGAATTTTCTAGTATTATATAATAATTTTTAATAATAAATAATTTATAATTATAATGAATAATTATATAACTAATTAACTAATTAACTATTATATAATTTATAATTATATTACTAATTAACTAATTCATTATTATATAATAATTTTTAATAAATACTAATTAATAATTATAATGAATAATTCTAATTTATAATTATATTACGAATTAACTAAATATAAAACGGGCCCCGACTCTATCTTTCTCAAAAAATTGACTAACTAACTATTATATAATTAATAATTATATTACTAAATAATTAATTATTATTATATAATTAATGATTAATATTTACTAATTAACTAATAACTAATTATATAATTAATAATAATATTACTAATTAACTAATTAATTATTATATAATTAATAATTATGTAACTAAGAAACTAATTACTTGTTAAATAATTAATAATTATATTACTAATTAATTAATTAATTATTATATAATTAATTATTAATAATTACTAATTAACTAACTAATTATTATACAATTAGTAGTTATATAGTTAATAATTATATTACTAATTAAATAATTAAATAATTAATAATTAATAATTAATAATTATAATGAATAATTATAATGAATAATTATAATGAATAATTATAATTAATAATTATAATGAATAATTATAATTAATAATTATAATGAATAATTTATAATTATATTACTAATTAAAAAAAAATAATTATTATATAATTAATAATTATATTACAATGTATCTAATTAATTATTAGATAATAATTTTTAATAATTACTAATTATTAATTATACTGAATAAATATAATTTATCATTATATTACTAACTAAAAAATTAACTATTATATACATAATAATTATATTACTAATTATTTAGTTAATTATTATATAATTAATTATTAATAATTACTAATAAACTAATTGATTATTAATTAATTAATTATTAATAATATTAATTAAATAATAAAATAATTTATTATATATTTAATCCATGTTTTAACTTTAAATTCTATCGGTCTTATAGTTTATATTTTATAGTCTTTTAAATCCATATACTTGAATCATTTTAAGTTTCAAGTAGGTGGTTTTGAAAACATATAAATTATTTTTCATCAATATTTTTATGAAATTATTATTATTTTTAGATATTTTTTATATGTTTAATCCATGTTTTATGTTTCATTTATATCAGTCTTACAGTTTATATTTTACAGGCATTCAAAGTCACATGCTTGAAACATTTTTATGTTTTATATATGTGTCTTTGAAAACCTATAAATTATTTTCCATCAACATATTTTACAAAATTATTTTTATTTTTAACTAATTGTTATATGTTTAATCTATGTATTATGTTTCATTTATGTTGGTCTTGTAGATTATATTTTATAGGCTTTTAAATTCATGTAATTGAAATATTTTTAAGTTTTAAGTATGTGTCTTTGAAACATTATAAATTATTTTCCATCAACATTCTTTATGAAATGCATTTTGTTTTTGACTATTTATTGTATGTTTAATCCATGTTTTAAGTTTCATTTATATAGGTCTAATAGTTTATATTTTATAGACTTTCAAAGTCACGTACTTGAAATAGAATCCCATATCGGAAATACATAATGTTCTGCGTAGGAAAGAGGGAACCAGAATCCCACATCGAAAATGCCAAATGATTTTCAGGGTAATCTCTCTTATAAAAGGGAGCACTGGGTGAGAGGTTATCTCAGAATCCAGACTATATTAATAGTAGTATTGCTGGATTTTAAATAGCAAATAAATTATACTAATTTTTTTATATTTATATTTATATATATAAACAAAATAAAACAAAATAAAAATAAAAAATTTAAAAATAAAAAATAGCTAATTGTTTTTAGAAGAAAGGCGGCAACGAGGTTGCTGCCTTTTGTGCATAATTTTAATTTTTTTAACCTATTCATTTTTTATTAAATATTTTTCCAAAAAAATGTATTTAAAATAAACTCATGGCATACCATACCCTAAACAAGACCCCCGTGACAATATGGAGAAAACATGAGATAAAAAAAAGAATCTATCTTGGGAGGAAGGCAATACTCCGGGTATAAGGTTAACCATAATTAGGCAAGGATGGAGTCCTCTTGATGTTGACAAATAGCAAGCTAGCTCAGTCCTCGAGTGGAAGCATGGATATCTACCTCTAGCCTATTAGTAGGAGGATGATTCTTTATAAATAAGTTTTTTTAAAAAATATTTTTTCTAAAAACATGCTGGTATATAAATATTTTTAAAAATACCCCCCAAAGGTAGCATCGCTGATCCCACCTTTGGACATCAGTGAAAGGCGGCATCGGGGATGCCGCATTTCTCCTATAACCCCAAAAAATATATTTTTTAATTTTTTAATTTTTTGTTTCATTTTGTTTATATTTATATATATATAAACAAAAAATAAATAAAAATAAATATAAATATAAAAATTAATTTTTCAGCATAATTTACCTGCTATTTAAAATCTAGATATACTGTTATTACAAGAGTCTGGATTTTGATAAAAGCTCTCAGCCAGAGCTCCCTTTTATAAGAGAGAATACCCTTGATATTATTCTACATTTCCAATGTGGGATTTTGATTCTCTCTTTCATGCGCAGAACATTTTGCATTTCCGATGTGGGATTCCGTTTCAAGTACGTGGTTTTGAAAGACTATAAAATATAAACTGTAAAACCAATATCAATGAATCGTAAAATATAGATTAAACATATAACAAGTAGTTAAAAAAAAATTTACTAAAAAATGTATATGGATAATTATTTTTAAGGTTTCAAAGACACCTACTTGAAACAGAAAAATGTTTCAAGTACGTAACTTTGAGAGCCTATAAAATATAAACTATAAGAAAAACAAAAATAAAATTGAAAACATGGATCAAACATATAAGCAATAGTTGAAAATATAAAAAATTCATAAAAAATGTTTATAGAAAATAATTTATAAGTTTTTAAAGACAGCTAATTGAAACATAAAAATATTTCAAGTACGTGACTTTAAAAATCAATAAAACATAAACTAAATGACCAACATAAATAAAACATAAAACATGGATTAAACATATAACAAATAGTTGAAAATAAAAATAATTTCATAAAAAATGTTCATGAAAATAAATTTATAAGCTCTCAAAATCACCAACTTGAAACTTAAAAATGATTCAAGTATGTGAGTTTGAATGACTGTAAAATATAAATTATAAGACCAATATAATTGAAAGTTAAAACATGGATTAAATATATAATAAAATATTTAATTAGTTAATTAATATTATTAATAATTAATTATATAATAAGTAATTATATAATTAGTAATTAATTAATAATTATTTATATAATAATTAATTAGTTAATTAGTAATATAATTATTAAGTATATAATAGTTAATTAGTTAATTAGTAATATAGTTATAAATTAATTAGTTTATTATAATTTATACTTATTAATTGTTAAAAACTATTATAAAATAAATAATTAGTTAGTTGGTAATATAATTTTTAATTATATAATAGTTAATTAGTTAATTAGTAAAATAATTATAAATTATAATTATTCATTTCAATTATTAATTAGTAATTATTAAAATTTAATACATAATAATTAATTAGTTAATTAGTAATATAAATATTCTTTATAACTGTTTATTATAATTATTCATTATAATTATTCTTTATAATTATTAATTATTAATTTGTTAATTAGTAATAAAATTATCAATTATAAAATTATTAATTGTATAATAATTAGTTAGTTAATAAGTAATTATTTATAATTACTTATATAATAATTAATTAGTTAATTAGTTTTATAATTAATATTTATTTAATAATTAATTAGTTACATAGTAATATAATTTTCAATTATATAATAATTAATTAGTTAATTAGTAATATAATTATTAACTATATAATTAGTAATTAGTTAATTAGAAATTATTAACCACTAATTAGTCAATTAGTAATATAAATATTAATTATATTATAGTTAATTCGTTAATTTTTTGAGAAAGATATTGCCTAGACCCTTTTTATAATTAGATAATTTGTAATATAATTATAAATTATAAATATTCATTATAATTATTGATTAGTATTTATTTAAAATTATTATATAAGAATTAATTAGTTAATTAGTAATATAATTATACATTATAATTATACATTATAGTTATTAATTATTAATTAGTAATTAATAATTAATAATTAATAATTAGTTAATTAGTAATATAATTATTAATTATATAATTATTAATTATTTAATAAATAGTTAGTTAATGATTAATTATTAATAATTAATAATATAAAGTATTAATTAGTTAATTAGTAATATAATTATTAATTAGAAAATTAGAAATATTATTATTAATTATAGTGAATAATTAAATTACTAAATAACTAATTAATCATTATATAATTAATTATTAATAATGAATAACGAATAATTATAGTTAATAATTATTTTACTAATTAACTAATTAACTATTTTATAGTTACTAATTATATTAGTAATTAAGTAATTAGTTATTATATAATAAATAATTATATTACTAATTAAGTAATTAATTATTATATAATTAATAATCATATTTCTAATTAACTAATTAATTTTAATATAATTAAAAATTATTTAGTTTATAATTATATTACGATTTTGTTATTATATAATTAATAATGAAATTTTTAAATAATAAATTAATTATATAATTAATATTTAATAATTAATAGTTATATTACTGATTAAATAATTAATTATTAAATAATTAATAATCATATTACAAATTAATTATTATATAATGAATAATGTTATTACAAATTTACAAATTAATTATATAATTAATAATTAATAACTATACTAGTGATTAACTAATTAACTATTATTTAATTAATAATTATATAATTAATAATTATATAATTAATAATTATATAATTTATTATTATATAATTAATTACGATATTTTTAATTTACTTATTAATTATATAATTAAATAATTAATAATTAATAATTATATTACTAATTACCTAATTAAATATTATATAATTTGTAATTATATAATTAATAATTATATTAATAATTAACTAATTAATTATTAACTATTTATTATATGTTTAATCCATGCTTTATGTTTCATTTATATTTGTTTTATAGTTTATATTTTATAGTGATTCAAAGCCACATACTTGAAACATTTTTATGTTTAAAATAGGTGGTTTTTAAACCTTATAAATTATATTTCATCAATAATTTTTAAGAAATTATTTTTATTTTAAACTATTGTTTATATGTTTAATCAATTTTTAACCTTTAATTATATTCATCTTATAGTTTATATTTTTTAGTTTTTCAAAACCACATACTTGAATCATTTTTAAGTTTCAAGTAGGTGGTTTTGAAATCTTAAAAATTATTTTTCATGAACTTTTTTTAAGAATTTTTTTTATTTTTAACTACTTTTTATATGTTTAATCCATGTTTTAAGTTTCATTAATGTTGGTCTTATAGTTTATGTTTTATAAACATTCAATGTCACGTACTTGAAATATTTATAAGTTTCAAGTAGATGTCTTTGAAAACTTATAAATTATTTTCTATCAACATTTTTTTTGATTTTTTAACTATTTGCTATGTGTTTAATCCATGGTTCAAATTTTATTTATGTTGGTCTTATAGTTTATATTTTATAGACTTTCAAAGTCACGTACTTGAAACATTTTTATGTTTTAAATAGGTGTCTTTTAAAATATAAAATTTATTTTCTGTCAATATTTTTTAAGAAATTATTTTTATTTTCAACTATTTATTATATATTTAATCCATGTTTTAAGTTTCATTTATATTGGTTTTATAGTTTATATTTTATAGTCTTTCAAATCCACATACTTGAAAAGAATCCCACATTGGAAATGCAGAATGTTCTGTGCAGGAAAGGGAGAACCATAATCCCACATCGGAAGGAGAAATACCTTGTGATGACCAGGAAGGAGATGGCCTGACTCTAGGATATTCCATCTTGCACCTGAAGTGAGATTCGATTTGGAATGGGAGTGGAGAGATCCATATGTACACAGATACAGGCCGTCGATGCATCATCTCAACACCTAGTTCTGTCACTGGCACAAAGGAAACCGCCCAAAGAGTCACATATTACATTGAAGAAGCCAACATTCTGAAACATTTGGGGTGGGGGACCAGGATGGATGATCTAGACCATTTCATGTGTGATATCCTTTTCCTTGTGGACATCCGGTGACAAATGAGACAAACTGAAACGCCAGCGACCCTAGGATCTAGGATCCTTGCACCAAGCAGACAAAAAATCTTCCTTCGAGGCGAAGAAAAGACATCATGAATTCCTGTGGACTGACGTGATCTATACAAGAAGCTGGAGGCCCCAAGAGGCAACAAAATGCTAGAAGGAGGTGAGGGGAGGTTTCACAGATCCAAAGTGGATGACAAGTGTCCACTTTAGGCATGCCTTCACCTCCAGAAATGCCGCTGCAAGGAAATCAATGGAGACACATGAGTCAACTCTCGAAATCGCTGGGGTCTCCAAGAGGACATCAAGGAAATAAAATGTATGGAGGGTCCTACTCAGCCAAACCACCCCTGCATGTAGGATGAACCTTGCCAAACTTCTTCATCCCTCTTTGGAGGATGACTGTCATTTGAAATAGTAGGTGTTTCCATGGTCAAAACTGATCACTGTGTCTCCTATATTGTCTCTGAGTCATCTCTAAGATGCATGAGAAACCACAGGAAGCAAATATCTATGGAAGGTTCCCTGCAATTGAATACGTATGAGACCCCATCCCAAACCTGAGTGTGTAAAAGGGATATCGATTCTGTCACCATGATTCAATCAATGGGATTTTTTCGAAGGATACCACCGAGCACGCCTATTTAAAATCCCAACCGACACTATTTAAAAAGCGAATTGCAAAGCATGTAAATCTTGGAATTGATCTAATAGAAAAGGCCCAATCCTATTTATCCAAAGCCCATGAACTAATTTTATCCCTATCACTCTCCATGTGAAACTATACACAAAATGCTTACGGAACATAGAGTGAAGAGGAATCTTTTTTCATTACCATCATTAAGAGGAAATATGAGGACCTTGGACCTGCCCACCCAAACCCAAGATTCATCCCTTGAGCCAAGAACCATCCAATCGAGAGCTCAATCCCCTACTAGCTCATTTTAAATATTAATCATTAGGTGAATTCTAAACCTCACTAGTCATTATCTCTTCCAAATTAGAGGAAAGTCAAGAAGATATCCTTTTAGTTGACTTAAGGAAGTTTAGGTCTATCATTATTTGGTGTATTGTTGATATTAAGGTTATAAGTCCTTCATAATACATGCATAAAATCCACATGGAACCTACGTGTGAAACAATGGTGGAATCATAGAGAATACTTAACCCAAAAATTAAATAAGTAGTCTATGATGAAGTAATAATGAGGGATGTAGGCAAGTCTCAATGTTTCACGACGACCCGATGATCTGTGATGTTCTCCGATTGTCTAGTGTGGTGTTTGGTCTATGATGATGACAATGGAACTGGATTAGTGTCAATGATAGTGAAAATGATATTGCGGAACTCTGTGAGACATCAATGATGATGAAGATGAGAGCGATGGGGATTCCAGTGGTCTCGTCGGCGTGGTGATGATGGACATGATTTTTGAGCGATAGGTGTGCAACTCGAGGCGGACACGTGAATCAAGATTCACATGGGGTGATGATGGTATTTTTTTTCTTGAAAGTTGTTATTTGAATTTCAATTTTTTGACTAGTGTAGCTTTTTAACATTCGAAATTTTAACTTTTAAAATGTAAGGTTTCCCACTAACCCTTAAAGCGGCCTTTTGAAAATGAAAAAAAATGATTTTGAGGCAATGATACCACCCAGAAGAAGCATTTTACAATACTATTTTTAGAAAATATTTTAGTTTCATTGGATGGAAATGTGTTTTTTCTTTTTTCTTAATGGAAATTATGGTTACAAATAGATTTCCATTTCCCATAAGGAACAAAATATTACCACCTTCAATTTTCTATTTGTAACATTTTCATACAAGAGAATGAAATTTTGTTTGTGTGGTTCTCTATCCACCATTCATTGATGCATGATCTATATTTTCTCTGAAACGATTGAGTGATTTTTTGTCATTTTCTAGATGATTTATCAAATATAGGAAGAACTTTTTTTTAATTTTTTTTTGGAATATATGGATTTTTTGGATAGATGTCATGAAACAAGAATTGGGTTAATCTAGGAAAAGATACAATTCATGGTGAATAGGGGAATTTTCTTGGGGAAAAAGGTTTTCATGAAAGTTTTTGAGGTTGATAATGCGATGATTGAAGTGATTCAGATGTTTTAACCACCTAATAATGTTAAGGGAATACAAATATTTTTATGATTTATTGGTTTTAAGGGAGATTCATCATGAATTTTTCAAAAACAACAAGGTCTTTTTGTTCACTGTCGGTCAAGGATGCACTATTTGAGTTTGATGAGAATTTTATAAAATCATTTAACATGATTATGTAAAATATCACATATTCACCCATTATAACTTCCCCTGAATGTAAAATTCATTTTGAAGTTATGTGTGATTCCAATGACATTGTAGCATGGGTTGTTTTGGGGTAGATGAAGGAGAATAGGTTGCATGTAATTTATTATTCATGAAATTTGTATAATGATTCCCTAAAAAATTACTCTAATTCTGAAAACGAAATGGTTACAGTGACATTTTATCTAGAAAATTTTATAAAATACTTAATTATATATAAATATATCATTTTCACTGATCACTCTACCCTAAAATATCTTCTAGCTAAAAAGTATTCTAAACCTAGCCTTATGAGATAGAATCTTCAAATATAAGAGTTTGATTTACTGACCTAGGATAAAAGGGGATGAGAATATGGTAGAAGACCATTTTCTAGGCTACCTAACACCCAAATTGTAGGACCAAGGAAGATAAATACCTCATTCCCAAATAAACAACTATTTTATACTTCTATTAATCAATATTATTGGTTTTCAAATTATGATAATTGAATATATGTTGTTATTAGTCTCAAGGAAATTTTATAGATTCAAATTATTTGGCTTATTTCTATGTTGAAATAATTTTTTTGGCTATATCCATTATTTTATAAGAGATTCTATGCTATAATTTGAAGGAGATGTGCACCTGAGGAAGAGATTCTTCCTATTCTTGAGAGTTCCCATTAACCACCTTATTATGGATACTATATAGGATATAGGACTTCACAAAATGTTCTTTAGGATGGTTTCGACTATACCCAACTGTCTGAGGATACTAGGAGTCTAGTGATAGGTTTTGAAAAATATCAATGGTTGGGAAATATGGGTAGGAGGAATAAGTTACCTACAAAATATATTAAATATCTTAATGTTTTTAATATTTAGAGATTAGAATTTATGGGTACATTCACATCCTCAGATGGAAATGAGTACATATTGGTTGATTTTGATTATGTATGAATGTGGGTTAAGGCATTAGGATTTCCAAATGTCCAGGCTAACAATAAACTAAACTTTATCAAGAAGAAAATTTTCTCAAGGTTTGTTGTACCCAAAACATTCATCACTGATAATGGTAATCACTTTAATCACTTAAAATTTAAATGATTAAAGTAAAAGTATTGTTTTGTGCACAAAACTAGTACAAAATATTATCTATAGTCATGTGGATAATATTGAGAATCTAACATAGGATTGAAATAGTTTTAAAAAAAACATGAGAAGTTATTGAAAATATTGGTATTAAATGGTGGATGAGGCATTAGGTTTATAGGAATACTTTTAAAACTCTAATAAGAATGTATCTATATAGGATTATTTTTTGTAAATTCTTGAAATTTTCATGTGGAGATATAACACAAGTCCTTTTTGGAAATAATGGATTTGAATTTTTTATTTTATTTATTTTGGATAAAGAAGGTTTCTTGAGTTGAGAAAATTAGAATAAATCATGAGAGAATCTTAGTTTAAAAACGCTTACCTCGGTAGCCCAGAGTCAGTGGTCATTTTATTACAATGTAATAGATACAAGTGATCACATCATCGAGGATCGATCAGTTTTGAAGTATTGAAGAACTAGATTCAAACATGGTTCCCTTATTAAATTGGTAATTGAAAATAAAACATTAAAAAAGAAAATAAACTACTTCTTCTCAATTTTTCAAATATTTAATCCTCATAACCCGAGGAAGGAAAACAGATAAAAGGGAGAGTTCAAACTCTTATTAAGGGTTATATAAGACAATAATAAATAAAGCAAAGTCAATAAGACTTAGAAATTTTGGAAAGAAAAATAATCTAAAAAATATATTCTATCAATACACTAAAAAATGAAAATAAATCCACATATTTTTTCATAGTGAAAACCCCATTGAAAGTAATAACTGAATACTAAATGAAAAAAATTCTTATTTATTGCACATTATGTATCAGTCACATAAACCATTATTTTTTGAAGATATTTTAAGCCTATGTGTAAAATCCCATCTGATTATATTTGGAAAGAAACATGATGAGATTTTCACCAGCTATTTTGTCTCATGAGACCTGTCGATGCATTGATGGGATATTTATAACCAGGCCCCACCCATCACGGTAAGTCCAATACATTATTCATACATATATTAAATTAAATAAAAAAATTAAAATAAAACACCATACATAAAAATGGTATACATGTAAGACATTAATCATATCCATGATACAATAAATCTTGATATTTTGTGAAATCTTCAATGAGTGATGATCAGAAATAAAATGGAAGTATACATACAACACACATAAGGATTAAGTTCTCAAAAGGAATTTCATAATGGTTTCCAAGAAATAATGGATTTTAATCACACCTAGACATCCATAATGGAAAATAGGCATAGATCATGATAAATTATGTCCAACTAAAGTGAAAACATATAAAAAATAGTTTTTAATAATCTCTATAAAAGAGCCTCTTTAGTGCGATTAAAGTAAGAATATAAAAGAGTATTTAAAGTGAAAAAATGCATAATTATTTTCCTTAAACCAAAAATGAACAAAGATTGTTTTTCATGATAAGAAGTGTGATTTTATAAAAATATTGGTTACTTAAAATATATTATGGAGTGTACTTGAAAATGGGTAAGAATTTTTCAAGTTCCCTTAAATTGAGCTTGCTTATCGGGGTGAATTGAAAAGGGAACCTTATAAAACATGGAATTCCCCATAAAAGAAAGAAGAATTAATCTAGGTACATTTTTGGGAACATAAACAAAGAATTTAGAAGGATTACATAATAATAATAATTAAGAATTACATTAGTGTAAAGAGAGATAAAGAGTAACCATAATGAACAAATGGATGTTCATGGAGAATCACTTACGTTATGTAAGAAAGCGTTCTGAATTTGAACTTAATGTCCTAGATAGTAAAATTAGATTCAATAATAATTCAATTATTAACATCTTAAACATGTATTTTATTCATTATAATTTTATTAAGTTCATTTATAGACTTTTTGATGAGTTATAATATTCATTTTTGTCATTTAGAAGTGTTCGTTTCCTTGGTTTTCATGATTGGTTCACTTGTATACATGTATGATAGATCATGTAAAAAGGGATTGATTCTATATAAATGAAATTATATGTTACAAATGAACTTACAGAATATTAAATAGTGATATATGACATTGTTTCTATATATGAGGATGATTCATTAGATAAAATGTTAATAATGAACGTTAGTTTATTTTTTTAAATTTTTGATTATCACAAAGTGGTTTTGTTTTATTAATTTATATTATGTATATATACTAGTTCCAGAAAATTATATGACTTATAACATGTATAATAAAATATTTTTTGACAATAATAATGTTTTTATGACCATTCTTAAAGGTGTTAATGGAAAATGAAAATGCATCGTCCACAATGGATGTAAATCGGCACATTTGGGACGATATTTTCCTTTTCAGAATAAAAGGGAGAGGAAAAGGGGATTGATGATGGATTTTACATTAACATAGTAAAATTATAGTAAATATAAGATCCTGTATTTATCATGCATGTTTGGATATAGTAGGTTTGATAAATATAATAAAATAAAATAAAATAAAATAAAATGAAAGGGAAGGATTAAGGGTTTTACCTCTTGAATTCATCTCCTTGAGAACCTTCTTAAAGAACATTGAAATGGTATTTTGGGTGAGGAATGAAAGAATAGAATGTGGGGGAGAGGATTGGGAGAGTTATTGGGCATAAATTGGACAATATTCCAGGATTAAGAGGTGTGAGGAGAAGAGGTGGAGAGCGGTGATATTTACTATGGAGGAGAGGGGTGTTTTCTCATTATTGTACTTATTAGTTTATTATTTTTCAAAAATAATATGAATAGTTTGATCATTATCACTAAATATATTAAAATAATGAATTGTATTTATATATTATGTTTATTATATCATAAATGATTCAAGAAATTGTGTATTTAACATATAATGTATATATACTGTAAATTATCGGTATTTACTATTCACTGAAAACCCATGTGTTTTTGAAAAATCTATAAAATTTACCATAACCATTTTTAAATGTGTAGAATTAAAAAATTAACTCCATTTTATTAAAATAATTTTATAAATATGAGAAAATTAAATTTTAATTAAAATCACCATTTTCATGAAAAATTCCAATTTTTAATTATAACTGATTTTATAACACTTTTAAAAATTAATTAAGGTCTCATAAAGTTATTTTATAATCACAAGACAACAAAATATTAATTTTTGATTATATTTTATGAAAATAAATTTTCTTTTAAATCATTATATTAATTATAAAATTGAAAATAAACATTTATGTTTTATAAAAATACCACCACTTAATTTATCATTTTCAAAATATTTATTTTATTATATTATTATATAATTATAAAATATTTTAATTTATAAGATGCCTAAATTTTATTTATACTTTCATAGGTGTGGTTTCTATTCTATTGGATGAATTACAATTCCTAAGGGTCACATTTCAATTTGAAATGTCAAGTTTCTATTTCATTTTCATATGTTCCTTAATTTCTTTAAAAATCCTTTTATTTCATGAATTTTTAATTTAAAAAGTCTGTTTTGTTTTCTCTATGTGATTTTATATAATTTATTCACTATGAAATAATTTTTTGTATAATGTAACCTATCTAATGAATTGAATTTATTTAAGTGGATACATACTGTAAAATTGGGGGGGGGGTGTTATATTCTTCCCTCATTAAAAAATTTCTTCCTTTAAATTATTCATGAATATTTACTTCTATATAGATGAGGATGGGTCTTCTTCATAACAACCTCTAGTTCCCATGTTTCTTCTTCTATTATAAGGTTTCTATAAAGAACATTTACCATTCGAGTCTTCTTATTTCTCAATACTCTCTCTCTTGTATCAAGAATTTCTATAGAAACATCAAAATAATAAAAGTATGGTTTTAGTTCTATTTCTTGATAGGTGAGTATATGCATTGGGTCTAAAATTTAATTTACCAATGATATGTGGATCACATCATAAACTTTGAAGATACTTGGAGGCATTTCTAATTAGAAATCTAAAGATCCAATTCATTCCAAAATCTCAAATGGTCTGATGTACCTTGGGATATATTTTCCATTATTACCAAACCTTAAGATAGCCTTCTATGGATATACTTTCAGAAAGACATGATTTACCACTTTAAATTCCAAATCCTTTCTCTGGTTTTTAGTATAACTCTTTTTTATACTTTTAGCATCTTTAATATGTATATGAATAGTCTTTACCTTTTTTGTTTTCTCTTTAATGTGTTCTAGGACTATATGTTTCCTTTCACCAACATCATTCAAAAAGTTTGAGTTTGATATATCTTTCCATATAATATTTCATATTGTTCCATTTTAATTCTAGATTCGAAAACATAATTGTAGGAAAATTCCACCAAAGGTAAATACATATCCCACATACCTTGAAAGCAAAGTTAACATGATCTCAAAATGTCTTCCAATGTTTTAATAGTCCTTTTAGACTATCTGTCAGTTTGAGGGTGATAACAGTACTCCAAAGAAGCTCAGTATCCAAATCCATCTGAATACTCTTCCATAATTTTTATTTGAAATGGCTATCTCGATCGGACATAATTGATAGAGGTGCACCATGATGTCTTAAAACATCATTAATATATAGTATTTCTAGGTGCTCAAGAGGTAAATATTCTCTTATAGAAAGAAAATGTTTTGTTTTTGTAAGGTGATCAATAATAACCCATATTTCATCATTCTTTCTAGGTATCATTTGTAGTAATTTGAAAAATTCTATAGTAATGTCATACCACTTAAATATAGGAATATGTATAGGTTTCATGAATCCTCTAGGATTCTATCACTCCACCTTCACATGTTTAAAAACTTAAAATCTTGGCACATATTCAGTAATTTTTTACTTCATATCATCCCATAAAAAATTATCCTTCATATCTCTATACATATTGTTACTACTAGGGTGTATAGATAAATTTGAGCTTTGAGCATCATTTACCAGTTCCATTTTTAGCTCAGGTATTGATAAAACACATAACCACTTTTCAAATTTTATAATTCCATCCTCATACATGAAGTATGCCAACATACTTAACAGCTTTAATTTTCTTTTGAAAGTTCTCATCATCAGATTGAGAAATTGTTATCCTCTCTAGTAAATATGGTTTATTAATCATTTGAAAAAGGAGTTATGTTTCCCTTCCCCAGAAAATTCCCATATCCATTATTACAAAATCTAGTAATATAAGTTCTTTCTCAATCCTCATTTGGGTTAGAAGTCCAAGATCTTTCTTACTAAATTCATCTTTCAATTTATTTACTTTTCCTGGATGGTAATGTATTGAGATATCATAGTCTTTGAGTAATTAGAGCTATTTAATTTTCTTCATGTTGAGTTATTTTTGTATAATGATGTATTTCAAAATCTTGTGATCCATATATATCCCACATCTTTCCCTATATAGATAGTGTCTATATATCATTAGAGAAAAAATTACAACTACTATCTCAAGATCATTAGTTGGATAATTTTGTTCATGAGTTTGAAATGCCTTGATGCATATTCAATAAATTAATCATTTTTTCATATGGTTACAACCAAGTCCTTTCTTCGATGAATCACTGCATATCACAAACCCATCATTTCCTGGTGGAAGAGTCAAAAGCAATATAATGACTAATATTCTGTTTAATTCTTAAAAGAATTATTCACATAATTATTTCCATCCTAACATAACCCCTTTATGTGTGATCTTGTTAAATGGGTTATCCAATCAGGAAAATTTCTAAACAAAACATAGATGGTAACTTAATAAAACAATGAAACTATGTACATCAATTATGTTCTTTGGTGTAGTCCATTCTTGGATTTCCTTTTTATTAACAAGATAAATTGAGATCCCATACTTAGAGACAATATGGACATGAAAAGAAATTTCTTAAATACAAAATACACACTTGCTAAATTTACCATATAATTATTTTTTTATGAGAGTCTCAAGAATAATCCAAAAGTGATTCTCATGGACTTTATAGATTTTAGAATACACCATAATATCATCAATGAAAAATACAAAACAATTATCAAGATATTCCTTAAATTCTATGTTCATTATATCCATGAGAACAGAGGGTTCATTAGTAAATCTGAATTTCATTACTATGAACTCATAATGTCCATACCTTGTTTGAAAATTTGTCTTCAAAATATCTTCCTTCTTTACTCGCAACTGATGATACCCATAACAAAGGTCAATCTTTGAGAAATATTGAACTCTATGATGTTGATCAAATAGATCATCAATGCGAGGCAGAGGATAATTATTTTTTATTATAATATCATTGATTTACCTATAGTCAATGCAAAACACCAAAGATCCATCTTTCTTCTTCACCAAGAGAGAAGGGAATCCCCATGGGAAACACTAGGATGAATAAATCCTTTATTACTCAAATCTTATAATTGTTTAATTTTATCCACTAATTCCATTGTTTCCATTCTATAAGGAAAATTTCATATTGGTATTGCATCATGGATTAAATTAATGGTAAACTCAACTTCACTCTTGGGGGGGGGGGTATCTAAGTAATTCCTTAGGAAATACATCAATGTATTCCTATACAATTGGTATATTATCAATTTGAAGATGACTTTCCTCATCACAATATTTATTATATAACTTCAAATGAATTTCATTCAGTAGATCTAATGGGGGTGGATCTGGATAAGATTCAGATGAATAGGTTTCTTCTCTAAAGATAAGGGATTATAGATCTTTCTCAAAAATTGTAATTTCTTTCTTCTTGCAATAAATTTTTGCATCATATTTGGAAAGAATTACATAATGAGGATTATATCAAAGTAAACAATAGGTATGATGATAAGGTTAACTACTAAATCATGTTAATGTGTCATAAAGGGGAATGAATGACACATTTTTATTGTAATGAGACTTACTTTAAGAGTTTTAACATATAAATCCCTTGTTAAATAAAAAGAAACATGTTTTATTTTCATGGAAAATTGGGTAGATATAAAATAATTAGATGATCCAACATAGGTTTAGTATGGTTATTCTTTATAAACTAATTATGTTTTCTTAATATCGTCGTGATCTGCTCAGCTCCAACCCAAACCATGTTGACTTGCTCAGTGGGGTAATCCCTACATTGTCTGCAGGTATTGATTCCCTTTCTTCCATTAGGTTATATTACTAAATATTGTCACACACTAAGTTACGTCATAATCATCTTGATTATTGAGCCAAAAATTCACAAAATGGAGTTATTATAATTATCAAGTTTATTTGACATCTAGTTCCCAAGGTTTCTACTAAACTTTATCTAATATCAACTGTAACAACCTCGACCTCGATAGCCCAGAGTCAATGGTCATTTTATTAAAATGGAATAGATACAAGAGATCACATCACCAAGGATAGATCAATTTATTAGTCTTGAAGAACTATATATGTACATGGTTCTATTATTTCATTTTTAATTAAACATATAATATAATAAAATAAAATAAACCGCTTCATTTAATTTATTCAAAGATTTCATCTTCACAATTTAGAGAATGAAAACAGATAAAAGGGTGTGCTCAAACACTTACTAAGGGTTATAAGAGACAATAATAAATGATGAAAATTAAATAATGTGTAGACATTATTATAAGGTAAATAATCTGAAAAACACATTCCATCAATACACTGAGAATGAAAATGCATCCATATATTTTTTCATAGTGAAAATATACTGGAAACTAATAACTAAATACTGAATGAAGAAAATGATTATTTATTGGAAGTCATGTATATAGCACATGAACCATTATACCATTAATAAGATTTAATCCCGTGGGTTAAAACTTGTCTAATTCGTTTTGGAAATAAATAAAAATAGTTTGCATCTAACTATTTTGTCTCATGAGACCTATCGATATATCGAGGGGCTATCTATAATTAGGTCCCACCCATCACTGCAAGTCCAAAAAATTATTTATACATATATTAAATTAAATTACAATATTAAAAGAAGACACTGTATATAAAAATGGTATATGGGTAAGATAATAATCATATCCATGATACAATAAATATGGATATTTAGGGAAATCTTTAATGAATTATGATAATAAAAAATGAATGTATACATACATCACACACAAGGAGTAAGAGGTCAAAGGGGATTTCATAATGGTTTCCATGAAATAATAGATTTAAATCATACTTAAACATTCACAAGGTAAAATAGGCACAGTTCATGATAAATTATTTTCAAAAGAAGTGAAAACACATAAAAAGATATTTTAAGAAACTTTAGAAAAGTTCCTCTTTATTATGATTAAAAGAAGAATAAAAAAGAGGCTTTAATGTGGGAAAAGGAATAATTGTTTTCCTAAAACCAGAAATGAAAAAAGAATATTTTTCATGATAAGAAGATTGATTTTATAAAAAATATTGGGGGATTAAAATATATTATTGAGTATACATGAATATGGGTAAGAAATTGTAAAATTCCCTTAAATTGGGCTTTCTTATCTCGAAGAATTGAAAATAAAAACATATAAAAAATATATTTTCCTATAAAAGAATCATGAATTGATCTAGGTATATATTTTTGGAACATAATCATATAATTTAGTATTACATAATAATAATAATTAAGAATTACATTGTGGTAAAGAGAGAGAATGATTAACCCGTAGGAAAAAATGAGAGTTCTTGGAGAATCCCTTAACTTATGTCCAAAAGTGTTCTTAACTTTCACTTAATGTACTAGATAATGCAATTATATTGAATAATAATTTAATTAAAAACCTCATAAAAATATATTTTATTTATTTTAATTTTATTAATCTTAGTTATGGCCTTGTTTATGTGTTGTAAGATTCATTTTTGTAGTTTGAGAGTGTTTGTTTCCCTAGTTTTCATGATTGGTTCACTTTTATATATGTATGGAAGTTATTATAAAAATGATATTAATTCTCAAGAATTGAAATAATATGTTATTAATGAACTTTGATAAGATTAAATATTCTTAGTACTGTTCCATATGTTCTTTTAAATCCTTAATAAAAAACTTATAATGAAAAATCCATATATATTTCATAATTCATAATTCTTGAATCCAAATACATAAATACTTCAATCCTTCCACTTCAGTGATTGGAAAGGAATAGGTCCTTCCATGGTCTAGAAGAAAATTCTCTGGTTAGAGAATTATGTTGGGTAATTACCATGTTCAACACACGCACCACATTGAACTCGACAATTTTTCACCCTATAACCATTTTTCAACACAGATAACATCTTCCATTCTATTTGATATATTATATCAGGCTTTTCTTCGTAGATTCTTGACATGTAGAAAGATGATTTTTATTTACTCATTATTCAATTAACGCATCAACATTCATAAAATTACATCTTCCTCTTATTCTATGTGTCAGGAATCTCTTTGAAGTTAATGTTTTTAATCATATATCGTGATCACAATTTATATCTCTCCATTTATCATTCAATTTGGTTTTTCATAATCAATGAATTTCCCATTATATTCAATGTTAACATGATTACTTCTAGTTCCAGCCATGGGCTAAGACTAATAGCATAGTGTTAGCAACACTAATCATAGTGGGGAACCACATAATCAAGTAAAATTACTTATAAGAAGTATATACCATGAATCCATAATTAATCTATGATATCTTAGGTCATTCATAGTCATCATCTATTTAAATCCTTCATGATGGTTCATAAAGAGTTTTTTAATTTTCAAATAATATACCCCAAGAATGTCAAACCAAGTGTGTATCAAGACCCATTATAATGCACCAATTTTTGATCGAGCTTAGCTCAATATGGTGCTTTTGTGGTTGTTACCCCCATGTTCATCTTTTCCATAGCCAGATCCACTTGCAGCATTCAAATAGGGATTTATTTATAAGAAACCACTTTATCTATCCTTTACCATGATTCTAGGACATTTTCCTAAACATTTAATCATCCTTAAAATTATCCTTAAAGTCATCCCTAGACATTTCCTTAGAAATATCCCAAGGTATCTCTCTAATGTTTTATCATCCTAGTTTCCAAAGTTTAACTAAAAATTTTCTTTAATACCAAATATAGAATCCTAGGTTGAACATATATGAATATTACATCATTTTTTAAGAATATTGACTACATTAAACAAACACAAGACCTATGACCATAATAGATTAGTGACATTAGAAACATGGAAACCTAATCATGTATATTGGTGAGAGATCTTCAAAATCTCCCTTAAATATCTTCCCATTGAGTACTCCTACTTAAAACCATTCATCAAAACTTTGGAAAAGGAAACATAAGCAAGTGTGACCTCAGATTCCCATGAATGGTAAACATAAGAGATGTTAATCTATGATGATATGAAATCATAAGATAAGTATACAAGTATTTGACCATGAAAATAACTTATGAGGTTCATACCCAACCTGTCATTGATTACAAACATGAGTCATGGAATAGAGATTGTTAGTTCATAAGGAATGAATCATAATTGAAATAAATTACATGAAACATGATAGCATAACCTTGGAACAAGAGATGGAGTTTCTATAATACACATAAGAATAGAAAATCCTTTGTTAGGGATACCTACCAAGACATTCATAACATGTTAGGCTCGGGAAAATCAGCCATGTAACTTCTTTGGGCATGGGATATCCTCCTGTGTACCTTCTTATTTTGTTCATGGGACAACCACTTATGTACCATCTTGTTTGACGCGTGGGCTAATGACTCATGTACCCACTTGGTTTAAGCTTGGGTTGACCACCCATGTACTATCTTTTTTGGGATTGGGCTAAACACTAGTAAACCCTTATTTTGGGCTTGGGATAAACACCTGTGTATGCTCATCTTTGGGTTTGGAATGACCACATATATACCCTCTTCTTTGGGCCTGGAATAATCACCCATGTACCCTCTGAGCTCATAGAACATTTACCTTTACCCAATGCATTGTAGGGAGATATAGGTCTCACCAATATTAAAATGAAAACCATATTTAAGTGTTCCATAATATCATAAAAATTCATCATATCGTAACCATTCAAAGAAAAAATAGGGATTTTTTCCATAGATCATATCCCCAATAAAACATAAACTATAATAAAGGATATCATCTTAGATGAGAAGTCTTTAAAAATAACTCAAATTTTTTTTTAATGAATATAACCTTTCTTTAAAAATAAATTTTTAGAACATAAAAAATTTTCAAAATCCTTTTCATTGAATACCACTTTGAAAACATATAATGTAAACATTGAAAATTATTCAAATCATCTGAGGAAAATAACCTTTTATATTTGAAAAAACACTTTTTAAAATATACAACACTTTGAAAACCTTTTTCTCTAAAAATAACCTTGAAAACATATAAAGGAAGATTTGAAACTCATTTAGAACACTTTTTAAACATAAATAATTAAAAAAATCCTTTTATTTGAAAATAAATTTAAAATAAAAATATTTCTAAAATATTTACGAAAAATATTTTGTTTGAAATTATTATTTAAAATGTATAATGGAATATTCAACAAACGGTGTGGCCATGCTGGTGGATAATTCTCTACATGATGTATACATAAAAACAAAGATTCCCTACATATTTTTTGAAAAAGTCAAAAGATCCTTGATTGGAAAAATACAAGAAGATTCATTTTAAAACCTGTTCGAAAAAGTTAAAATTATATTAAAAATATATTTTAAAATCATATTAAAAATATATTTTAAAATCATATTGGAATATTATTTAATTTTTTTTAAACAATGTTTTGGGTGAAAATAGATTTCTAACCAAAGAGAAAAATAAAGTAGGATTTTTAGAAAAACATTTTCTCATTTATATTATGTACAAAAGAGTAGAAAATAATACCATTAAAATAATATATCATGAATAAATAGAGGATAAAAATGGTCATGATATTTTTTTGATATATGGAACATAATATTTCATTATTGGAATCATAATCATAAAAAAATATTGATTAATAAAGATATTTTATAAATGAAATCTTACCATTTCGGTAACTTTGAATCATAATCAAAACTAAAAAATTAAATTAAACTAAGAATAAAGTATCATGAAAAGAATGATATTAATATTATAAAATTTTAAAGGGGTGGTATATACACATAATAATAGAATATAGGTTCTTAACATAACATGAG
This sequence comes from Viscum album, assembly GCA_963277665.1. Classification (NCBI taxonomy): domain Eukaryota; kingdom Viridiplantae; phylum Streptophyta; class Magnoliopsida; order Santalales; family Viscaceae; genus Viscum; species Viscum album. The sequence continues at coordinate 493,244,255 of OY728166.1, forward strand.
TCTTAGATAAAGAAAATTGAGACAATATTCTCTTACGACTTTGGTAACCTTGAAACCATATCCCCATGAAAGACCGATCCTAAAATGGACATATAAATAAAAAAAATTTAATTATAATAATCATAAATTACATTAATTTGAATTATATTCACCACATATAAAGAAGAGGTGGTGAATATAACACATGTCTCATAAAAGTAAAACGTGAGAAGAAAGTTCATTACCTTTAGTTTTGACTTACTTTGTATGGATTAAAAACTCAGGTTTAATAAATATATGTTTATTATACTTATATAAAAGAAACATATTCACATATATAAAACCATATATTATTTTATTATAACTTTATATTACACATTTATTAATAACACCATGTTAAATTGACGTTTTGGGTAATAACCGATTTGTTTTTTGTATAAGTTTTGACTTATTATTTTAGGTATGATTACATTGATCATAGTTTCATCAATTAAATAATTTAAACCATGATATAAATATCATATATATTCATTATATATGTATTTATATAAACCCATAAAATTTAGTGAATGAAATCTAAATACATCATTCATGGAGACGATAAGTCATATATACGCATGTATGTTGTTTCCATTTTACTTCAATATTGAAAGAAATAAAGCAAATGATATATATATATATTATAATTATATTATAAGTATTATTTCATATATATTATATATGTTTTATAAACCCATCCCCAATACATTCCTTATAAAGCGTGAATGAATTACATCACTTCGCGAGGTGGTAGTCCGTCATACACATGAATGGACTTATCATATTCCCACAAAATGTAAATCATGAAGGTATATGTGATATAATAATTAAATATGAGAAATAATATCATAAATATCATAAATATAATATAAAAATAGTATTTATATAATTATTCCCAACCACGAAATATGGTAATAGAAAAATATATGGTATCAGTTTGTGAGGATGTAGTCTGCTGTACACACGAATGATGATTCCATATCCTATTTGATGGAAGTGTGTGTGTTTAAAGGTATTACCATTAACATAACAAAATCTTAGTACATTTAATATTCTAATTTTATTATATAATAATTATATAAAAATAATTAATGTATGTAGAGAAATAAATAATTTAAAAACACTTTGAGAATATTAATAAATCTTCTTTAGGTATTCTCTTTAGGTTTACACTAAATCCAAAAAAGATTTCCTTTCATTCAAAACTATGGATTCTAGGATGAGGGGTTGGAATTTTAGAAGTGATTTGGTCAGATCCTTTCCAATCCAAATGGCTTTATGTGGGTGAATAATTTAGGGTAGTGAGTGCCTTTTTATAGTTTAGGAGGAGTGGAATTCTTGTAATGACACAATACTTATTCACCATTGGGAAATCAAGATTACCAAAAGTTTTAATAAATAGATAATTAAAGTTTTCGAGGGATTAAATGGTCTATAACAAACTCTAAAACAAATTTATACACATGCTTTAAACATTTGGGTTCTTAACTCTTACATTTCTTTATATTATCATTTTGGTTTTTCATTATGTTAACTAGTTTTATAAACTAATTAATTAATTCTTAATGAGTAAGTTATTGTGATAATTATTTGATAATTTTTACTTAATGATTATAAATATTATATCTAATTTATAAATTATAAATCCTATGTGGGTTGGAAATTAAATTTAACACAAACACAGACAATACACAAAACACTACTTTTAGAGTAACAATGCTAATTGAGTTTTTTGTATTTTAATATCAATATATTCATTATAATAGAATAATTTCTCCATGAATAGAATATAGTTAACATAAAATAATATTTATAAATAAATTTATAAAATATTACAATTTTAGTAATTTTAAATCAATTAATAGAATAAAATTTCTTATAAAATGACATTAATGTCAATTTTGACATTATTCATTTAATTTAAATTAAAAATAACATGAAAATAATGGAAATAAAATACATTATGTTAAAACCCATGTAAAATGATATATTTATATACAAATAAAATTTTACACAATAATTCATTCAATTTACTTCACTTTTATTATTTTTAGTATCATTTGTATTATTTAATTATTATCTAAATAATTCATGTGTTTCCATTTCTTAAGAATTTAATGTAATTATATTACCTCAAAAAATTAAAATAATTAATTATTATAAAAAATAATATTTATCTTATAAAAGAATATTTATAACTTACTTGATATAGTTTTCCCCAATTTTAATGCTTTATATAATTTATAAGGAAAAAGGTATATTTTAGTCATTTTCTTTACCTAACTTATTTTATTGGTCACATTCATGGAATAGTGTCCCAAAAACTCATAATATTTGAAAATAAGGTTTTACGTTTTTTTTATAGTTCCATCTAATTCGGTTTGGACAAGTTTTGGGTGTTTCTCGCACCTTATATTCTACGTTTAACCACTAAGTAAACTCATTTTTACCTTAATCATTGTAATTTATTTTTAATGTTTTCACTAATAAATTTGGCCAGAAATTAATTTTGAATTATTATAAATTATAAATCATACTGATCCAAAATATGGAATCTATTTTCCATATTCAATTCAACTAAGTGGAGAAAATTTATTTTAAATTTAATCTCATAGGCGTGATGAGAAAAAGAGTTTTTAATGTGAAATGTTCAAAAGATTATAAGGTTTTTATATCTATATTAAAAAGGAAAATTCTTCCAATTACCAAAATTGAATTAATAGATTTATAATTTAACTAATTTTACTTTGAAACTATGTTTAAATATAATTTAACATTATAAATAAAAAAATTGTAGTTTTCAATTAAAACTGAGTATTTTTCACAATTCATTAAAGAAATGTAACTTCTCAGAAAAATATAAAAACTAACACTAAGAAATTTTTTGTTCATATTTCAAAAATAAAGTTTATTTTTTCATGTGAAGTTTCTAATGGTGGTAAAATTTTATTTTAAATTATATGAACCAAACATGATTTTCCCATATTTTTTAAAAGATTTTTTTTTTCAGAAAACATTTATTTTTAATTTAAATTATTTTTATTTTATTTCTGATAAATAGATAAATAATTAAAATTTTTAAAAAATATATTATAAAAATATATTTAATCCTATTCATTTTTTCCATTCTAATGGGTTGGTGATAATTATTAGATTAAATAATAATAATAATAGTATATTGTAGTTCGGTAAAACTCGGTATTGGGCGTAACACAATCCAAACATAATGTTGTGTATACCACATTCTAAACTAAATTTTGTGTGTTATAAAATATTAACTTGGTGTTTTGTATAAATAAATATTATCATGAAATAGAATACATTAATGAATATTAATTTATTTAAAAAAAATCACAAAAACTTAGGGTGTTACAGTAAACCACAATGTTTCATGGATGTGTTTTATAATATTCTCACAACATGACATCAAACATTGGTTGATCAATTACCTAGAGAAAATTTCTATAATAAAATAAAAAATGAGCTAAAATTGATTTTATATTCCTTAGAACAAAATTTAGAAAAAAATGTTTCTGAAGGAGAACCATTGTTAGGGAAAAAACCACAACCACTCCCCAAATTGGAGTTGAATCTACTGGATTTTACACTAAAAACCCTTCACAAATTCACAGGGAGAAATGTCACCACTATGGAATGTTTATACATTCATATTCATGCTGTAAAAATTTTGATATTCATTCCCATGATCTGAAGAATATAAATTTTTCTAGGTATGGTCCTAGAAAGTGACCAATAGACGATCCATTCTCAATTGATACAAAAAAGGCTACCATAACCTTCCAAACCATTCTTGGAGAGAGTAGGGTATGATAAGAACTGATTCTATACCTAGTTTCTAGTAACATCATGGAAGTGATTCAAACTTCATCCAAGGTTTTAGAGTTATAGTACTCAAGATGAATTCAAGGGTATGTTCCAAAAATTCATTGGAATTTGTGATGAAAAAACGTGTAAAATGATTTTAATAAAGCAAAAAAAGAATCTAGATTTAAAAATATTGCATTACAAGTGAGTCAATTAATTATAAATATAAGTGGTAGTGATAAGGGTAACACTTCTAACACCACTAAGTTAATCCTAGGGATAATTACATAGTACTCACTGCGAGGAGTGGTCTCCAAATTGAATAAGAAGCTAGGAAAGATCACAAATTTGCCCAAAAAAATATGGATGAAACTGAAAACCAAACTCTGGATACTCAAGAATCTAGAAATCTAAACAACCCCAATAGAAGTATACTAAATCCTATTATACTTGGTAGAAACCCATAATAAAAATTCATAAAAATAAAATAAAATAAAATAAATTAAAATAATTAATAAAAAGTTTAGTGAATAGAGAATTAAAAACTTAAACTCAGGATTCCGAACTTTTAAAATATCTAAAATATTTAATGAAATTGAAAATTGATATTCCTTTCATTGATAATTTAATTCAAATTCCTTCTTACTTAAAATAACTCAATAAAATATTTTCTAACAAGAAAACCATGGAATAATTTTCTTCTTATAATCTCATAGAGGAGTGTAGTTTTTATTATAGAATAAGATACCTCTAAAACATTAATATCCATGGGGAATTGTAATCCCTTGAACCATTGAAGATAGTGTTGGTCAGTTTAATTGTCATTGTGATCTTAGAGAAAGAAATGATTTTATTTAATTATCCTTGTTCCATCAATTGAGACTTAGAGTTCCACAACCCACCACTATTGTTTTAAAACTAGCACATTGATATATTACATACCAATATCATAGTGTGGATTACTTGTTAGTTAGAGTAGGAAATATCATTTTGACTGTTGATTTTCTCATTTTGGATATTGAATGTGACGAGGAGATAATGATCACTATTTTTAAGTTCTTTCTTTCCATAAAGAGGGGTTTCATTGATGTGGAAAAGGGAACATTATTTTTCAATCTGGGTGAATAGATAGAGGAATTCAATGTTTTTAGAAAAATTATAGAACCCACCCTGAATCATATATTTCTAGAAGATGATATTTTATAAGTTGAAGTATTTGTTAATGAGGAGGAAGTGGGATTTTTTTAGATTCTAGAAGGAATCAATAGAACACCTAAACTCCCTACTAAATCCTGTATGGGAATTATTTCTATCAAGGTCAAGAAATTATTAAATGAGTTTTAGGGGGAATTCTTATAACACCTAGATGAGTTTACCTTAGAACAAATTTTTGACACAATCAAGGAATATGGATTTTAGAAGAAATTTTAAATAAACAATAGTGATGAAGAGGATTATTTTTTCATTGCCTTATTTAAGAGAAAATATGAGGAACTCAGACCCCCCGAACCCAAGAGTCTTCCATAGAGCTAAGAACCACCTCATATAGAGCTCAATATCTTACTAGAACATTTGAAATATTAATTTTAAGGTGAATTCTAAAACATTTTAGTCATTTTATCAACCAAATTAATGTAAAGTAAAGAGGATAACCATATGGTTATCTCAAGGAAGTTTAAGTCTATCATTGGTTTGTCTATTGCTAATTTTACGGGTATAAGTCCATCATAATACATGAATAAAATATCCATGGAGCATGAGTATAAAACAAGGGTGGAAGTGCATAGAATACTTAACCCAAACATGAAATAAGTATTACAAGATGAATTAATCATGTTTTGGGATGCTAGAACAATATTTCCCATTTCAAACAGTCCATGGGTAAGTCCAATCCAAGTAGTTCATAAGAAGACTTGAGTGACAGTGGTAACTAAATAAAATAATTAGAAAATTCAAACTAGAATAGTGATAAAATTATGGGTCTACATAGACTATAGAAAACTCAACTCTTCCAATAGGAAGGACCATTTCAAAATTCCATTTTGAAATTTTTTTATAGATTTTGGATGAGAATTATTTTTTCATCTTTCTTGATGGAAATTATTGTTAAAACAAGAATCCCATTTCTACTTAGGATTGGGATATGACCAAATTCACTTATACATTGGGGAAATTTAATAAAAGAGGGAGCCCTTTAGTTTCTGTGGTGATCTAGCCACCTTTTAGATATTCATGACCGCTATTTTATTAGACAATATTGAAATGATTTTTAACATTTTTATGGATTATTTCTCAATAGTTGAAGGTAAAATTTTAAATTATTATGAAAATATGGAAACTATTTTTTAGAGATGTAATGAAGCAAGCCTTATGATAAACTTGGAAAATATCCAATTCATGGTGACTATGGGAATTTTCTAGGGTCAAGAGGTTTCCATGAAAGGTATTAAGGTTTATAATTCGATGATTTAAGTGATTCATAAGTTTCCACCACCTAAGAATGTAAAGGGAATTAGAATATTTTTAGGCCAAGATGTTTTTATCATAGATTCATCGAGGATTTTTCCAATATTACTAGGTCTTTATGTTCACTTCTACTCAAGTATGTACCATTTCAGTTTTATGATAATTTTATAGAATCATTAAACTTTATTAAGTAAAATATCACATCTTAAACCATTATAACTACCTCAGAATGGAATGTTCCTTTTTATGTTTTGTGTGATTTTTGTAACATTGTAATAAGTTTAGTTTTGGTGTAGAGGTAAGAGTAGATGCTGCATGTAATTTATTTTTCAATTAATATGTTTAATTATTCCCAAAATAATTACTGTATAACTAAAATGTAAATTTCTATATTGATGTTTTATTTAGACAAGTTTAGACAATACATCATTGGATCTAAAGTTTTCATTTTCACTAATCACTCTACCCTCAAATATCTAATAGATAAAAATGTTTTTAAACCTAAACTTAAGAGAAAGAATATTATACTACAAGAGATTTATTTAGTGATAAAGGATAAAAATTGTTCTAAGATTGTGGTATTAGACCATTTTTCTAGTCTAACCAACACCCCAATTGAGGGAAAATAGATTTAAACACCTCATTCCTATATGAAAAATTATTTTCTACTTGTATGAAGAAATCTATCTACTTTATAGATTATGATAAATTTATAGACGTAGGTATTATTTATAAAGACCTTTTATATAATCCAAGTAAGAGGTTTATTTATGAGTTAAAATACTATTTTTTGGAAGATACCCTCTTTTCTAGGAGATGATATTATTTAATTTTAAGTATTTGTGTATCTGAGGAAGATATTTTTCTTATTCGCGTGAGTATCTATTCATCTACTTAGGGTGGAAACCATTGAAGAGAAAGGAATACTCATAATGTTATCCATGATTGTTTTTAATGGACCACACTCATTAAGGATTCCAAGAGTCTTGTTATAGGTTGTGAAAAATATTAATGGCTGGGAAATATGGCTAGGAAGCAGAAGTAACCTCAAAAAGTGATTCAAGAGGTTAAATTTTTTCATTTATAGTGATTAGACATTATGAGCCCATTCACAACCTCTTATGGGAGTGATTTCAAACTAGTTTCTTTTGATTATGTATCAAAGTTAGATAAAGAATTATAAGTACCAAATATTCAGGATAACAATATAAAAATAGCATCATGAAGGGAATTTTATCAATTTTTGATTCACCCAAATAATTCATCACTGACAATGGAAGTCACTTTAAAAACATAAAATTCAAAGGATTTATAGAAAATTATGGTTATGTACACAAAACATGTACAACATACCATGCATATTCAAGTGTATAGGATGGAATATCAATAAGAATATTGAAATGGATATTGGAAAAATAATGATAAGTTTTAGAAAATATTAGTCTCACTTGGTGTATGTGGCACAATGGGATTAAAGGACTATTTTTAAAACTTCTATAGAAATGTCTCGATATAGGATTATTTTTCTAAAGTATTGAAGTTTTATTATAGAGATATAAAGAAATGAATTTTGGGAAATAAAGGATTTTAATTTTTATTTCATGTCTACCGGTTGAAGATGGTTTCTTGAGTCTAGTGAATTAGATGAAATCATGATAGAATTTCATAAAAATGACCAAATCTATAAAGAAAGGGAAAAATATTTTTCTGATTATGCAATTCAGAATAGGAACTTTAAATAGTAAATAATTATTTTATGGGGAATACAAAAGGAATGGTTATAATATACTTCCTTGGTAGTTAAACCATTTCTGAAGTCTAACTGTAGACTATAAACATAGTACTTCATAGGATTCAACCCAGGTATCATTTTTTATCATTTTCTTTTTTTTTGGTTTTTGTTACCTTGAATATATTTTTGAACACAAAATAGTCTTCCTTATTCTAATTTAGTACATTATTTTATTTTAATAAAATATATTGGCTATTTAATTCCTTAGAGTAAAATTTCAACTAATCACAAAATGATTAGTTAATTGGTGGAAATAACTGGGAAAAAAATCCCCCAACTTCCACCTCGGTTAATTTTTTTTTGAATAATAACATTATTTCTATTTAAATTATTAGGATTATAACATAAAAAACTTTTGGTTCCTTTGAATTGAAAATGGAAGATTGATTTTGACTAAACATTAATTATAACAGATCCACATTTAGAGAAATTTTGACAATTATTTTGAATTTTTTTAATTATTATCAACTTAGGATATATATTTCTTGAGACTAGGTGCGAGAGAACTCCCCACGCTTAGGTTCTGTCAAATTTTTGAATATATTTACACACTTAAAAATTCATATATTGATAAAATTTAATTGATTATCATGTTTTTATTTTAGAAAAATTGTGAAAATATTTTTTGTGTATATCACAATAAAAAGAATTCACTTATTTTTTAAAAGGAAATTTTGAACTTTGATTGGATGTGTGAAAATTTGGGTGTTTTGTATTTTTAATATCAACCCATTAAAATATATTAACTCATAAAATTTTAACTTATTTTGATCAATATTGTTTAACCACCATAAGATTCACCATTGGAGAAAATGCTGAGTTTTAAGTGTGTGGGAGAGGGGGATTTTTTCTACACCTTAGTTGTGATTCAATTCTATACATATAAAACCACAAAAATTTATTCAAAACAATACACATAAAAAAATCCCAATTTTTTTTCAAAATTCTTACCTTTTGAGCTTTAATTCATGATTCTTATAAATACTTTTTTTTTATTTTATCTATAAATGATTTATTTTTGTTTATTTAGGTTATGAAAATTAGAATATTTTGGTCCCTACCTAGGGGGAAATGTAATTAATTTTTTGATTGATTTTACATTGTCTAAAGCTATAAGGATTGAGTGATTGTTGAGTGATGTTGTCCACCACTCGTATAGAGATACTGTTTAAAAAACTAGTGAAAGGAATTTTGATTGGTTAGATTCTTTGGGTATCATAAATATAATATTAAGAAGTATGAGTTTGATCTAGAACCTAGTTGGGTTTTCTTAGTAAAATGGAACACCTTAGTGATAAAAATAAATAGAGATTATTATTAATACTTTTAATCCAGAATAAAATGGGAAATTTGGATTTCATGGTGAGTCTATGGGATAAGAAATCCGGTTGTTTTGTGAAAATAAGTCCATGACCAAACTTAATAAGTTCCTTGAACAGTTCCTTTCACAAACTCTTGTATGGAAAAAATTAAAATAAATGGAATTGTAAAAAATGAGATCATTTAGGTGATAGGAATATTGAACCAAGATGAAAAAAGAAAAAATTCTATTATAATAAATATTTTGATTTGTATCTATAAAGTGGAATGTGGAACTTTTTTTTGAGTAACCTAGGAGAGAGTAAAACTTGTTGTTCCTATTATTATAGATTTTAGTCCACTTTAATCTATCCAGTCTTTACTCCTAGAAATGTAATTTGAACTATATTTTAGATAGGGTTGTGTGAAAAATTCACATAGGATTCATGGAATTATTAGGGAGGGTGATTCAGTGATTCTCTTTTATTTGGGTATATGAAATTGAACCTAGGTAAGATAATCATCAATTTTTCTTAGGAGTCGTTGTAAATAAATAAATTTAATAAATTTTATTTCATGACAGTGAAATTAACTAATTTTGGAGGGAATTTTATGTGTAATTATTTTATCATTCTTCACATCATATGTTTTGGTGAAATAAATGGATTTTCAATATAAAATAAACGTAAAATGGATCATGTTTTAAACTGGAAAAAATCTAATGGAATTTTTTATTCAATAGAGTGTTTCATATAAAAGTATCCTTTTGGGTTCATAATTGATTAAATTTCTTGGTGTTATTATTTTATATCATCGATGAAAAAATATTAACTAAAAATTTAAATGATGATGAATTCAGAATTTTGTTTTTTAGGATGTTGCAATGAAAATCTTGTAAAGGGTTGGATCAACTATACCCATGATCGATGAACCAAAAACCCATTCCAATTGAACACAAGAATAAAACTCATAATTTTGAAATATCATTGATCTATAGCATGTCAACATGATAGACCACATGGAAAAATGTAACATCTGTATGTTTAAATGGAGTGACCGTCAACTGAAGTGACTTAATCATTTTTTTGATTGACCATAACAACAAAAAAATATGGACAGAGATAGAGATTTTTTCCATATTAGAACAAAATGGGATGTGTCTATGACCCTATCATGGTTGATCATCAAATGAAATGCACCACTGTTCCCATGAAAACCGGATCCCCACATGTACTCACCATCTATAGTCAATGCCGTGTACTTCAAAGACACACCCAATCAAAATCTACACCACCTACACAGAGGATAAAGCTAGTCTGAGAAGTCTTACCTATCACCATTGAATATTAGAAAAATCATCAATGAGGGAGGATTAACCCTACCAATATATTCTATTCACCATTGGAATAAAACCTAAATTTGAAATATAAGGAATTTTCATGTCCAAAACTGACTACCACATCTCCTCTATTATCATCTAGTCACATCCAATATCAATAAGAACTCACCGAGGTAAATGATCAAGGTTAGGTTCCATGAATTTGAAGACATATGATACCCAATATCGAACTTTAATGCAATAAAGGTTGATCAATGCCACCATCATGAATTATTATTTGGGCCATTTTGGAGGACTACAATGATCATTCCCTTTTCAAAGCTCAACCTATGCTATTTAAAAAGCCAATCACAAAGAGTTCAAATCCTGGCCCTTAGTGAAGTAAAATTTCTTGAATGGATACCCTGATCAGGACTAAGACACCTATGACATATGGCATATCTAATTATATTGTAGGGTGATATGGGAAAAACATTGAATTGAAGACACCATTGAGATAAGCCCAACAACAGAGGCCCAATCCTTTTAACCCTAAACCCATGAAATTATTTCAGACCAGTTACTCAACAAGTTACACTATACAAGTGATGCCTATGGAGAAAAAATGATATATCTATTAAAATAAAGAGTATGATCATAGTATAAAAAGTTTATTTTCAAGTAATATTTTAAATGTGATGAGTAGAAGGAATTAACACCGTCTAATTTTACATGTGGAAGAAATCTAATAAAAGAATAAGTGCACTAATAATTTGATGACTGGATCGAGATTATTGGATTTTAAAAAAAATAATAACTCATTTATGTCAGGGGGTGGGTATGAATGTTGTGATTTTCTCTTTAAAAATAAATGTGTGTGTGTGTGTGGGGGGGGGGGGTGGAAAAAGGAGAAACTATAAATAAGAGAGTAGTAGGGTAGGAAGGAGATGGAAGTAGGAAGGAGCATTTGTTAAGATCAATAGGAGGTTTATAAGCTCTCACTAAGAGATTAATCATCCTTTCTTCTTTTCCTTACATCCTCTATATTTCAATAACTATTTGAAATACATTGACACATTACATTATAATTATTGGATCATTTAAAATATGGGAATGTGATTGAGTTGGAAGGTAATTTTAATTCATTCAAGTGTATGGTGTGGCTGAAAACTACCCTTTTTCATCTTTCAAGTAGTATATATCCATTAATTTCTTGAAATTAGTGAGAAATATTTTTATCATTTTTTGATTCTATCTTCTTACCATTTGGAATTCAATCTGATAATCAGATAAGTTTGTTTCCCTCAAATATGGGATGCTAACCATAATGGAAAGGTTTGATGGGGACAGTGAAACATATCCTTTTTATCTTGCAAATCAAGTACCACAATTAAGTTATTTCTATCAGATTCACTATTTTTTTCTGAAGAACACAATTTTATGCCTGATTGAGTTGATTGTAGGGGTAAAATGGTGTGTAATAATTGATATTAAGTACATCAAATTTGAATGGTCTCCAAAAGTTTTGTTCATGGATCAAAAAACACCCAAAAGATCTCATATCCATGATTCATGGACCTACTTTCTAAAGGCAGGTGTTCATTAGATTATTTAGTCAAAAAAACTTATTAAATCACATTAGTTGAGAAGATGGGGATTCAGTCTCATCAAACCCTTTTGGGTGTAACTATTTCCAATTTTGAGACTCTCTTATAGATTTAAGTCATAATGATGAATCCTTGGTTCATTCCCAAATGTGTATATTACATATTAAATTGAAGAAATGACCCATTATGACAACACATAAATTTATAATCATCTATATGTATCTGAGGTTCTCCATCAATGGAGAAATCCATATGTATTTAATGTTCTCTATCAATGTTACCCTTTTATGGATAGACCATGGATTCCTTTTTTAAATATTTGGGTAAACACTAGTTTCAAGCCACATGATGGGGATTTATAGAGTTTATCATCATCTAGGGGGGGGGGGGTACAAGAGTTTTTTAGGTTTGGATTGAACTCATAAGATGAGAGTTTTACATATCCCCACTAGAGAAATCAAAACCCACATAGTTTAGTGTTACTTAATTAGACAAATCACCTTTTAATGACATCTGATGAGGACCCAACCATGCAGTTAACATCATGTTGAAAGAAAGTAAAAGAGAAATGTTTCTTGGTCAAGAATAGCATGGGACTTATGCTGAGGTGGCCTAAGGACCCTAGAGGATATGTGGTCTTTTGGGTAGGGGCCTAATATTACCAAGAATGTGGTCCTGAAACCATGAGAGTGGATTATGATATTGGATTTGGACCTCAGGGATGATTCTTATTCATCCAAGTTAGTTGGGAATGAAATCAATCATAGTTTAGTATGGCTTGGACATACATATTAAAGGAGGCCCATTAAAGGGGAATGATTGGGGATTGCACATGGGAGATGTACACTTATATTGAATTTGGGGCTTATATATATGGAAAATGCCCACTAAGGGGGATTTGATTGGGGATTATACCATATGGGATGCCCATTATATGATTTGGGATCATAGAGATGTCATGATCATCACTAACCACTAAGTCCATGTGAGTCATGCTCAGTGTGATAAATAGGAGGAGGTAGTGGATATAAAGATCAAAAGTCCTGCTCCGTCCACTGATGGATGGTGCTGGAGCCTAAAACGGGAGAGATAGGGTATTTATTGTGTCATTTCCTCTCTTTTTTCATATCCAGGACAATCATTTATTTATATATATCCAGATATATCCTAGGCTTAAGTAAGGAGGAGAAAAAGTTCCACCACCAACAATAAAGGTTAGGGTCTTACCTCAGGAGGAGTGCCCTATAATTAGTTCTAGGGAAAGAGAAGATTGTTCACCAGTAGTCCTTATCAAAGGTAAAGGTCGATGGTTCCCCTCAATCCCTAGAATAGGTAGGTTCACGTGATCAACCCAAGGCCGGATCCTCATTACCATGGGAATGTAAACTCAAGGACATTTTGAAGGTCCACCCTATTGCTAGGGTCACTCAAAAAACTCCTCTTTAAATGTCTATGTAAATTATGAAGGGAAAAATGATGAGCCTAATGATCTTATCATACATGAATGGTGTATTTTGAAGGGGCCTTGGCTTGATGATGTTATACTGGTTCATGGAGGGACTGACATAGGGGAAGATGACACGATGAAAGATAATTATAGGAGTTGGCGAGTAAAACACCTTAGGATACCCCATTCAATGTTGAATGTTCTTACATGTGATGGGGTTCCCTCTATATAGACTATTTCAATTCTGGTAAGGGGATCATCCATGTAGCATGGTGATACATGTTCTTAGGTTCTGTTTGTGTATCAATTATCTACATGGTAAAAAGTTCCTCCCATATAGTGATTTCTATGTGGGGTCACGTTCATCCCATGTAGTGATTTTATACATGGGGTAGGGTTCGACCTACATATTATTTTTATATGTGGGGTGTTTTTTTGAAAAGGGTCCATTTGTTCTGTGCCACATGGAAATGATTTCCACAAATGATTCTGAGTTTGAAAATTAACAAATGATTTATTTTTTTCTCCATAATGCTATGCAGCGGGTTTTACGTGCTAGCAATCACTGAAAAGATCTAGTCATGATTCTCTTATTCCATCCCTCCAAAGGTAAGCTCTCAGTTTTCCTCCTCCTTGGTCCCCGTTGGGGACCTTTTATAAAGGAATGACATGCTGGTCTGGCTGGCTATGATAAGTCATAGGGAATCCTTTTATTAGAGCCCATAGATAATTCCAGGCCTGCGAACAACTTAGTCAACATTGACATTGTTTGTGGAAGCGTCCATCATTTTTTGGGGAAGAGATCATCACATTGGTTCCACAAATGGATTATTTTTGTTTGTGGGAATTTGAAGGCACCACATCGTCCTACAAACTATTTTAGTTTGTTGTGGATTATCATTTATGGGAGATGATATCACCCCTCCCTCACGCAAATGAACTTGGTTTCATTTTTAGGTGTCGGTGCCACCATCTTCATCCCGAGAACTATTAAGTTTGAAGGTTCTTCACAAAGTAACAGATCTTCATTTGGCGTGGTAATACATGAAGGGATTTTTGATTCCCATTGTCTCTTCTTCCTTTGTGGTTTTCTCCCCTTTGAACATTTTCCCTTCAACTCTTCCTCTGATTTGTTTTCCTTACTTTTAAAAATTGATTGAATTAATTTGATCTATATTGAGGAGTTTTTAGGACCCAAAAAATTCCCACCCCTCCCCTATTAGAATGGGTTCCAATAAGAACGATGTTGAGGCTATTATGATGTAGAAAGAGGTCTTTCTTAAATAGGCTCACAACACACTAGTGGACCCTAAGGATGGGACCACACCTATATATAGGGTCCCAACTCATTTATATTTTACCATTTTTATTTAAAAACTTAGTGCCCCTATAGACTCTCTTAATCACCTTACTTCCTAGAAATGTCTCATTTATAGACACCTTATCCTATGAACTAAGTTTCATTACTCTCGAATAAAAATTCTTGGATTCACATGGTTAGTTTGGAATTACTCATAGAGAATTAATGCCTTTAGATTCGAGCATTACACGAACTATCAGATCACTGACCAATGCTTCATGGACTTCTTCAAACTATTGGTTCATGGGTGGGTGACTTCAAGAACTATTAGTTTTCAAGACTTCAGTACTTTTATAATTTTGTAGATACTAATTATTTTTCTTTGATATTTGGATGTAGACAATAGGATAGACCCTCCATAGTATTCCCCTACTACTTCTTACATTGGTGTGGCCCTCATGAATTCTGATGAAAGGAGAGAGGCTATGATAGTCTCAATCCACAAAAAACCCTATTATCCAATTTCATCAATCATTTAAAGAAAATCATAGTTCTAGACAAATAGGATATCTGATCTGAGACAGGATTCCTATTTATATATTTTTGCTACCATCTAATGTAGCAATTTTGTCACTACGTTGGTCTAACTGACCTGCGGCCTAGATACTTTACAACAGTAGCATCCCTCATTCCATTATCTTAGGAAAGGGAAAATTTTTATAGAAAATATTCACTTCTAGTTATCTTTTGAATTATTCCCCTCGGTCTCTAGAGGAAAGTATATGGGTACCAGAATAAAAAGTTCTATGTTACCACAACATTGCAAAAAATCTACGGTGAACAAGTAATAGGGCTGGTTATCAAAATGGGAACTTTTCCCTGGGAAATTATTCATCTTAGATTGGGGGTGACCTTTTTGGGTTCTCAAGAGCTATGAAGAATTCAGAGATGATTTTCATGCTTTAGGGTTATATGAGGTGGTCTGGGATTCTCAAACGTATCCCCATCAAAACCAAATAGTCAACTTATAGCTTTTTAGTAGGTGGAGCCCGAACACCATCACCTTCCATTTGGTACATGGGGAAGTCAGCATCAGATTTTGATATTTCTAAGTAATTTCAAGGGTTCTGATCATTGGCTATGTGTATGATTAATTTTTGGTACCCTCCATAGCCTGGGATAATATAGAGATGGCTCCCCCTCTTTCCCAGAAACGTATTGCCAACAAATAAGCCCTTTTGGACTATGAACCTAATCTAAGGAAAGAAATTCCATTTTCAAATTGTATTAACACATTTTCTTTATGAAGTGGACAAGATCCCCATACATGGAGACCAAGGAAATGACCAATCATTGAAACTTGAAGGAAAATGGGCGCCTACTAGACCATTCTAGAAGAGGGTTGGTTTAAAAAAGAGATGGAATATTACCATAATGATTACCAGTTGTTTCGATTATCAACCTTCCTATCCACGTTCCTCATCAGCTAATAATGCATGATTTTGGAACTGGAGTCAAAGTTACAAATTTTAACATGGTGACTCAATTGGCCACTGGAAGATGTATCAACCTTTCCATCCAATTATTAGTGAAAATCAATAGTTTTTTGGGATAGATCAGTGAGCGGAGGGCACCACTCTAGCTGGTTTGTCCTTTACAAATTATCTAGGTTTGTGTAGTAGCTAATATGGTAGAATACACATTCATCAACCATAATTTTATTCCAGGTTCTACCATTGGGCCATACCTCCAGAGCATTAGTGGGGTCTTCCATCAGAATGGGTTGAGTAGGAATTGTTGGGCACTACTGGAAAAATGGCCTATACCCACGGTTTTGGGAACCGTGGGCTGGAAAGACGTCGGTATAGGTACCCAGCGTATACACACTATTTTCCAAAACCATGGGTATATCTATTCTGCCACGGTGTCAATGAAACATACCCAATTTCTATAGTGTCAAAATCTTTTTCCCATGGTTTCAAAACTGTGAGTATAAATCCTAAAATAATGCAGGCAACGAGTTTCGATCCCGCAACCTCTTTGCTACAAACACCACATCTAACCACTACCCTAACATCACCTATGTGTGTATATATATATAGTTAAATATAGTTATATAAACCATGGTTATAGAGGAAAAAACCGTGGGTATAGGACTCCCGCCAAATTTTTTTTCCTTCTCACGGGAAAAAAAATTCCCCGTACACACACGAGAAACCTATACCCACGGTTTTTCATAACCGTGGGTATAGTTATTTTAGCCCAGACCTATCCCCATGGTTTTAGAGAAAACTGTGGGGATAGGTACCCCTATACCCATGGTTTTTGAAAACCATAAGTATAGGTGACTTTTCCAGACCTATCCCCATGGTTTTGGAAAACCATGGGGATAGACCCCCCTATACCCACGGTTTTGGAAAACTGTGGGTATAGGTCCAGAAAAGTGACCTATACACACAGTTTTCAAAACCCGTGGGTATAGGGGTACCTATCCCCATTGTTTTGGGGAAACGTGTGGGGATAGGTCTATTTTCTAGTAGTGGGGGCTGCTCAACTGTCATGACCACTTCACCAATAATACTTACTATCCCTTCTATAGTATTTTGATAAATGATGAATATGACTATTTTTTCAAGTGAGGATACCTTTTATCCTTGAGATAGGGGATCTTAGATGCCCAGATTGATGGAGAACTTATATGTGAGGGATATTCAACCAACAGATTTGGGTTATAATTTAGCTGTGTTAAGATGATGTGTCCTTCCACCCTTAACAGTGCACATGAGAAGAAACATTTAATTAGTTCTCAGCAGCATTGGATGATGTTTACTTGGGAATACACATATGCGATATTAGGCTCC
Organism: Viscum album; assembly: GCA_963277665.1. Classification (NCBI taxonomy): domain Eukaryota; kingdom Viridiplantae; phylum Streptophyta; class Magnoliopsida; order Santalales; family Viscaceae; genus Viscum; species Viscum album. Next base: position 493,262,188 of record OY728166.1, read on the forward strand.
CGAATCCCGTGAGTATCAAGACTTACCTCACAAGATCATATGTCTATATTTGGAACCAATCATATCCAAATGGCCAACTAAAAAACTAGTTCCTATTATTAGGGATCAAAAAAATCTTTAGGCCAAGGGGAAACAAAAGAAATCCATTGGGAATTACATGAATAGAAAGAATCCATAGAAATCCATTATTTTTTAACCCCCAAGGAAGGATTTGAAAGCCTAGTGTTTGGACTCTCATGTTGTCAGTAGCACTATCATATGTCATGTTCCCATCCATTCTAAAATCTCATTTCCTGTGTACGAGAGGCAATGAGATTATTTAAGGGATATTCATCCCACTCATGCTCAATCCCTTATATCTATGTTCTACATTCTTAGAGAGAAATAGGTTTCTTTAAATGGGTTTGGATATGTGTCAATGACCTCTGAAATTTCTTATGATGAAGAAACTAAGAAGGTGGGTCTCTATCATCAAGTGTTTGATTCCTTGATTCATTATTGGCTGAATCATTGTAGATATTGTTTTTGAGTGCTTTCCATGGTGATATAACATGTCAATGAAGATGCCGATGATGATGGCCTTTCCTCTAGGGGCGAGGAATATTTTGACCATCTAGTTGTAACTAGAGTGGTAGAAATCACTCATTCCCATCTAGGGCCTTGCAAGCACCCATACCCTGTGGGTTTATGGGTGGCAGAGGTGCCTCAAAAGGATTTGCGGTTAATAGAGCCTACCTCACTTTCCTAGATCGATCTTAAACCATTATCCATCCATTTTATTGCATTATTTTTAGAAGCATGAGAGGTATGGGATACCTTAAAGGAAATCACATCTGCTGAAGATATATAGGAGACACTTCAGAAAGATCTCTTTAAGATTCTGGGCATTAGAGTAGTAACTGTTCCTATTTGGAATTCATCTAATGAAAATCCTCACGAGGTAGACATATACCTGGAAGATATGGATATCTACCTTAAATCTTTAAAGGATAGTATTTATTGGTCTGACTAAGTACGATACATTGTAATAATTCTAAATCCAGATGATACTAATGAAAAGGTAATTACGACTGTTAACCTCAACCTCCCTTTTCCCTATCATTATGACCCTAAAACCTTATTCTTTATTCTTGTAAGAATCAAAGGAAATTTGAGATATGGATTATTCCCCATAATATACCCCAAAAAGTACCATTGTGGGGGTAGAATACTCTTTTGGATGTGAAGGTCACTTTAGAGGGCTCCCATGGGGTCATGGAGTGTATGGAGGTGGTCCTTGTGAATCATGTCGGTGCATTTCCACCTAAATACTTGACTTCCTTTTCTTATAGAGGGTCATTCCTATGTAATATCATGAAGCATTGACATACATCATAGTTTTCCATATGTCTAAAATTGGAAATCATAGGTAATTTTCATGTTTATTTTTTGAACATCATTCTATGTGTGTTCATTTGCTGACCAATCCTTCTACGAATAACTTGGTGTCAGTCTAATGGGTAACTAGGAAGAAGTCATACAGAGGCTTATAGTTCCCACTTAATTTTAGGTACATGTATTACCTCTGACTTCTACAGCCGAACATGACTGGGATTCCAAGCCATCCAAGGCCATTGGGGGGATCCCCATCCCTAGAAGAGAATATCTTCAAGATCAATAAAACTTTTCCCCATTGTGGAGGAATATTTAGGGGTTGAATCTTTAATTTAACACATTGATCCTTATTGTACAGAGATGAATGCATGGACCTCACTAGTGGAAACTGAACTAGATGGGGGGATAAGGAAAAATGAGGATATCAGGGGGTACAATGTCCAAAGACGTTGACTGATCCTAATCAAGTGACTTATGTCTTGGAAGAAGGGGTTTCTTTATGGGGTTGTGTCTCTATAGAGCATATTTATCCCACTACTATGGGGACCATTTCCATATAAGGAGTGGTACATGCTAAAAAAGAATCAGGATCAACTAACATCCCTAATTCAATAAATATTATTCTTGCAAGAATGGTTTTGGTGAGTGACCTTATGGAGATTTATGATGTAGTTGAGCATGAATGTTCACTCCTGATATCTTTGGATAAACCCAAAATTGATTTACAAAAAAATATGTAGCATCCAATTTGTTTAGAAATTGAGAAACAATGATGGATAGTGATGAAAATGTCTTGGTAAGTAGAAGTGAGTTTTCTGTGTTTTTGACCATTCCATTTTATTTCAGGATTTAAGTATTAACTTTTTTTGACCTTCTAAATTTAGGATTGCAGCCACTCATCCCTACATTTACAACAAGTTCCCCAACATCCCAAATTTTTAATATGAAAAGGGAGTTGGAAGCTGTAGAGTCAAGTTATACTAAGGTGGAAAACCCAAGACCCTATTTGGTGGCTCTTATCTATAAATACATTCCACCATGTGAAATAGACTTGAAGATAGTCCAAGAGGGCCTGGATGACCTTAAAACTACCTATAAAATAATATGAAAGGACATATGGAATCCAATCTATCAAACCCCCTTATAATATTTTCTAAAGAAACAACCCAAGTTGTGATGCTCGTCTCTATTCATTGGATATGGGGGATTTGACTAATATTCCATTTATAAATTAGTAAAATAGGTGATTTCTACCCATGATAAGGCTAGAATGCTCCACTATCAACTCTTAACTATAGAGTTGATGTACTATCTTGGTACTACTAAAAATAGTCTTCTTAATAAATAGATTGTGTATACCTGAATAGCCATGAGATGACAAGATGAAATTTTAGTGCATAGGACCTTAGTAGAGAGGCTTTGTTAGGAGGTGAAGTGGGTTATCCAGGAACTAGAGAAGCTCCAAACGAATTATCTCACAATGAGTCAAAAATTGATGGAGAGAAATGACTAGTGGAGTAAGTGGATAAGTTAGGATTAGATCTAGTTAATGAGCCCAAGTCAATGCAAGTTGGCGTATAGGTTGAAACTACAAAACTGGTGGAGCTCCATCGATCCATAGAAAACTTGAACCAAGCGTTGTTACATCTTTTTGAATACTATGAGTGAATCCTTTAATTACCATTCCCTGCTCATATGGGGAGACTCTAGGGTGTGAATTATCCTCCAATCCTACTGAATGGAATGAAAAGTTTCTATTTTTCCAATTCTTATTTTTTTATATTTTCCTGCCCTGCCAATAAATTATAGTTTATTCAATTTCAAATGATAATCTCTACCAGATGTTAATTTAAATCATGATCCAAGGAAAAAAAATTTAAATAATCATCTGAAAATATTATTTTTTCCTGAAAAAGGGACTCAATGAGCATAGAATAATTCTTTCAAGGATCACATAAAAAACCCAATACACTTTAAGTCATTTTCATTATAACCATTATTTTTTGTAAGTCCACTATGATGTGGGATTAGGGCGTAAAACTCTTCTTTTAGTTAGTCTTCTATTTGTGTGTTTTGGATCAAATAATCATTGTACCTATTTGATTTCTTTAATGCTCGATATTTTTCCTAAACCATGCAAAGAACAGGTCTAATGTGCTCATATTCGACTTTTAATCTGGGTGCCCTTTGTGTGTTTTTCACCCTTGTGAGTTTTGTGTCTCTTTTTTAGGTAATTTAGATTCTTGAAAACCAATATAACATTACTAATGTTTTAGGTAGAATATATTTGACCATGAATTTTGGGAAATTTCCCCAATAGGGTTTATTGGTTTCAAATGTCCCAAAACCTTTTAGACTTTTGTGTGAAATTTTTCATAACCCTGGTTTTATGATTTCTGAATCCAAAACATTATATGGGGAAAGAATGTGAGGGGTAAATATAATAATGGTTTCTACCATGATTTTTTTAGGGGTGCATGAAGGTAGGAATATCCTCTCATGAGGATTAATTTTCCATTGGTTGACATGCCTTTTTAGTGGGAGACTTAGGGAGGGCCAACAAGGGAATATTTTCCATAGTCAAATAAATGTGTCCTTAGGAAATCGGTCCTCCATTTCTGATGGCCATATAATATTATGGGGATATGGATTTTTCAAGAACATGAAAAGGTGGATTTCCAAGGGAGTGATTTCTGAAAACTATGATAAAATCTCTATCAGATTTGATCATGAAAAGAAAACCACTCCTACAGTAATTTGGCTTGTGTAGAGGAGGGTTTGAGCATAGTATAGTTGTTGGTCGGAGTGGACACTCAAGAGGGGGGGTGAATTGAGTTCCAATTAAAATTTCTGTTTAAAATCCTTTACAAAAATCCCCCAATTTTAAATACAAATTGAATTGTAGTGAATTTGAACTAAAGTAAACTTTCAGTTAGGTTCTCAAAGGATTGATAAATTCCCAGTTAATCTAATCAAAAGATCAGATTAGCTTTTGAGACTAACCTAATGATTTCCAAATAATGAAAACACTTTCAAATTAAAATATCAGAGTAACTTTGAAAAAAAATTTAAGTTTTAAAGCACTTGGCAGTGGAATAAAAGGTTTTAGATAAAACTAAACAAAGCACAGCAGATATAACCAAGAGGTTCAGTCTCAAGCCGAGACTTAGTCCTCTAAAATTTATATAAATTTGATCCACACCCTGGATTGGGGTTCAAAACAGTTTACAACTGTCCAGGTCAAAGACCTCTACCATAGTTCTTAATGGGAAACAAAAACAACAGCAAGTACAACTGTCCAGGTCACACACGACCTCTACCACTATCCATAATGGGAAAAAGAAGATGTAAGGGGTTTGAATGAGGATTTATAGATCCTCCAATTAAGGTTCATGAGATAGTGTATGTGTAAATTAAAACAGATGACACACAATTCTCGTAATGTAAGTAATAAATAACTGAGCAAGATATAGAGTTTAAAATGGCTCTAGTGATTGCAGTGTAGCTCTGGACTCCTTCGAATTGATCAGAAACGGTTCTGAGTCCTCTTTTGGTTTTTTTCTGGAAAACAGAGTGTCTTATGCTTGACATCCAGGTTTAGAGACAATGAAAAAATAGTCAATGAAGTTCTTCAAAATCCTCATGAAAGTACATAACTCTTCTTGAGTAAGCATGAGTATGTATGAGCTTTTGTGTCTTCTTGGTCATGCATGAATATCTGCATGAGATCTGTATATTCCTTGTATGTTCTTTGTGTCTTGTATATGTGTCATCTGTTTTGCAGCAACAGAGACTTCTTATATTTATATCACGAGCTCCAGCAAAAGAAATGATTTCTTTTTGTAGGTACGAGGTACGATTCCCTAACATCCAACAACATTCATTAAATAAAATATAGAGCATTAAAATATACCTAATATGACCGTTGGTTAGATTAAATAAAGATAATGAAATTAAGGCAGCATCGGATTCTCTGGAGCGGTAGCTTTGGATAACGGTAGCCTTGTGTATCGGTAAGTCTTTGTATCGGTAACCTCTTGTATCGGTAACCTCTTGTATCGGTAACATCTTGTATCGGTAACCTCTTGTATCAGTGACTTCTTGTATTGGTAAATTCTTGTGTATGGTAGACTTTCTATTGGTAGACTTCATGTCTGTCGGTAGACTTGATCGGTAGCGGTAGAATTAATGTACCGATGACCTTTCGTGTAATGGTAGCCTTCATGTACCAGTAGGCTTGCATAACAGTGACTTTTCTGTATCGGTAACCTTCACGTATCGGTATACTTGTTGTACCAGTGGACTTGATGTATCAGTGACCTTCATGTATCGGTAGCTTTTCTCTGTAATGGTGACTTGTCTGTATCGGTGACCTTTACGTATCGAAAGGCTTTCACGTAATGGTAGACTTGATGTATCAGTGACCTTGACATAACGATATACTTGTTTGTTTAAGTATTCTATTGGCAGAATGAGTTAAGTTAGAATATATATCCATTTAGTAACTGAATTCTCTGAATATTGTAATATATGAATATGTGCATGGTGTACAGAAATACTGAAATAAGTAATTAATCATTGATCAATATAGGAACTATCAAACTATGATTGAGCATAATTGGGATTATAAAAATATGATTGAGCATAGTTGAGATTATCAAAATATAATTGAGCATAATTGGGATTATCAAAATATGTGTTCAACTAATTCTCCCAGAGGGTTCAACAATCTCCCCCTTTTTGATAATCACAACTTATGCCAAAGTATCAAGAAAAATAAAATGGTGTCAGAGGAAAAATTTCCTAAGAAAAAAAAACTTTAAAACAATGTTCTCATTTTTTCTCCCCCTTGCATTATAACCCTTGAAATTGCACTCCCAGTTATCATTAGTTTCATTTTCTCTCCCTTTGTGATTAACAAAAAGAAGGGTAGAATCAGAGAAATGTATAGACTAAAAGAGAACAGATTACACAGAAACATAGAAAAGTATAGAATGTAAGAGTAACTTTCCATTAAATCACAAAATATAAAAACTGATAAAGTCAATATTACAAAAGAAAATACAACTGAATCCCATAAAAAACATCCAGAATCAATCAATATTCCTCTTGAACAGGAGTCTTTCCCTTAGGATCAGAAGAGGGTGCAGGGTCAGATTGAGTAGTTGGCTTGGGAATAGCTGAAAAAACAATGGGAGGTTCAGCCACTGAAACTGTACCGGATCTGAAATATGTGCTTCTATGTGGTATCATAGGAGTTAAGCTTCTAAGAGCCTGAACTGGAGTCAACTGAGGTGTACTCCCAGAGGCAGAGGCAGGAAGAGTAGGAGGTACAATCACAGGTCTGGAATCCACATGTAATAATGGTAGCAATAGGTTCCTGAAATCCATAATAATACCGCCTCCTCTCTCCATTGCTGATACAAAATCATCTCGATTTTCATTGAATTTATCCAAGGTAGGAGTAGGCTCCCTGAACTTACTAACATGTTCTCTAAAATCTTGAGACACTGGAGGAAACTTCATATTCTCCATCAAAAGATTGAAATGATTGGTCATTTGATGCTTGGTATAGACCTTCTCAAAGTAAGCATCCACTTTATTCTTAATTGCCTCTTGAGAAGCAGTAGCTTCCCGTAGGTGATCACGAACAAAACTAATAACTTCCCTAGTGGTAGCGAGGATCTGAGTATCTGAGGTGCCACTGGTACTGGCCTTAGCCAACTCTTCATGGATAACAGTTTTGATCTGGTCAAGGTTCACAGTGGAGATGGATGAGGGAAGGGGTTTAACTGAAAAAGCTACTGTCTCCTTTAAAGATTGTGTCAGATTACTAACCACCTTCTAAACAAGTTCACCTTGACTGTTCAAATGCTCTTTTACTGATTTCATAAAAGCCTCAAAGACATCCACAAACTGCTTGAATACTTCTTTGATATATCTGATATTAGTATTCACTTGGGTTTGAGAGCTGTTCATGGCAGTCAACGAAGCAATCGATTGTCTTAGAGCCACCACAGCTCCTGTCCAACTTTCAATTTGAGTATGGCATACTTTAATGTCATCCATCATTCCCTTCACTGGACTAGACACATCACATCCTAGAGATAGATCTAGGGATTGCTCCACACTCCTCATTTCATCAACCAAACTTTGCTTCAAATCTGCCACTGATTCTCTCAGTTCTTTTTTCATTTTTGCCTTTAAGGACTCAAGGTCCTCCTTGGTTTCCAAATTTTCAGCCACAACAGGTAGGATAACTAATTCTCTTTGGGGCTGGTCTTCCTCATTAGAATCTTCATAATTAAGTCCAAGAACCATATATCCTAGATCTCATGTCCAACCTTCAATGTCATACAACACTGATACTGAACAAAGATGCTCCCCCTCACTTAGAGCATTCACCTGAGGAATCTCCTCCAACTGTTCTTCTCGAGGTAACTCTACAGCCTCCTCTGCAACTTCAGCAGATCCAATAGCCAATTTCTCTGATAGTTCAACTGTGGGGTGAGTCCTATCCTTTCCTAAGTCATCAATGACTCCCTCAGTGATGGCAGTAGGTCCCACTGCTGATTCTTGATCAGGCACTATCTGGATTGTACTATCTATCAGAGGGCTCAAACTGAGCTCTTCTTCTTCCTTTTCCTCATTATCTGATTCACCAGCAGCCTCCTTTTCTTCATGAGAAAGCTGATCTAATTCGGTTGCTTCATCCTCTTCAGAGGTGTCCTTAACAACATACTTATATGCTTTTTCTTCTTCTTCTATGGTCTCAGTATCACTGTCCTTCAAAACAGTTTCTCTCCTTGTTAGTTCTTTTGGGGGGCTAGCTGCTCCATAGGAAATGTTTTCGGGAATAGGACTAGGAGGTAAATCAGGGTCTCCTCCTTCTTCAACTGATGTCTCTTGCTCCTTAGCTTCAGCTTCATTATCACTGTAGACCGGTTCTGGCTCATCTGGTCCAACACTAGGATCCCTCACATCCTTTGGTCTAGAAGGATGATCCACAAGAGTGTACTTGTCTTAGATTTCACCATCATCATTAACCCATGATTTCTTCCAAGGGTTATAGACGACTTTCATAAACTTACAAATAGTCCTGGTGATGCAAAAATTATCCTTAACCACAACAGTTTCTTATTGTGGTCCAACTACCTCCTTTGCCTTCAACATAATAGAAATCAACTTAGAAAAGAAAAGTGCATTGGACTTAGACTTTATTCTAGTCATATCCTCAATCTAAATCATTAGCAATCTGCACAAATTCACCTTTACTCCATGTTTTAACAGATAAAACAAATAAATATCCTGAAATATGAGGGTAGAAAAATCTCCTCTCCTTAGACTAATCACATGTTGAATGAACTTGAAAAGTAGATTATCCTCCCCTGCCATTTCTACAGCAATGACCTTTCTAGGAGTTCCATTTCCTGTCAATTCCAACAAGGCATCCTCATTTTCGAAAAAGTCACTAGAAGTAGGTATGGATTTTGAATAAAATCCATAATCACCACTATGAGGAACTCCAAGGTTCTCAGCCCATTCAACTGATGAGAACGAAAACTTTTGACCATTCACACAGGAAGTCATCCTATTCTCCTCTTCTGAAGTATCAAAATAGAAAAACTCATAAAAATATTTTACCAGTGATGGATAATACGGTCCATTATTGTTCATGAAGCATTCAAGCCATATTTGTTCTTGTAAAACCTTCAGAATCAAGGACTTGGTTTCTAGCAGCCATTCCGCACATAATTCCTTTTCCACTACAATTTCTCGCTTCGATAAATGTGGATTCACAGTATTCCTTCGAACAGCATCTCTACTGATTCCACTGGTACCATCATTGGTTACTTTATGCTTCTTAGCTTGCGGTGCATCACTCCCTTCATCCACTGAGGGTCGCTTCACACGGGCCATTTCAGATTCTGAGGCATAGGGTTTTTACGGGCTTGAGAGGTTTAGGTAGGAGGGATTCAGACAGATGGGTTCACGGTGATTGAGTGACGTCTAGAGTCGGGTTTAATATCATTTAGGATTCACATATAAAATAAATCTTATATTAAAATGAAATTAAAAGTCTCGGCCTTAATACGAAAATTTAAAATAGCGCGAGAGATGTACCGGTGAGGTGTCCTAATGGTGAGGTCTATCCTAACGGTGAGGTTTATCTTAACGGTGAGGTTTATCCTAACGGTGAGGTTCATATTAATGGTGAGGTTCATCCTAATGGTGAGGTTCATCCTAACGGTGAGGTTTCTTCTAACGGTGAGGTTCATCCTAACAGTGAGGTTTCTCCTAAAGGCAAGGTTTCTCCTAACGGTGAGGTTTCTCCTAATGGTTTAAGAGTAATTTATCATTCCTAATTCGTGTCTAATGAAACTTAATCTTTCTGAACTTAAAGGCTTAGTAAAAATATCAGCTAATTGGAGTTCAGTGCCTATAAATTCAAGAGTTATATCACCTCTTTGATAATGATCTCTTAGAAAGTGGTGTCTAACATCAATGTGTTTGGTTCTAGAGTGAGACATAGGGTTCTTAGAGATGTTGATCACACTAGTGTTATCAAAGTTAATTGAAACATGTTTAAAATAAAATCCATAGTCCAATAAAGTGTGTTTCATCCACAGAATCTGTGCACAGCAACTACCAGCAGCTATATACTCTGCTTCAGCTGTAGATAATGCAACTAAGTTCTGTTTCGTACTACACCATGATAATAGGGACTTTCTAAGTAAATGAAATGTTCCAGATGTGCTCTTTCTATCTAACATACTTCCAGAAAAGTTAGCATCTGAATAAATTATTAAATCGAATGATTTTCCTTTTGGGTAAAACAGTCCCAAATTAGTAGTTTATTTAAGATATTTGAAAATCCTTTTAACAGAAAGTAAGTGTGACTCTTTAGGGTTAGCTTGAAATCTAGCACACATACATACACTAAACATAATATCAGGTCGACTAGTATTAAGATAACGTAAACTCCCAATCATACCTCTGTAATTAGTTTGATCCACGGGTTTTCCAGTTTCACCAATATCCAATTTACAGGTGGTACTCATAGGTGTATCACTTCCCTTAATACTATCCAAACCAAAACGTTTTAATAAATCCTTAGTATATTTACTCTTATTCAAAATAATACCATATTTAGTTTGAAAGATTTTAAATCCAAGAATGTACTTAAGCTCTCCCATTAATCTCATTTCAAAATCATTTTGCATAACCTTTGAAAAATCAGTACATAAAGAATTTTTAGAAGATCCAAAAATAATATCATCAACATAGATTTGTACTATTAAAACATCTTTTGAAATTCTTTTTATAAAGAGTGGGATCAGCAATTCCTTTTGTAAATCCTTTTGAAATAAGAAAATTTGTAAGTCTTTCATACCAAGCTCTTGGAGATTGTTTTAAACCATATGAAGCTTTAGAAAGTTTAAAAACATGATTTTGAAAGTGAGGATTTGAAAAACCAGGTGGTTGTTCTACAAAAACATCTTCAAAAATAAAACCATTTAAAAAAGAACATTTCACATCCATTTGATATAACTTGAAATTCAGATGTGTTGCAAAGGCAAGTAAAATCCTAATTGATTCTAATCTAGCTACAGGTGAAAAGGTTTGCTCATAGTCAATTCCTTCTTCTTGATTGTAACCTTGTGCAACTAGTCTAGCTTTGTTTTTAATGATGTTTCCAGATTCATCAAATTTGTTTCTGAACACCCACTTTGTGCCTATGGTTAAAGTGTACTTAGGTCTTTCTACTAATTCCCAGACTTTATTTCTTTTAAATTTATTAAGTTCTTCTTGCATAGCCATTACCCAAAATTCATCATTGATAGCATCATTGATATTTTTAGGTTCTAACTGTGAAATAAAAGCTTGATGTTCAACCTGATTTCTTAGAGAAGCTCTAGTCTGTGTTCCTCTATCTAGATTACCTACAACAACATCTAAAGGATGGTTCTTTAGAATCCTAGTTGGTCTCGAAAAGGTAGGGCTAGAGATTTCAGGTTCATCAACAGGTTGGGAATCAACAGAAGCAGGTTCTAGAAAATTTCCAGAACTGGATGTTTTAACTATAGGTCCACCGTCTTTATCATTAAGGATCAAAACAGAGAGATCATCTTCAAGATTTTCAAGAGATTTCTTAGGTTCATGTGGATCAGTTTCATCAAATTTTATGTGAATAGATTCCTCCAAACATTTGGTTCTCTTATTGAAAACTCTATAGGCTTTACTAGAAATAGATCAACCCAAGAAAATTCCTTCATCACTCTTGGATGAAAACTTGTCAAGATTATCTTTGATATTAAGAATAAAGACTTTGTAGCCAAAAACTCTGAAGTAGTTGACCTTAGGTTTCCTATGGTTCCACAACTCATAAGGGGTCTTCTTAAGAACAGGTATAATCAAGAATCTATTGATAATATAACAAGATGTATTGCAGCTTCAGCCCAAAAATAAACAGGTAGGTCATACTCATTGAGCATGGTTCTAGAAATTTCCTGAAGGGTTCTATTCCTCCTTTCTACTACACCATTTTGCTGAGGTGTCCTAGGGGCAGAGAAATTGTGACTATAGCCATTGTGTGAGCAGTAGGATTCAAACTCATAATTTTCAAACACACGGCCATGATCACTTCTCAAGGTTTTAATCGTAAGTACACTAAGGTTCTCCACAGACTTGGAATATTTAACAAAGTAAGAACAAACTTCACTTTTGTGAGCTAGAAAATATACCCAAGTATACCTAGAATAGTTATCTACTAGAACATAGACATAGTTCTTCCCATTTAAACTAGAAACTCTAGAAGGTCCAAACAAATCCATGTGAACCAACTTGAGAGGTTGAGAAGTTGACACTTATTTCTTTGATTTAAAAGAAACTTTATGTTGCTTTCCCTTTTGATAGGGATTACAAACTTTATCTACTAGGAATTCAAGTTTTGGTAGTTCTATAACTAAGTTCTTCCTAGTAAGTTTTCTAAGTGAATATACATTGCAATGTCCTAATATTCTGTGACAAAGCCAAGACTCTTTATGAAAAGCATTTAAACAAGTAATATTTTGCATAACTAAAGAATTTAAATCAGCAGCATAGACATTTTTATTTTTCAAGGCAGAAAATACTAAAGAATTTTTAGAATTAAAACATTGCAAGAATCATTTTCAAATTTAACATTAAAACCATAATCACATAACTGAGAAATACTTAGTAAATTATACTTAAGCCCATCAACAAATAGAACTTTAGAAATTAATACTAAGTCAGTGTTACCAATCTGGCCTAAGCTAATGATTTTCCCTTTAGAATTATCACCAAAGGTGAAAAAACCTCCATCAACTCTGACTAATCTTTTAAAGCATAAGAAGTCTCCTGATATATGTCTTGAACATCCACTATCCAAGTACCAAGTCTTTATACATGAGCTATTTAAGCAGGTTCCCTACAAAACAAATTTAGATAGGAAATGATTTTGGTACCTAGATTTTCTTGGGTCTAGACAGGTTAGCCAATAAAACTTTAGGTACCCAAATTTGTCTTATGGGTCTCATAAAATTTGTATAATCAACAGATTTTTAAACATAAACCTTATTTGATCTGTAACTATTAATATAACTAGTTGAAGAATATGGACTTCCAGAAATAGAACTATCTATATTCTGTCCATATTTAGAAATAAATCTAGTTTTGGTAATTTTTCTTTGTCCAGGTTGGTATCCTATACCATTAGTATAACTAGGTGCAATCTGCTTACCTATAATTTGAGTAAGAGCGTCTTTTCCATTTGTGAACTTTTCTAAATCCTTTTTAAGTTTCTCATTTGACAATTTTAGTTCAGTGTTTTCTTTAAGTAACTGATCATTCTTTTCCATTTCTATGTCAATATCAGATTTATGTTTAATAGTTAAAGCATAATGTTTCTTTAAACATATATATTTGTCTTTTACCTCATTACAGGTTTCTTCCAACATATCATAGTATTCAAAAAGTTCAAATTTTGACATATTTTCAGAATCAGAATCATCTTCAGAATAATAAGAATTTAAAGAAAGAGTTTCATATGTTACCTTAGAATTGTTTGTCATAAAACACATGTTTACCTTATTTCTGTTTTCAATCTCAGAAGATTTAGATTCACTGGAGCTATCCTCAGAATCACTCCAAGTAGCCTTCATGGATTTCTTATACATATTGTCCCTATACTCATACTTCTTCTTGTATTTCATCTTTGGACAGTTTGCTTTTATATGTCCTTTTCTTTTGCATTCATAGCAGACAACTTCATCAGATTTTTCAGATTTCTTCCAGTCCTTTTTCCAATGTCCCTTGTTGTCATACTTACCTTTGTAATTTGATTTTCTGAAAAAAATTATTTTTCCTATAAAACTTCTTAAATCTTCTGGCTATGTGAGCCATTTCTGCATCACTGTCAGATGCACTTTCACTTTTTTCACAGCTTGAGATATCACTTACAGCTTGAAGTTTCTCCTTATCCTTATTCTTTGAAGTAGATGTCTTGAAGGAAAATGACTTCCTTTTTGGTTCATCTTCTTCTTCTTTGTTTACCTTAAGCTCTTATTCATACATCATCAACTTGCCAATAAGTTCCTTGACTGGCAGTTTACCAATATCACAAGATTCTATGATTGAAATAGAGGTGCCCCTCCATATTTCAGGTAGGCATCTCAAAATTCTCATGATCTTCTCCTTTGATGAAACTTCCTTTCCCAGTGAGATCATTGTATTGACAATTTTTTTAAACCTGAGATACATATCAGAAATGGGTTCATCAGGATTCATCTTAAAATTATCATATTTAATAGTATAGGTGTTCAATCTCATTTCCTTCACATTAGTTGTTCCTTCATGAGAAGCACTTAAAGTATCCCAAATTTCATATGTAGTCCTACAAGCAGATATTCTATTAAATTCCTCATCTCCTAAAGCACAATACGGAGCATTCATAGTTTTGCAATTATTATTGTGAGATGTCTTAGTAGATTTATTCCAGGTAGATCTAACAGTAGTAGGAATTTTATATTCAGATTCTATGGCAGTCCAAATATCAAAACCCATGCTTTCTAAATTAATTTTCATCTTAATCTTCCACTGAGCATAGTTGTTTCCATTGAAAAATGGTGGTCTATTAGTATCAACACCTTCAAGTCTGTTATCCATGATAATTAGCTTGAAATAAAAAATTTAAAGAGATAAAAATTTAGAAATAACAGAAATTTTAAGAACATTAAAATACAACTAAAATCACAGTTGAAAAATAGAGTACTTCAGAAAATATTTTATAAGCCTCTAATACCAAATGTTGGTCAGAGTAGACACTCAAGAGGGGGGGGGGGGGTGAATTGAGTTCCAATTAAAATTTCCATTTAAAAGACTTTACAAAAATACCCCAATTTAAAATATAAATTGAATTTTAGTGAATTTGAACTAAAGAAAACTTTCAGCTAGGTTCTCAAGGGATTGATTAATTCCCAGTTAATCTAATCAGAAGATCAGATTAGCTTTTGAAACTAACCTAATTATTTTCAAATAATGCAAACACTTTCTAATTCAATTATCAGAGTAACTTTGAAAAACAGTTTAAGTTTTAAAGCACTTGGCAGCGGAATAAAAAGTTTTAGATAAAACTAAACAAAGCACAACAGATATAACCAAGAGGTTCAGTCTCAAGCTGAGATTTAGTCCTCTCAAATTTATATAAATTTGATCCACACCCTGAATCGGGGTTCACAATAGTTTACAACTGTCCAGGTCAAAGAGATTTGCGGAGTTTAGAATGGCTCTAGTGATTGCAGTGTAGCTCTGGACTCCTTCGAATTGATTAGAAATGGTTCTGAGTCCTCTTTTGGTTTTTTTCTAGAGAACAGAGTGTCGTCTGCTTGATATCCAGGTTCAGAGATAGTGAAAAAATAGTCGATGAAGTTCTTCATAATCCTCGTGAAATTACACAACTCTTCTTGAGTAAGTGTGAGTATGTATGAGCTTCTGTGTCTTCTTGGTCGTGCATGAATATCTGTATGAGGTCTGTATATTCCTTGTATGTTCTTTGTTTCTTTTATATGTGTCGTCTGTTTTGCAGCAACAGCGACTTCTTATATTTATATGATGAGCTCCGGCAAAAGGAATGATTTCTTTTTTCAGGTACGAGGTACGGTTCCCTGAAATCCAACAACCATCATTAAATAAAATACGGAGCATTAAAATATACCTAATATGACCGTTGGTTAGATTAAATAAAGATAAAGAAATTAAGGCAGCGTCAGATTCTCTGTAACAATAGATTTGGATAACGGTAGCCTTGTGTATCAGTAAGTCTTTGTACCGGTAACCTCTTGTATCGGTAACCTCTTGTATCGGTGACTTCTTTTATCGGTAACTTCTTGTGTAACGGTAGCCTTTCTATCGGTAGACTTCATGTCTATCGGTAGACTTGATCGGTAGTGGTATACTTAATGTACCGGTGAACTTTCGTGTAACGGTAGCCTTCATGTACCAGTAGGCTTGCATAACGGTGACTTGTGTGTATCAGTAACCTTCACATATTGGTATACTTGTTGTATCGGTGGACTTGATGTATCGGTGACCTTCACGTATCAGTAGCTTTGTTCTGTAACGGTGACTATTCTGTATCGGTGACCTTCATGTATCAGTAGGCTTTCACGTAACGGTAGACTTGATGTATCAATGACCTTCACGTAACGGTAGACTTGTTTGTTTAAGCATTCTATTGGCAGAATGAGTTAAGTTAGAATATATATCCATTTAGTAACCGAATTCTCTGAATATTGTAATATATGAATATGTGCATGGTGTACAGAAATACTGAAATAAGTAATTAATCATTAATCAATATAGGAACTATCAAACTATGATTGAGCATAATTGGGATTATCAAAATATGATTAAGCGTAGTTGGGATTATCAAAATATAATTGAGCATAATTGGGATTATCAAAATATGAGTTCAACTAATTCTCCGAGAGGGTTCAACAATAGTTAACTATCATGTAACCAGAACATGGTTCATGTAGTTTAACATCTTACTTCTAAGACATGCAATACCTTAAATGATTCTCCCTTTTCATAGTACTCTGACTGAGTATGTTCTACCATCTTCAATCATGAAGGGGTGAAGAATGTAAATATTAGTCTGGGGGGGGGGGTTCTGAATCCAAGGAGTGATGTTGGATATAAAATTCATAGAGGCATAAAAAGGTAGGAACATACTCCCATGGGAATTAATTTTTCTATGGTTAATAGGCATTTTTAGTGGGAGACTTATGTAGATCCAATTGGGGCATATTGTGCATGGTCAAAAAAGGTGTCATCAGGAAACTAGACCTCCATTTCTAACGAACATGGAGGTTTATGGTAATTTAGACCTTTCTAAACATACAGTTTTGTTTTTGAGTGGAGGGTTCCTGAACATGAAAATAGAATTCCAAGTCACACCATCTCAATAAATGGTATATACATTCCCCTTATGCGGGTACGAAAAAGGTTCCCTATACAGGTTTGGTCCATACACAAGGAAGGGACATTTATTTCATTTTTGTGGCTGGACTTGAGATTGAAGATCTGGGTGTCACTATGTATCCCACAAGGACAATAATCAAGCATACATAGTTATGGAAAACTCATGCAGTTTAACATCTTAGGTTAAGGATGTTGATAACCCGATTTGAAGAAAAAGGAACGTTGAGGCTGATCCTAAATATAGATATAAGGGCATCACTATGTATCCTATAATGGAAAGACTCAGTCCATATATAGTTCTTCAAAGATTCCCCGTTTAGTTTTGAACCATGTACAAGGAAATGTACATTAGTAATCTTTACTATGGCTGGATCCAAGGTTGAACATCGAGCATCACATTTTATCCCATAATATAGGAATCAAGACCCATGTAGTTCTTAATATCATGTAGTTCTAATGTATTCTGATTAGGAAGCTGGTCGTGCCGTTTACTGTCTTGTGTCGAGGAAAATGGGAGAATAATTTAATGTCATGTTATATGGACAACTTGTCATGGAATCCATTAATAACATGGGGATAATCAGGATGGAATATTATGACATTCCCTAGATGTGAGGGGGGATAATGTTTAAACTATGGTTCCAATGATTCTCAGATTAGGAGAAATGATAAAGCGCATGAAATCCATTGGGGGTTATAAAGGTAGTAAAAGCCTCTCATGTGGCTTAATTTTCCTTCGGTTGATAGGCCTTTTTTTTGTGAAACTAATGCATAGATAACCGGGGAACATCGTGAATAGTCAAACAATGGTTTCCTCAGGATGATGTCCCACCATTTACAATTTTCTTAGAGGTTTATGGAGATCTTAAATTACCATAGGCATAGATTTTTATGAATGAAAGAGGTGTGTCTGTGTACATAAGAAATATTCTGATTACGATAGGCCATGGAATATGAAACTCCCCACATAGATCTGACTCATGGGTATAAGGAGTATATTTCTTCCTTCTATGGGCCCCATAATGAGGAACCCAAATTTGAGATCCCCTAATTACATTTTCATATAGGAGACATGGATGTTTTTATTTTCCTTCAATTGTGATTGGGACTAGGACAATAGGACTAGGTTTTAGTATGTATCTCATAAAAATAAGAATCAATACATACATAGTTCTTGAGATCAACTATAGTTTAATGTCTTATAGTAAGGTAAAGATGAACCAACATGAAAAAGTAAAATGTTATTATCGTTTTGGGGCATAAGACATGGGTATATCTAAGTATCTGTTTGGGGTAAGAAACCTAGACTCACATTGTTCCTAAAAGGTTCCATTTGTAGGTCTGATTCGTAAATAGGGATTGAGGGATTTTCTTTCCTTTTTGACTATGGATATACCTAATATTGATGATTTAGGTTTCACTATGTATCTTACTAAAATAAGAATCAAGCCACACGTAGTTCTTGAGGCACCATAGCTTTTAATGTCGTGTAGTAAGGACATCAGTGTGCCTTTTAAGGCCTTTCTATCAGGGACATAGTGACCTTAACCTGGATTGATATACCTTTTTCATGTGGGGATTCCCATTTTAAATATCCTAATCCAATGTGATCTAGGATTGGTGTAAAAAATATGGTGGAAAAGGTTCATTCCACCACAAAGAGGTGATATAATGAAATATATACGAACTCTAAATATTAGTGTATGGGACAAGAAATAGAAATATTGGCATTCCTACATATCCCATAGTATGGGAATCAATTTGTACACAGTTATTAAGGAACCACATAATTTATAGTCATGTGGTAAGGAAATCAGTGGTACAGTTTAAAATCATGTTGCGAGGAAAGAGGGAGAAGAAGTGTTCCAATGGGAAGTGCATATCATGGATGATATGTACTAACAAGAATGAGAACATAAGAGGCCCTATGCCACACCAAACACTCTTGAAATAAACTCAGGATAAGAGGCCATAATGCTTAATGAATTCTTGGCTAGGTCTAGAGATAGAATCACTAGTGTAGAAAACATTATTTACATCACCATTTTTTACGTCGATTATATATAACCGACCTGATAATCTGTGAAACGTGGTTTTTTACGTCAGTTATTTTATAAACGATGTAAAAAATGTGGTGATTAAATCTTTAACGTCGGTTATTTTCATAACCGACCTTAATAATCGCGCGCACTCATTTTTTTAGGTCGGTTATAAATTAACCGATGTAAAAAACCAAATCGTGGTGTTTTTTACATCGTTTATTTGATAACCGACGTAAAAAAAGAGCTATCTACGAATTTTTTACATCAGTTACAAAATAACCAACATAAAAAAGTGGCTTTTGAGGCCTTTTTGACGTCGGTTATTTGATAACAGACGTAACAAAACAACCCGCAGAATTTTTTACGTCAGTTATAAAATAACCGACGTAAAAAACGGTGGTTTATGATGTATTTTTTACGTCAGTTATTCTATAACTGATGTAAAAAACCAACACAAAGATTTTTTTACGTCGGTTATAAAATAACTGAGGTTAAAAAAGCCATATCTGATACATTTATAATGTCATTTATTATAATAATCAACATTATAAATGTAAAAAAAACAGTTTATAACTTCGGTTATTAAATAACCGACGTTATAAAACATTTAAAAAATTTACAAGCCCCATGGATTGTCATTTACGATTTTTTGATCGACTGTCTGACGAATCGTCTCTCTTGCGCGGTAAACCCTAATCGACTCGTCGATCTCATTGCGTTAAACTCGTTTTCCATCATCATTTATCTTCTTTACTCTCCTCGGATCTATCATCTCAACTCGCAACACTCAGGTAATCCTCCCACGATTTTATTTCATTCGTTTTTTTCCCGGATAGTCTATATTTACATTTCTCAATTTTTTTGGCTAAACTAGGTAATTTTATTCGATTTCGAACCCTCTTAAATCATTTTTCCATCATCATCTTATTTATTATCCCCAAATCTATTAGATCAACTCGCAATATTCACGTAAGCCTCACCTACTTCTATTTAGTTTGTTTTTGTTTCGTGAATGCCCGACATTGAGGGTAATTTTTGTTGTCATTGACAACTAATGATCTCATTCAACTATATTACTGCATAGAATGGTTATTGATTAAATGTACGAATTGGGAAATGATATTTCATGTGTTGTTATTGCTTATGTTTATCCTCTTTTTTATGAGAATATTTTAGACATATAATGTAATGGTTGTTGACCTCTATGGCCCTTTGATGCATCACTATGTCTAAAGATTCCAAATAGAATTGGGTTCTGCTGAGGGCTTACCCTAGTATTTTTTGAGGCCTTGGCCAAGGCCTTGACAATATGTTTAAGATTTCTAGAATTATCCATTACCTCATTATGATATTAGTTATCAAGAAAACTTGTGATCATTTGACTAGTTGAATATCAATGGTTATTTTTCATTATCATACGATCATTTAAGTAGCCATATTTAATAATATTTAATTCCATGTATTTCATACTGAAGTGTATATTAAATGCATGTGTTTTTAGTTGTTTACTATGCCTAGTTTTTATATGTAAACCATTGTTTGGGGGTTTGTCCGGGGGGGGGGGGGGGCTGTCCAGAGGGTTAGGGGGTGTCCAAGGGGGTGGGTGGGTGTGGGGGGCTGTACAAGGGGGTGGGGGCCTGTCCAGAGGGTTTTGGGGGTTGTTCGGGGGGGGGGGATGTCCAGAGGGTTGGGGGGTGTACAGGGGGGTGTCCAAGGGGGTAGGGGGTGGGGGGTGGTGTCCAGGAGGGGTGGGGGTGCTTTCTAGTGGGGTGGGGGGGCTATCCAGGGGGTGGGGGATATCTAGAGGGTTGGGGGTGTCCAGGGGGTGTCCAAGGGGGTAGGGGGTGGGGGGTGGTGTCCAGGAGGGGTGGGGGGTGCTGTCCAGAGGGGTGGGGGCTGTCTGGGGGGGGGGGGGCTGTCCAGAGGGTTGGCGGGTGTCCAGGGCGGTGTCCAAGGGGGTGGGTGGGTGTGAGGGGGTTGTCCAAGGGGGTGAGGGCATGTCCACAGGGTTTTGGGGGTTGTCTGGGGGTGGGGGGGGGGGGTGTGGGGGCTGTCCAGAGGGTTGGGGGGGGGGGTGTCTAAGGGGGTAGGGGGTGGGGGTGGTGTCTAGGAGGTGTGGGGGGTGGTGTCTAGAGGGGTGGGGGCTATCCAGGGGGTGGGGGAGGGGGTGTACAGATGGTTGGGGGGTGTCCAAGGGGGTAGGTGTGGGGGTGGTGTCTAGGAGGGGTGTGGGGTGATGTCTAGAGGGGTGGGGGGCTGTCTAGAGGGTGGGGACTGTCCAAAGGGTTGGGGGTGTCTAGGGGGTGTCCAAGGGGGTGGGTGGGTGTTGGGGGTTGTCCAAGGGGGTGGGGGCCTATCCAGAGGGTTTTGGGGGTTGTTCGGGGGGTGGGGGGCTGTCCAGAGGGTTGGGGGTGTCCAAGGTGGTAGGGGGTGGGGGCGGTGTCCAGGAGGGGTGGGGGGTGCTTTCGAGATGGGTGGGGGACTGTCCAGGGGGTGGGGGGGGGGGGGGGGGGGCTGTCCAGAGGGTTGGGGGGTGTCTAGGGGTGCAAGGGGGTAGAGGTGGGGGGGGGGGGGGGGTGTCTAGGAGGGGTGGGGGGTGCTGTCTAGAGGGGCGGGGGGCTGTCCAGGGGGTGGGGAGGGGTGATGTACAGAGGGTTGGGGGGTGTCCAGGGGGGTGGATGGGTGTGGGGGGATGTCCAAGGGGGTGGGTTCCTGTCCAGAGGGTTTTGGGGGTTGTCCAGGGGGTGGGGGGCTGTCCAAAGGATTGGGGGTGTCTGGGGGGGGGGGGTGTCCAAGGGGTAGGGGTGGGGGTGGTGTCCAGGAGGGGTGGGGGTGCTATCTAGAGGGGTGTGGTGCTATCCAGGGGGGTGTCCGGGCTGTCCAGAGAGTTGGGGGTGTCCGGGGGGGGGGTTTCCAAGGGGTAGGGGGTGGGGGTGGTGTCCAGGAGGGGTGGGGGGTGCTGTCTAGAGGGGTGTGGTGCTGTCCAGGGGGTGTCCAAGGGGGTAGGGGTGGGGGTGGTGTCCAGGAGGGGTGGGGGGTGCTGTCTAGAGGGGTGGGGGGCTGTCCAAGGGGTGGGGGTGTCCAGGAGGGGTTGGGGGGATTTCCAAGCGTGTGGTGGTGTCCATTGGGTGTCCAAGGGGGTGGGGTGGTGTCCAGGGGTTGGGGGATACAAGGGGGTGGTGGTGTCCAGGGGGGTGTCCAAGGGGGTGGGGGATAACTGTCAGTTGGTTTTGACTACTACATCATGGTTTCTGAGATTATGACATGATGATTTTTCCGTGATGATTGGATTTACGTTGTTATTTTCTCCAACTTAATTTTGATTTTAAATTAAATATGATTTGATTCTCAGGTTTACTCCATTTTCTCCAATTTTCTATCAACCACTGTAGCCCCCATGGTTTTCTTTGATTCAATGGAATTTAAAACTGTTATATCTAACTATATTTTGTTTTTAAAATAATATTCAAGCATATTGTTTTAATTACACATAGATTTGTTTTATATTTCAAAATTTTTTTACATTCAAATTATGATATTTTTCATATAAAAATATATTTTTCTTATGTTGAAAATAAATCTATTTTTGATATTTTTTATAGGTAATAATGAGTCGAATTTGGATTACGGAACATCAAATGAGAAATGAATATTAGGAAGGTGTTGATGCCTTTTTGGAATTTTATAAACGAAATGTTCCAAGTAGTGACATTTTTTTTATTTTCATGCCTGAAATGTTTGAATATGAAGAAGTTGAAAAGTAGAGAGATAAAAGATCATATGATTTTTCATGGTTTTAATCTGAGTTACAGCCCTTGGATTTGTCATGATGAAACTGGATGGAATGTCACTAATGATGATGATTCGCAAGATGGTAACTCCGATGGAATTGAAGAAATGATTCGTGATATTCTAGCAGAACAAATTGAGATAGAACCGACAGTTGCGTGTCTATATGGTGATGCTGAAAAACCATTATATCCTGGTTGTACAAATTTTACGGTTTTGTCGGCGGTGTTAAGATTGATTAACTTGAAGGAAAAACATGGATGGAGTGACCAAAGTTTTACAGAGCTGCTAAAATTGATGAAATACATTCTTCCAAAAGATAACAATCTTCCAGATTCACATTATAAGGCCAAGAAAATATTATGCCCGATGGGATTGGGATACAAGAAAATATCTGACTGTCTGAATGACTACATTATATATAGAAAGGAATATGAATTTCTTTCAGAGTGTCCTAAATGTGGGACATCACAGTATAAGGTGAAAGAAAAATCACAGGATGATGTAGAGATTACAAAGATCCCTTCAAAGGTATTTTGGCATCTTCCTATAATCCCTCATTTCAAACGTTTATTTACTAATTCACATGATTCAAAATGGTTAAGATGGCATGCTGATGAGCGGGTATGTGATGAAAAAATATGTCATCCAGATAATTTTCCACAATGGAAAAAAATTAATGCGCAATATTCTACATTTGGAAATGAAATTAGAAATCACAGACTGGGGTTGTGCACAGATGGAATGAATCCATACCAAACCCTCAGTAACACACATAGTTCATGGCCTGTTTTATTGGTAATTTAAAACCTCTCTCCTGAAGTTTTTATGAAGCACCAATATGTCATGTTGAGTATAATGATCTCTAGTCCAAAGCAACCCAGTAATGATATTGATGTTTACTTGTCACTGTTGATTGATGATTTGAAACTGTTATGGGCTGATGGTATTAGGGTGTATGATTCTTATAAAATGGAATATTTTCAACTGCATGCAGTGCTTCTGTTCACTATAAATGACTTCCCAGCATATAGAAATTTGTCTGGATACAGTGTTAAAGGGTATAAAGCATGTCCAATTTGCGAACAACAGATGTCATATTGTCAATTGCATCATGGGAGGAAAACAATGTACATGGTTCATCTAAAGTTTTTGCCTATGGATCACCCTTATAGAAGACTAAAAAGGAATTCAATGGCTCACAAGAATTTGATACTACTCCAAAACCTTTATCCCCTGATCTGTATTTTAAGAGGGTGAAAAACCTTGATGTGACATTGGGAAAGACACATAAATCTGGTAATGATAGACATATTTGGAAGAAAAGGTCAATATTTTTTGAGCTACCATATTGGAGGTATCATGAAGTTAAACATAATATTGATTTCATGCACGTAGAGAATAATATATGTGATTTTTTTATTGGAAAATTGTTAGATATTAAAGTAAATACAAAAGATGGGTTGAATGCAAGATTAGACTTACTATCAATGGGAATACATTTGGAGTTAGCTCCCACTCCTAAAGGAAGACAAACATTTCTTCCCCCGGCTTGTCATACATTATCAAAGAGGGAGAAAATTAGCTTTTGTCGGTGTCTTCATGATATCAAAGTGCCTCAAGTTTATTCTTCAAATGTAATTTTTTTTCTCATTTAAGGACTTGAAGTTGATAGGTATGAAATCACATGATTGTCACATCATGATGCAACAAATTCTACCAATTGCATTGCGTGGAATATTTCCCATCCGTGTCAGAAAGAATATAATGAAGTTGTGTTATTTTTTAAATTCAATTTGTAACAAGGAGATTGATGTGAATGCTTTGAACATTTTGGAAAAGGATGGAATTTTTATACTTTGTCAATTGGAAATTTATTTTCCTCCATCTTTTTTTGATATAATGGTGCATTTAATGATTCATATGGTTTGAGAAATTAAGCTTTGTGGAACTGTATATCTTCATTGGATGTATCCTTTTGAAAGGTATATGAAAATATTAAAGGGCAATATTAAAAATATATATCGACCTGAAGCCTCCATTATTGAAAAGTATATTTCTGAGGAGGTAGCAGAGTTTTGTACGAGCTACTTGGCTACGGCGCAACACATAGGTTTGCCCCCATCTCTCCATGAACGAGTTAATAATGAGGGAAAGGAGATTCATGGATTGAAAGTAAAATCATTGTCAACTGAACAGATGAAGAAGTTAGAATCATACATCTTGAATAACATAGATGATGCTCAACCGTATATCACATTGCATATTAATGAGTTGAAACAATGTCATCCAAAGAAGAAAGAAATGTGGATTTTGAATGACCACAACAAAAGTTTTTTGTCATTGTTTAAAAATACCTTGTATGGTAGATCAGATGTATCATAGACATTAAAATGGATAGTGGGTGGTCCATATTTAAATGTGATAACATGGACCAGTTATGACATTAATGGATATAAATTTCATATGAAAGCTCAGGACAACATAAGTGCAATTCAGAATAGTGGTGTATTGGTGTTTGCAAAACCAATGCATTTTTCGAGTGCTAAGGACAAAAACTCAATTTCTACATCAAGTGCATATTATGGAGTGATTGAAGACATATGGGAGGTTTATTACTTTAAAATTATAGTTCCTATTTTTATCTATAAATGGTTTATCAGTAACAACAGTGTCAGACACGATGAATTTGGAATGACACTTGTTAATCTGAATAGATTGGAAGACACAGCTGATTATTTTATAATGGAAACACATGAAAAATAAATTTTCTATGCAGGAGATCAATCATATATGCAGTGGGATGTTGTTTTACAAGGGAAAAACAATATGTTGGTGAGGATGAACTTGATGAAGATGTTGATTTATGTGAGATCCCTACTTCCATGGAAAGATTAACAGAATATAATGATGAGCCTGTTGAAGACATGGTTTGTGCCATAAGGAACAATCATGACGAAGGAATTTGGGAAAACAATCCATTTGTACATTCCTAAAATTACAGGTAACATATGTTTATTTCCTGTTTACATTTATTTTTTTCATAAAATGTTAGATATTGTAAGTTTTTTATTTATTAAAACATGTATTAAAACAAAATAAGTATAAGTTTTTGTTTGTTTTAAGTTTGTTTTATGTTTGTTTAGTTTACTTTATCATGTTTACCATTACGTGAATTATATATCTATTATTTTTTCTCAATGATAATTACATTACCATGTTTACCAGGTTTACCATGTTTACCATGTTTACCATATTTACCATCTTGACCATCCTAACCATATTTACCATTGTTTAACATGCTTACTATATTACCAATGTTTACTATTACGTAACTTAGTACACTTTTCTATTTTTTGATTACTGTAGTATTAAAATATTTGAATTTATATATTTGTGAACTATTGTTGTTTTTTTGATTTGAAGAATAATGACAGATCATTCAGTTGATCAACCACATGATTCTGGAGATGAGCATATTGGTCATACCTCTATGGAGGAACATTCACATGCTCCTCTTGATGTTCCCCAATATTCTTCATGTGCTCCTATTAGGACAAATAGTTAAAAGGTTGGTAAATGTGGGTGCACATGTTTACCAAAATTAGCACTTTCTCGTACGCAGGATCAGAGGATACTCATTGAGTTTGATGATGATGATATTCCTAGAGGTCCAAATGAAAAAGATTTTAATAGTTATGTAGAAACACAGGCTAAGAGAAAAGTAAGCATTCTGTATGATGACTGGAGAAGTGTGGATAAAGCGATAATCTCTCAGTTGTGGGAGATGATTTTGGTAATATCTTTTGCTATTTTTGGACTATTATTTAAATTTTTCTAGTGTATATAATATGTTTAACCTCTTATTTATTGGATGACATTTGATATTCTTGAAACTGGAGGAGTCAGGAAGAAATGATTATCGTTAGTTGCTAGGAGATGGAGGGATTTCAAATCAACCCTCTCATCTGATTTCATTTGTGGTCATAGGAGTTATGATAATCCATGTCGTATATATCCTTTTGCAGATGAAGACACATGGAGACAGTTTTTTGAAAGTAGAATAAAAGAGGCATTTTTGGTAAGGGCAATGTAAACTTTTATAAGCTTTCTTATATAAATGATCTTATTAATTTTTTGTTAATGATTTATTATTATTAATTTATAGCAAACAAGGAAAGGTCATCATAAGATCCAATCTAAAAATATATACCCTCATTGTTTATCTCAGAGAGGGTATGCATTTTTGGAAGAACAAATGATGGCGGAAAAATTTCAACAACTAAGAGCTGAGTCTTCAAGCTCTAAAGAGGTGGCTCCTCCATCCCCTCCATCTAGACATGAAAAATGAAAGAGAGATCAGAAGGAAAAAAGGGCAATATCTTTCGGAAGAATCGAGAATCGTAGCTGAGAGGATTGTAATATATCTATTTTATTTATTTAAGTTAACTATTTTATTCATATAATTTCAATCATTACAAAAATGTTCAATTAATTAATACTGGAGTATCTTGAGGAGTAGAGTTCACATGGGAAATTTACAGCTATAGGGAGGCAAGATATTTTATCTGTAGCATTGAGAAATCCCGAACATCCTGGTCGTGTAAGAGGATATCCGACAAGTGTATCAGTAATAAAAGTGTTGCCACATTCTTCAACTTCTAACATTGAGGGGATTTATAAAAAAAAGAATCCTTGGAGAGGTGGCCCCTCCATCCCCTCCATCTAGAAATGAAAAATGTAAGAGAGCTCGGATGGGAAAAAAGGGCAATATCTTTCGGATGATTCAAGAATTTTAGCTGAGAGGATTGTAAGATATCTATTTTATTTATTTAATTTAACTATTTTATTCATATAATTTCAATAATTATAGAGATGTTAAATTAATTAATACATGATTCTCTTTTGGAGAAGAGCTCACAAGGGGTATTTACAGCTGCTCAGAGGAAAGATATTTTATCTGCAGTATTGGGAAAGCCTGAACATCTTGGTCATGTACTAGGATATCTGGCAGGTGTATCGGTAAGAAAAGTGTTGCAAGATTCTTAAATTTCTTACTTTGAGGGTGTTTATAAAAAAAGAATCCTTGTAGGATGCAGTTCATAATATTAATGTGACGATGTAGGAAAATATTAGAGCGTTGGTATAGTCTATGGTTGCAGACATGCAAAGACAATTTCAGACTGCAGCTCCCACTCCTCCACCTCCCCCTGCAGACCCCATTATTTATCCTCCACCTCCGCCAGTAGCTCCCACTCCCCCACCTAAGCCTACGGACCCCATTTTTTATCCTACTCTTCCTCCGTAGCTTCCTACTTATTGCGAGTTCTATGTTGATGGTCCTTAACATCATATAGTTGCATATGGGTTGGTATATTGTATAGGAGATACAGTTCATCATCAACAATTAGAGGTAGAGAATCAGAGGGTCACTGTACAGGATATTATAGATAGATCAGCTCGGGTACCATTACCTACAGATGAGGTGACGACAGTTGGACATAGTATCAACCATTTTTTAATTTGGCCATCCAGACTTCTTCGAATCATTACCATAGAGGTATGAATGTTATATCTTTTATTTTATTTTTTTATTAAAGTTATTTTATCATTTTAAAACTAATATATATTTCAATTTATTTTTACAGGAATACTTCAATGGTAAAGACTGTATAGACAACAACAAAGACAAATGAATATGACATCAGATACAGATTCTATTAGTCTTGACAGATTTTCAAGATATTCAAATTTGTTGGTAGGTCATTATGAGTTTCCAATGGAATCTCATGTTTGTGGACATGAAATAAGTGTGGGGATTATGAAAAATGATATCATGGAGCTTTTTACTGGAGATAAGTTGGGCATCAATGTGGTGAAATTGTTTTCCATGTAAGTCTTAACACCTTTTCCCTACGTTATATTTATTAAAAATGTATACTTATGTATGTTTTGTATTAGGTATCTTTATAAAATTTGTGAGAGGAATGAGCTGACAGATGTATATGGGTTCGTGGACCCGCAATTGATTTCCCCTAAAGCATGTGCATTGGATGAGGAACAAAGAATTCATTATATTTCTGAAAGACTTGAAAAGAATATAGTCACACAATGTTAGATGATGCCTTTTTGTGAGAGGTATGAAACACATCTCTCTCAAAGAGTTAATTATATTTTAACATAAAAAACCACTAACCTTAAATTTACTTTTATCAGTGATCATTAGATGTTAAGGGTTTTTTGCCCAAGGGAGAAAGCACTTTATTGGATATGCTCTGTCCATGATGATGTGTGGGAAAGTTTAAAGAATATATTCGAAAAGTAAGTTTCAATTTCTCAATAGTTTTATATATTATAATGAATTTTAAATTTACCCCATTCGTATTATTTTCTAACAGGGCATGGCCCTACTTTTAAAAAAACACAAAGAAAAGGAGTGCAAAGATCAAATATGTAAATGCAAAGGTAAATATCCATTTATAATTTGTAATTTTTGATTTATTACATAAAAATAATATATTGAATCTACACTCATTCAAATAGAATTGTCATGAACAACAAGGCGTCATCGAATGTGGATATTATATGTTAAGATTTATGTAAGAAATAATAACAACTGGGATAGTTGTGAGTTTTGACCTGGTAAGATTTCCTCTTAAACTTTGCCATATTATTTCAATTTGATTTATTAATTATACACGTTAACTACTATCCTTTTCATTTGTAGCTTTTTGATGACCCTCAACCCTATACTGCTGAAGACATCAAACACTTACAAGTGGAGTGGTCAAATTATTCTATTGGTTTGATTGAATTTTAGTTGTTTGTAATGTAAAATGTAATTTTGAATATTGTCATTGTAATTGTGTATTTGGTAGTCATTTGGGTTGGATTTAGTTTTTTTTGAAGTAGACAGTATAATTTTTGAATGTTATATATGTGAATGTTTAATTTTTCTCTACTTCTTGTTTTGGTCTACTTATGATGGTTTTTCTGGTATGGATTCTGGTCTGGGGGGAGGGGTTACAAGGGTGTGGGGGGTGTTCAGTAGGGTTGGGGGGTGTCCAGGGGTCTGGGAGGGCTATCCAGTGGGGTGGGGGGGGGGGCAGTCTAGGGGGTGAGAGCGTTTCTAGGAGGGTGGAAGGGCTGTCCAAGGGAGTGGGAGGCTGTCCAGGGGGTGTCTAGGGGTGTGGGGGTGTCTTGTGGGGTGAGGGGGTTTCCAGGGGTGGGTGGGGGGGGGGTCCAGGGTGTACATGGGGATGAGGGGGGGGGGGATTCCAGGGGTGTGGTTGGGGCTGTCTAGTGGGTTGAGGGGGTTCTAGACTGTTTTTGGTAACTTTTTGGTCTGTTTCAAGGGTGTGGGAGGGTTTTCCAGGGATGTGGGAGTGCCGTCCAGGGGGTGGGGGGGGTCTATAGGAGGGTGGGGGACGTCCAGGGGTGGTGGTGGTGACCAGGGGTGTGGGGGGGGGGGGGAGTGTCCAGGGGTGTGGTGGGGGCAGTCTAGTGGGGTGAGGGGGTTCTGGTTTGTTTTCGGTAACTTTTTGGTCTGTTTCATGGGTGTGGGAGGGCTGTCCAGGGGTGTGGAAGTGCTATCTAGGGGGTGGGGGTATACATGAGGGTGGGGGGTTGTCCAGGGGTGTTTGGGGCTATCCAGGGGGTCGGGGGCAGTCTAGGGGTGTGGTGGGGCTCCAATGGGGTGGGGGGGGGATGTCCAGGGTGTGGGGGGGGGGGGGGATACATGAGGGTGGGGGTTGTCCCGGGGTGTTTGGGGCTGTCCAGGGGGTCGGGGGGAAGTCCAGGGGTGTGGTGGGGGCTGTCAAGTGGGGTGAGGGGGCGAGGGGGTGCTATTCAAGAGGGGGGGGGGGGGGGGGGTTGTCCCGGGGTGTTTGGGGATGTCCAGGGGGTCAGGGGGTAGTTCAAGGGTGTGGTGGGGGCTCTAATGGGGTGGGGGAGGGCTGTTCATAGTGTTGGGGGTATACATGAGGGTGGGGGGGGGGGGTCCTGATGTGTTTGGGGAAGTCTCGGGGGTCGGGGGGCAGTCTAGGGGTGTGGTGGGGGATGTCAAGTCGGGTGAGGGGATGTCGTTCAAGAGGGGGGGGGGGGGGTTGTCCTGGGGTGTTTAGGGATGTCCAGGGGGTCGGGGGGAAGTCCAGGGGTGTGGTTGGGGCTCCAATGGGGAGGGGGAGCGCTGTCAAGGGTGTGTGTGGGGGGGGGGGGTATACATGAGGGTGGGGGGTTGTCCCGGGGTGTTTGGGGCTGTCCCGGGGTGTTTGGGGATGTCCAGGGGGTCGGGGTGCAGTCCAGGGGTGTGATGGGGGCTGTCAAGTAGGGTCATGGGGTGAGGGGGTGATGTTCAGGAGGGTTGGGGGGGGGGGGGGGGTTGTCCCGGGGTGTTTGGGGATGTACAGAGGGTCTGGGGTAGTCCAGGTGTGTGGTGGGGGCTCCAATACGGTGGAGGAGGGCTGTATAGGGTGTGGGGGTATACATGAGTGTGGAGGGGGTTGTCCTGGGGTGTTTGGGGCTGTCCCGGGGTGTTTGGGGCTGTCCCGAGGTGTTTCGGGCTGTCCAGGAGGGGGGGGGGGGTGGTTGTCCCCGGGTGTTTGGGGATGTCCAGGGGGTCGGGGGGCAGTCCAGAGTGTGGTGGGGACTCCAATGGGGTGGGGGATGGCTGTCCAGGGTGTGTGTGTGTGTGGGGGGGGGGGGGGGGGGGGGGTTATCCCGGGGTGTTTGGGGCTGTCCAAGGGGGGTTGTCCTGGGGTGTTTGGGGATGTTCAGGGGGTCGGGTGGCAGTCCAGGGGTGTGGTGGGGGCTCCAATGGGGTGGGGGAGGGCTGTCTAAAGTGTGGGGGGTATACATGAGGGTGGGGGGTTGTCCCGGAGTGTTTGGGGCTGTCCGGGGGGGGGGGGGGGGTTGTCCTGTGCTGTTTGGGGATGTCCAGGGGGTCGGGGGTAGTCCAGGGGTGTGGTGGGGGAGGGATTTCCAGGGAGTGTGTGTGTGTGTGGGGGGGGGGGGTGTACATGAGAGTGGGGGGGGGGGGGGTGCCGGGGTGTTTGGGGCTGTCCCGGGGTGTTTGGGGCTATCCAGGGGGGAGGTTGTCCCGGGGTGTTTGGGGCTGTCCAGGGGGTCGGGGGGCAGTCCAGGGGTGTGGTGGGGGCTCCAATGGGGTGAGGGAGGGCTTTCCAGTGTGTGTGCATGGGGGGGGGGGGGTACATGAGGGTGGGGGGTTGTCTCAGGGTGTTTGGGGCTGTCCCGGGGTGTTTGGGGCTGTCCCGGGGGTCGGGGTGCAGTCCAGGGGTGTGATGGGGGCTGTCAAGTGGGGTAAGTTTTATATGTTATCAATGTAAATGCTTAAATTTCCTTTAGTTCTTGTTTTTATCTCCTTGTTTTTTTGTGGTACGAATTCTTGATTTGGTTTCTTGTTGTTTCTGGGGGGGGGGAGCAGAGGACTGCATTCGATTTTTTTTTAAATTTCTTCCACGTAGGTTATAAAATAACCGACGTGATAAAGAAATTGGGAAGGGTTTATCACATCAGTTTTTTTAATAACTGACGTGATAGACACATGTGGCATGGTTTATCACATCGGTTATTTAATAAACGGCGTGATAAAAGGCCTGGGAAATGGTTTATCATGTCGGTTATTAAATAACCGACATGATAAACTCCCCCTCACGTATTTATAATGTCATTTATTATATAACCGACATGATAACCCCCCCCCCCCTCAGTTTATCACGGTGGTTATATAATGACCGATGATATAAACCCCCCCCACCCAGTTTTTGCACGTCGGTTATTAATTAACCAACATGATAAACACCGAGATGTTATGTTTTTTACTATGGTTTTTAAATAACCGACGTAAAAAATGTTATTTATAACGTCTTCCGTATTAATGTAGGCTAAAAACCGACGTAAAAAAATGAAAAATAACTGACGTAAATAACGTTTTCTGCACTAGTGAATGCTTAGGCATTGCAATGTATCCCATGGTATGGTAATCAATAAAAACATAGTTCTTGAATGAAAACTACATGCATCAGTTAGGCCGATATATAGGGAGTGGGGAATTTATTTATTCTTCTTTTTATATCATGGATGGACATGAGATTATAGATATGGGAATCACTACTTATCTCGATGAAGTAAGAATAAAGGCATATGTAGTTCTTGAGAACACCATGGTAGATGACCAATACCATGGGAGATTTCATCTTAGGTGAGGACACCGTAGTTCCATGTAGTTTAATGTCATAAAAAGAGGACATGGATGGGAAAAATATAAGGAAGTTGATTTTTTAGACTAGTAATAAACATGATACCTATGTGAATGTGATCCTAAGAGGACCTAAGGATGGTATGAAAACCATCCCATAGATGGAGATAAATTTGAGGCTGGGAATGACATGTGGATTCTAGGTGTCACTACATATCTTATAAGGGAACAAATAAATACACCCATAGTTCTAGATAGCAATTCTCTATGATAGTATGATCCCTAAATAGGCATGGACATTTTCCCTTTATTTGTGGCTAGGTCCATGTCATAGGTTCTAGGTGTCACTACATATCCTGTGATGGTAGGAATTAGGGTACACGAAGTTCTAGAGAAAGATACTTCCTACACGGATCTGATTCTCCTGAAGGAATAGGGGAATTTCATTATTAACTCACACAGATATAGTTCCTGTGTGGTGAATCATTGATTGAAATGATGATCTCCCAATAGTTTAACGACATGTGATCAGGATGATGCTTTTTTGGCTACATGAAATATTTTATTCTAGAAACTTGCATTGGTGGGAGTTGTGATGATCTATTCATCCATTGAGATTAAGGAATAAGCTCCATATGAGTAGACATTTTTTATGACATATGATCCCTCCCATTTGGACTCTGGCATTGGAGGTTTCTTTTTTGAGTATCATTGGTGTCTTTATAACAACCACCAACTCTCATTCGAGTAAAGACCAAAGGTGAACATTTTTGTGGAAGGCACGTGTCATTCGGTTTTGGTGAACCTCTAAATGGTGAAAGGTATGAAATATATTTTCATCTATTAACTCTAATTCATCCACCCATTAATTTAATTTTTCATATGGGGATAGTTAATCACATATGGAAATGCAGAGTGATGGAAATTGAAATTCAATGGGTAGGACCTCCTTTGTCCCATATACTAATGAGTATGGGGTTTCCTGAGTGGTAGTGTAGGTTGTGTCCTGGTAGTCCCATAAGGCGTAGAGGAACTTGTTCGGCCATGAATTCTTATCCTTATCTACTATCTTCTGGATTATATTAGATAGAGACTTGTTAAAGGGTTCTATCTATTTGTTAGTCACTTCATGATAATAGGATGAATGTTTGGTCTTGATGTCATGCTCTTGATATAGTTTCTCTAATTATGAAGAATATAAATTGGCGCCATTTTCTATCAGTATTATATGAGGGACATCAAATCTTAAAATTATATTGGATTAAAAAAACTAACAATGTTTTTTCACCGACCACTTTAAGGGGTACAACTTCTGTCAATTTTAAAATGAAGTTGGTCACTGTGTTAATATACATGAATTGATTGGCTATAGTAATAGGATATGGTCCCACGATGTTCATCCCTCATATGGAAAATGGAAAGGAGTACTTGCCTTTTTGAATCAACTTTAGGGGTTGGTGGATGAAATTATCATGAACTTGGTAGGAATGGAAGTTTTTGTAAATTTAGTGCAATCCTGCATTAGAGTGTGCCAGTAGTACCCAAGCCTTCTAATTTGATGGGAGAGCTTAGATCTAGATTGGTGGGTACCATAGGTTTTGGTGTGTGCCTAATTCATGATAACAACAATATATTCTTTATCAATGCACCTAAGAAAGACCCCATCAAGAATCATCTTATGGATGACCTTTTATTGATTTGTGTTATCATATAACAAAAATTAATTGCTTACCTTCATATTTGTTCCCTTCCAGCCCAATCCTGTGGGATATATCCTTTTTTAAGGTAGTCAAAAATGGGTGACATCCAGCCATTGGTAGAACTGTATGGATTAGGGATGGGTCTAATCTCATTGATTTCTTTCATGTTGGAATGAAAATATAGTTAGACCGTTCAGTGATGCACAATTCTAATAATCATTTTTTACTATTTTGGATCAACTGGAGTTATGGATTCATTTTCTAATGCATCGTTATGTGAATTCAGTGATCGAGGGACATGAGGCAATGTCAGTTTTAAAGGGAATTCCACCATTAGTCCTTTAACATGGTCTAACAAGGGTATTATCCCTTCCTTTTTTATAGCATAATCATCATTGACATTCTTGACGACCAGTTCTAAATCATCTTTTATCTTAAAGTGTTTTACTTGCACCTAAAGTGATAACTCTATCCCTATATTGAGAGCCTAATATTTTTCTTCATTATTTGTGAATTCCTATGATAGTAAGAAGGAATAAAACATGGATGACTTTACTAGAGATATGATAAAGACTCCTAGCCTTACTGTGTTGATATTGGGGTCTTCCGTACTTCTTCCTTTTGCGCTTCTAGATGAACCATCAAAATGAATCTCCCACATTTTGGGGTCTTATTGAATTGAGAAAACCTCTTCATCAGGAAGTTTAGTATCTAAAGAAGTCATTTATGTCGAGGGGTTTTCTTCCAAAATATCTGTTAATTCCTAAACATTGATAGATTTGTAAGTCATAAAATGAATATAGAACTGTTATTGGATGACTTCCCACTCTAATAAAATCCCAGTCAATATTGAACGGCTGAAAATATATT
The DNA here is from genome assembly GCA_963277665.1 of Viscum album. NCBI lineage: Eukaryota > Viridiplantae > Streptophyta > Magnoliopsida > Santalales > Viscaceae > Viscum > Viscum album. Next base: position 493,297,683 of record OY728166.1, read on the forward strand.
TTAGTGGGTCGCTATGAGATTCTAGATAGACCTTGTTATGTTGCAGGTAGTGTCTTATTTTTTAGACCGTACATATTAGTGCCATACATTTTTTCTCAAAATCTTAATAACAAAGCTCATGGATCATGATTCACTGGAGGTAATAAATGTTGTTTTCACTATATGCGTCATGATTCTATGTGAGGAAGTAACTTAGGGACTGCTCCAAGGTATTCACATAAATAATGAGTTCTATTTGTTTTATAGGTGGAATTAACACTAGAATGATTAAGATATATCTCTTGAGACTTCAAACACTTCATAAAAATCATCTGTCCACCGATATGAAACAAATTTTTCATCAACATATTAAAGGGAAAACATTTTCTAGAAAGGTTGCCTATGAAACACTAATTATAGGCTAAGTGTGCTTGAATTCTTCTCAACACAGTGAGGTTGTGAGGAGGTGATACTCCAAGGATATAATTTTTATTATCAGGGTTGACATAGATGACATGATGGTGTATGATGAAAATGAAATATTTCCCTCATATAACACCGAAATTGTATTTCAAGGGGTTTATTTTTAGACTATGTTATCTCTGTTTATTGACGACAATTTCATGATATGAAAAGATGTTTGACCATTGTTGTGACTTAACCACCATGTCATTAACACAACATTAAAAAACATTCCCAGAAAGGGTTTGAATATGAGATGTATGGCAAGTTGATATGTAGCACCGATATTAATTAAAAAATAAAATTACTGGATAAAAAAATACTTCCATGTGGGCCTTAAAGGTAATGGATTCTTCATCTTCTTAGGACAGAAAAATTTGGTTATATCCTAAATAGCCATCCATGAAAGAGAGATCCTAATATCTGGTAGTTTCATAAATCTTCAGTTCTGTGATTAGGACCTGGAAATCATCTTTCAAATAGTGCTGATTAAGATCTAGGAAATTGATTCAAACTATGATTTTTTCATCATTCTATTTTAAGGGGGATATATTGACCTTACACTTTAGGTATTGTAATTCTCAAATGAATTTGGATATGATGATATTATAAACATCAGCCTCTATTTTGGAAGCATGCATCAGGTGTGTCCTTTTGGCTTCTTGTTTATACCCTCAACGATATTATGGCAGGACTAGGTGGTGAGTAGCCACCTTGGGATTGAGGCCTGACATTTTTTTGTTGTTCCAGTCAAAAAATCTCTATGATACCTTAGGAAGGTGACATATACCTCTTGAACGACACCCCCTCAGCCCACTTGACAGCCCCCACCACACCCCTAGACTGCCCCGACCCCCGAGACAATCCCAAACACCTCGGGACTACCCCCCACCCTCATGTATACACCCCCACACCCTAGACAACCCTCCCCACCCCATTGGAGCCCCCACCACACCCCTAAACTGCCCCCTGACCCCCTGGACATCCCCAAAAACCCCGGGACAACCCCCCACCCTCTGGAACAACACCCCCTCACCCCACTTGACAGCCACCACCACACCCCTGAAGTGCCCCCGACCCATGGACAGCCCTAAACACCCTGGGACAACCCCCCACCCTCATGTATACCCCCCCACCCCACACCTTGGATAGCCCTCCCCCCACCCCATTGGAGCCCCCACCACACCCCTGGACTGCCCCCCAAACCCCTGGATAGCCCCAAACACCCCTGGACAACCCCCCTACCCTCATGTATACCCCCCACCCCCTGGACATCACTTCCACACCCCCTCGACAACCCTGCCACACCCTGAAACAGACAAAAAAGTTAACGAAAACAAACCAGAACCCCTTAACCCACTATACTGCCCCACCACACCCCTGGACACTCCCCCCTCGCACCCCTGGACATCACCACCACCCCCTGGACATACCCCTACCCTCCTGTAGACCCCCACCCCCTATAAAGCACTCCCACATCCCTGGACAGCCCTCCCACACCCTTGAAACAGACCAAAAGTTACCAAAACAGACCAGAACCCCCTCAACCCACTAGACAACCCCCACCACACCCTTGGACTGCCCCCATCCCCATGGACACCCTGGACCCCCCCACCCCTGGAAACCCCCTCACCCCACAAGACACCCCCACACCCCTGGACACCCCCTGGACAACCTCCCACTCCCCTGGAAAGCCCTTCCACTCTCCTAGAAATGCTCCCACCCCCTGGACTGCCCCCACCCCACTAGACAGCCCTCCCAGACCCCTGGACACCCCAACCCCACTGAACACCCCCACAACCTTGTAACCCCTCCCCCCACACCAAAATCCATACCAGAAAAACCATTATAAGTAGAGAAAAACAAGAAGTAGAGCAAAATTAAACATTCACATATATAACATTCAAAACTTATACTATCAACTTAAAAAAAACTAAATCCAACCCAAACAACTACCAAATTCACAATTAAAATCACAATATTCAAAATTACATTTTACATTACAAACAACTAAAATTCAATCAAACCTGTAAAATAATTTGACCACTTCACTTGTAAGTGTTTGATGTCTTCAGTAGTATAGGGTTGAGGGTCATCAAAAAGCTAAAAATGAAAAGAATAGTAGTTAACTTGTATAATGAATAAATCAAATTGAAATATTATGGAAAATTTTAAGAGGAAATCATACCAGTTCAAAAATTCACAACTGTCCGAGTTGTTATTATTTCTTACATAAATCTTAACATATAATACCCGCATTCAATGATGCCTTGTTGTTCATGATAATTCTGTTTGAATGAGTGTAAATTCAATATATTATTTTTATGTAATAAATCAAAAAGTAAAAATTATAAATGGATATTTACCTTCACATTTATATATTTTATCTTTGCACTCCTTTTCTTTGTGTTTTTTAGAAAGTAGGCCCATGCCCTATTAGAAAATAATACAAATGGGGTAAATTTAAAATTCACTATAATATATAAAACTATTGAGAAATTGAAACTTAATTTTCTAATATATTCTTAAAACATTCCCACACATCATCATGGACAGATAATATCCAATAAAGTGCTTTCTCCCTTGGGGAAAAAACCCCTAATATCCAATGATCACTGATAAAAGTAAATTTAACATTAGTGGGTTTTTATGTTAAAAGATAATTAACTCTTTGAGAGAGATGTGTTTCATACCTCTCACAAAAAGGCATCATCCAACATTGTGTGACTATATTCTTTTCAAGTCTTTCATCAATATAATGCATTCTTTGTTCCTCACCCAATGCACATGCTTCAGGGGAAATCAATTGTGGGTCCATGAATCCATATACATCTGTCAGCTCATTCCTCTCACAAATTTTATAAAGATACCTAATACAAAATAGACATAAGTATACATTTTTAATAAATATAACTCAGGGAAAATGTGTTAAGACTTACATGGGAAAACATTTCACCACGTTTATGCCCAACTTATCTCCAGTAACAAGCTCCATGATATTAGTTTTCATAATCCCCACACTTATTTCACGTCCAAAAACATGAGATTCCATTGGAAACTCATAATGACATACCAAAAAATTTGAATATCTTGACAATCTGTCAAGACTACTAGAATATGTATCTGACGTCATAGCCATTTGTCTTTGGTGTTGTCTATACAGTCTTTACCTTTGAAGTATTCTTGTAAAATTAAATTGAAAAATATATTAGTTTTCAAATGATTAAACAACTTTACTAAAAAAATAAAATAAAAGATATAACATTCATACCTCTATGGTAATGATTCAAAGAAGTATGGATGACCAAATTAAAAAATGGTCGATACTATGTCCAACTGTCATCACCTCATCTGTAGGTAATGGTACCTGAGCTAATCTATCTATAATATCCTGTACAGTGACCCTCTGATTCTATACCTCTAATTGTTGATGATGAACTATATCTCCTATACAATATACCAACCCATATGCAACTATATGATGTTGAGGATCATCAACATACAACTCGGAATAAGTAGGAAGCTACGACGGAGGAGTAGGATAAAAAATGGGGTCCACAGGATGAGGTGGGGGAGTGTGAGCTACTGGTGGAGGTGGAGGATAAATAATGGGGTCTGCAGGGGTAGGTGGAGGAGTGGGAGCTGCAGTCTGAAATTTTCATTGCATGTCTGCAACCATAGACTGTACCAACGCTCAAATATTTTCCTCGATCATCAAATTAATATTATGAAATTTAGCCTACAAGGATTATATTTTTTTTATAATCACCCTCAACGTAAGAAGTTGAAGAACGTTGAAACACTTTTCTTACCGATACACCTACCAGATATCCTTGTACACGACCATGATGTTTAGGCTTTCCCAATGCTGCAGATAAAATATATTTCCCCCGAGCAGCTGTAAATACCTCTTGTGAGCTCTGATCCTCAAGAGAATCATGTATTAATTAATTTAACATCTCTATAATGATTGAAATTATATGAATAAAATAGTTAACTTAAATAAATAAAATAGATATCTTACAATCCTCTCAGCTACAATTCTCGAATCTTCTGAAAGATATTTCCTTTTTTCCCATCCGAGCTCTCTTACATTTTTCATGTCTAGATGGAGGGGATGGAGGGGCCACCTCTCCAAAGGATTATTTTTTTATAACCCCCCTCAACGTTAGAAGTTGAAGAGGGGTGGGGGGTGTCGAAGGGGGTGGGGTGGGGGGGGGGGGGCTGTCTAGAGGTGTGGGGGTTGTCCAAGGGGCGGGGGGTTTCCAGAGGGGTGGGGGGTGTCCAAGGGGGTGGTGGTGTCTAGGGGGTGTATAAGGGGGTGGGGTTGGTGTCCAGCGGTGGGGGCTTTCCAAAGGGGTGGTGGTGTCCAGGGGGTGTCCAAGGGGGTGGGGGGTGGTGTCCAAGGGAGGTGGGGGGTAAGTTTTAATTGGGATTGACTATTGCATCGTGGTTTGTGAGATTATAAAATAATGATTGTATTGTTTCATGGATATTAGGCTATAATTTATTAGTGTTTAAGGGGATGGGGGGTGGTGTCCAAGGTGATGGGGGGTGGTGTCCAATGGGGTTGGTACAATCTATGTTTGAGGTTTCCACTATGATTTTTAGGGATTCATGCATTATGAAAAGATGAGGGGTGTTTCAATATGATTTTATTTGGTTATATATATTTTGACCAGTCATTAACTATGAGAAAATTATGGGTTATGGGGGAGACCATGTCGTGGTTTTCAAAGATGCTTAGTTATCTTGAACCCATTGTGCTATGATGATTGACTTTACACAATGATTTTCTCCATCTGAGTTTTTATTTTAAATTTGATTTGATTTTCCGGTTTACTGCATTTTTTGAAATTTTCTATCAACCATTGGAGAACCCATTGTTTTCTTGGATTCCATAGAATTTCCTTAAATAAGTTAATTATTCCATGTTCTTCTTCCTTTATTCTTTGTTTCTTTTTTTCTTCTTCTCCTTCATTCCTTCTATTATTAGGGATGTTTGGTCATTTTTAAATTAATATTTTAATAGAAATCAATGTGTTCTAGGGTTATTAGGAGGGGTGGTGGTGTCCAAGGGGGTGGGGGGGGGGGGCTGTCTAGAGGGGTGGGGTTTTATAGGGGGGGTTGTCCAGAGGGGTGGGGGCTGTCCAAGGGGGTCGTGGTGTCCAGGGGGTGTCCAAGGGGGTGGGGATGGTGTCCAGGGGGTGGGGTGTCCATGGGGTTGGGGGGTGTCCAGCGGGTGTCCAAGGGGGTAGGGGGTGGGGGTGGTGTCCAGGAGGGGTGGGGGTGTCCAAGGGGGTGGGGGCTGTCTAGAGGGGTGGGGGCTGTCCAGGGGGTGGGGGGGCTATCCAGAGTGGGGGAGGGGATATCAAGGGGGTGGTGGTGTCCTGGGGGTGTCCAAGGGGGTGGGGGTGGTGTCTAGGGGTTGGGGGCTGTCCTAGGGGCTGGTGGTGTCCAAGGGGTGTCCAAGGGGGTGGGGGTGGGAGGTGGTGTCCAAGAGGGTGCGGTGGTGTACAAGGGGGTGGGGGTGTTGTCAATGGGGTAGGGGTTTCTAGGGGGTGAGGGTGGTGTCCAAGGGGGTGGGGGTGATGTCCGGGGGGTGGGGTGGTGTCCAGGGGGTGGGGGATGTCCAGATGGGTGGGGGGGGGAGGGGCTGTCCGGAGGTTTCAAATCATTAGGATCTGTGTAATTTTCAGTAGTGAATGAATACATATTTTAATATTTATACTTCATATTTCTTTTTTATAGAAGGGTGAATTTGGCATCCAGTTGCACCAGGATTTATTCTTTTTGAACATTAAGAATAATAGATCCAAGATGAATTTAAAACTGTTATATATAACTATATTTTCTTTTTAAAATCATATTCAAGCATATTTTTTTAAATATGCATAGATTTGTTTTTTATTTCAAAATTATTTTACATTCAAATTATGATTTTTTTTCATATAAACATATATTTGTCTTATCTTAAAAAGATATATAATTTTGATATTTGTAATAGGTAATAATGAGTCGAAGTTGGATTACGACACATCGAATGAGCAATGAATATGAGGAAGGTGTTGATGCCTTTTTGGAATTTTCTAAACAAAATGTTCCAAGTAGTGACATTTTTTTTCTGTCCATGCTTGAAATGTTTGAATATGAAGAAGCTAAAAAGTATAGATATAAAATATCATCTGATTTGTCATGGTTTTAATCCAAGTTACAACCCTTGGATTTGGCATGGTGAAACTAGACATAATGTCACTAATGATGATGATTCGCAAGATGGTGACTCCGATGGAATTGAAGAAATGATTCTCAATATTGCAGCAGAAACTAATTGAGATAGAACTGACAGTTTCACGTCTATATGGTGATGCTGAAAAACCATTATATACTGGTTGTACAGATTTTATGGTTTTTTCAGCAGTGATCTTTAAGATTCACATTATAAGGACAAGAAAATATTATTCCTGATGGGATTGGGATACAAGAAAATACATGCCTATTCGAATGACTGTATGATATATAGGGAGGAATATGAAATTCATGTTAGAGTGTCCTAAATGTGAGAAATCACGGTATAAGGTGAAATAAAAATCACAGGCTGATGTAGAGATTACAAATATCCCTTCAAATGTATTTTGGTATCTTCCTATAATTCATCGTTTCAAACGTCTATTTTCTAATTCACATGATGAAAAAAGGTTAAGATGGCATGCTGATGAGCGGTTATGTGATGAAAAAATATGTCATCCAGCTCATTGTCCACAATGGAATAAAATTGATGAGCAGTATCCTATATTTGCAAATGAGATTAGAAATCTCAGACTAGGATTGTGCACAGATGGAATGAATCCATACCGAACCCTCAGTAGCACACATATTTCATGGCCAGTTTTATTGGTAATTTACAACCACTCCCCTGAAGTTTGTATGAAGCACAAATATGTCATGTTGAGTATAATGATCCTTAGTCTGAAGCAACCCGAAAATGATATTGATGTTTTCTTGTCACCATTGATTGATGATTTGAAAATTTTATGGGAGGATGGTATTAGGATGTATGATTATTATAAAATGGAATATTTTCAACTAAATGCAGTGATTTTGTTCACTATAAATGACTTACCAGCATATGGAAATTTTTCTTCATACAGTGTTAAAGGGAATAAAGCTTGTCCAATTTGTGAACAATAGATGTCATATTGTCAATTTCATCATGGTAGGAAAACATTGTACATGGGTCATCAAAAGTTTTTGCCTATGGATCACTATTATAGAAGACTAAAAAAGGCATTCAATGGATCACAAGAATTTGATATTACTCTAAAAACTTTATCCCCTGATCTGTATTTTGAGAGGGTGAAAAACCATTATGTGACATTGGGAAAGACACATAAATCTGGTAATGATAGACATATTTGGAAGAAAAGGTCAATATTTTTTGAGCTACCATATTAAAGATATCATGAAGTTAAACATAATATTTATGTCATGAACATGGAGAAGAATATATGTGATAGTTTTATTGGAACACTGTTAGATATTAAAGGAATGAAAAAAAATGGTTTGAATGCAAGATTAGACTTACTATCAATGGGAATACGTTTAGAGTTAGCTCCCTCTCCTAATAGAAGACGAACATTTCCTCCCCCGACTTGTCATACATTATCGAAGAGGGAGAAAATTAGATTTTTTCAATGTATTCATGATATCAAAGTGCCTCAAGGTTATTATTCAAATGTAAAATTTTTTGTCTCATTAAAGGACTTGAAGTTGATAGGTATGAAATCTCATGATTATCACATCATGATGCAACTACTTCTACCAGTTGCATTGCATGGAATATTTCCCATCTGTTTCATAAAGACTATAATGAAGTTGTGTTATTTTTTAAATTCAATTTGTAATAAGGTGATTGATGTGAATTCTTTGAAGATTTTGGAAAAGGATGAAATTTTTATAATTTTCAAATGGAAATGTATTTTCCTCAAACTTTTTTTGATATAATGGTGCATTTAATGATTCATCTGGTTCAAGAAATAAAGCTTTGTAGACCTGTATATCTTCATTGGATATATCCTTTTAAAAGGTATATGAAAATATTTAATGTATATGTTAAGAATCCATATCGACCTGAAGGCTCTATTATTGAAAAGTATATTTCTGAGGAGGTTGCAGAGTTTTTTATGAGCTACTTGGTTTCAGCACAGCACATAGTTTTTCCTTCATCTCTCCATGAATGAGTTAATAATGAGGGAAAGGGGATTCGTGGCTTGAAAGTCAAATCATTGTCAGCTGAACTGATGAAGAAGTTAGAATCATACATCTTGAATAACATAGATGATGCTTAACTTTATATCACATTTCATATTAATGAGTTGAAATAATGTCATCTAAAGAAGAAAAAATGTGGATTTTGAATGAGCACAACAAAACATTTTTTTCATGGTTTAAAAAGACATTGCTTGGTAGATCAGATGTATCAGAGACATTAAAATGGATAGTGGGTGGTCCATGCTTAAATGAGATAACATGGTCATGTTATGAAATTAATGTCTATACATTTCATACAAAAGCTCAACACAAAATAACTGAAGTTCATAATAGTGGTGTATTGGTGTTTGTAGAAGCAATGCATTTTTCGAGTGCTAAGGGAAAAAACACAATTTCTGCATCAAGTGCATATTATGGAGTGATTGAAGACATATGGAAGGTTTATTACTTTAAAATTAAAGGTCCTATTTTTAACTATAAATGGTTTATCGGTAACAACAGTTTCAGACACGGTGAATTTGGAATGACAGTTGTTAATCTAAATAGATTGGAATACACAACTGATTCTATGAAAAATAAATCTTCTATGTAATAGATCAATCATATATGCAGTGGGATTTTGTTTTACATAGGAAAACAATATATTGGTGAGGATGAACATGGTGAAGATGCTGATTTATGTGAGATCCATACTTCCATGGAAATATTAATAGATCATAATGATGAGCATGTTAAAGACATGGTTTATGCCATAAGAAACAATCATGACTAAGGAATAAGGGAAAGCAATCCATTTTTACATTCCTAAAATTACAGGTAACATTTTTTATTTCTTTTTTACATTTACTATTCTCATAAAATGTTAGATATTGTAAGTTTTTTCTTTATTAAAACATATATTAAAACTAAATAATTATAAGATTTTGTTTGTTTAGTTAACTTTATCATGTTTACCATTACTTAAATTATATATCTATTATTTTTGTTCAGTGGCAATTACTTTACCATGTTTACCATGTTTACCAGGTTTACCATGTTTTAATTTTGTTTAGTTTACTTTATCATGTTTACCATTACATAAATTATATATCTATTATTTTTGTTCAGTGACAATTACTTTACCATGTTTACCAGGTTTACCAGGTTTACCATGTTTACCATCTTGACCATCTTGACCATCTTTACCATTTTTAACATGCTTACCATATTAACCATGTTTACTATTACATAACTTCTTACAATTTTATATTTTCTGATTACAGTAGTATTAAAATATTTGAATTTGTATATTTGTGAACTAATGTTTGTTTTTTTGATTTGAAGGATAATTACAGATCAATCAGTTGATCAAACACATGATTCTTGAGATGATAATATTGGTCATACCTCTGGGGAGGAACATTCACATGATCTTCTTGATGTTCCCCAATCTTCCTCATGTGCTCCATTTAAGACAAAGAGTTCAAGAGTTAGTAAACATGGGTGCACATGTTTACCAAAATTATCACTTGCCCGTATGCAGGATTAGAGGATACTCGTTGAGTTTGATGAGGATGATATTCCTAGAGGTATAAATGCAAAATATTTTAGGAGTTTTGTATCAATTCATTGTAACACCCCGAGATTTTATGAAAAATATTCTTTTTAATTTCACTAATGTATTGTGTTGTACGCTACACCAAAAGGATCATGCACAACACGCATCCTTGACTTGCCTTGCATTACACGCAATCGCAACCTTCCTCGATAGCGTGTGTGGTACGCAATACTGAGTTTCACGAAACAACGATATGCTTTAAAATATTATTAAAACTAGCCGTTATGAATAGTAATAACCACTTTTTGAAATTTTGTAAATTTTATTTTTCAAAATGGAATTCATTTTTAGATTCAGAGTATCGAATTTAGCCTAAGGTGAAATTTTGGTACTTTTCGGATAACTTTCATATTCTGATGAATAGTGAAAATTTCTAAATTATAATTAAAAACAACTTTTTTAATCGAAATAATTAATAGTGATAAATTATTAATTTGAGTGGTTTTAAAGTATATTTAGAATATATTTTTACAATTTAATACAATTTTGGTCATTGGTTGTAATTTCACATTTAAACCAGACATAATCAAGTGTCAATCTTTTGATAGATATTGTTTCTTAAAAACACGCTATTTGTTTTAACAGCGGGATTTAATTATAAAATTAATTAATGCAACTTCTATATTATGAATTTGGTAAAATAGACTTCATTTTTGAATTCGGAATATGAAATATAGCTTAGGATGAAATTTTGGCATTTTTCTGAAAAACATCAATTTTTGATGAATAGTGAAACTACTAAGTGGTAGTTAAAAACTGAATTTTTCATAAAACATAATTTTACCGCTTCAGTGAATGGAATTTCAAAAATCCGAGAGACACGGTTGATGTCAGTAAGTAAAATGTGGTTCAATGAGATGAAAATAATTTTTGGTGAATAGTAACTTTTTACTTTTATTTACCACGGTTAAAAGTAAATAGGGTAATTAAGGGTAAGAATGATATTGATATTACCCTAACACATGTCCTAATTCTATTGGAAAAGTGTATCTCGACCAAAAAAAACCTTAATTGTAAAATATTATCATTTAGACCCACTTGGATTAGATTAGGACATTTATTATTATTTAATTCAAAGAATAGTTAAAAGAGTTAAAATCAAAGTTTATTTACTAAAACATTTTTAATATAGGGTTATACATAAGTTAAATTCGATTGTAAATATTAATTAGAAATCTAAAAAGATTTCCTACATGATGGTATTTTATTTATAATTTTTAGACATTAAATAATTTAATTTATTTATGACACAATTATGATTCAGTAATTATCTTATTTATGAAATATTGACATGATTGATGTTATAAACACAAAAATAAATGTAATTTGAGACTTTTTATGAATTAAAATAATTTTCTAGGTTACTATGATATATTAGTGTTGATTTAATAAACTTGGTTCGAACATATAATTCTGTTATGACTTTCACAAAAATCATATATCAAATAGTGTCAAAATTGACACAAAATAGTTTTTAAATCAAATATTATATTATTAATTGTTATTTTATTCCTAAAAATCTAAGGTTCGGCCAAATGACTTATATAAGGATATATGTATTAGTAATAAACAATTTGGGGTTCGTTTGGCATGTTATAGTAATTGTATTAACCATATAGTGAAAGAAAACAAAAAGACACGGTAAAAGTTAAATTATTTAACTTAGAGTTAAATCTAATTGATAAGGTTAAAATAATATCCTAAACTTGTCTAAATCTTATTGGTTGATAGGATTTCGACCCATCCCCACTTTATCTTCTAAATAAGACCCTTTGGAACCATTATAAACCGATTTTGACTTTAATATAAAATAATATTTTGAGATATTCCTAAGGTGCCCCTCTCCTCCCTTATAAAAGGGTACATCCTCCCCCTCCTCCTCACACCAAATTGAGCACTCAAGCTCGGCCAACCCCTACCATTTTATCCTCTCCACTTTCCTAGAATAATCCTAGAGGTCCTGGTCTTCTTCAAAGACCAATATTAGTTCCCTAAGTGGAGGATTCAAAGAAGCGTTCCAAAGAAGAGGTAATATCCATTACCGATCTTTTCAATTTCTTTCTTCTTCAACTTCTTCTTATTTAGTTGTTTCATGATAAAGTAATAACATCAGTATTACTTACATACTGATATGTTATTATAAATATGAAACAACCCTAATTCACCTTCTATCCATCCTACGGAAAAATGAAATCACCGCGCGTGCGTACGTACGGAATACCGTCTCCACGCCGTGGTGTAATCTATTTTCCACCACCACCTTACATGGATGGGTATAATGGTGTAAAGAATAACTATACATAGTTATTAAAACAACATATTGATTCTGATATATTGTATAATCCACTCCAATTCAATTCAATAATTATGGAAATGATATCATCGCTTGTGCGTACGTACGGACTACCGTCTCCACGACGCGATGAGATTCATTCTTAATAATTAACCATTCATGAATGATTATAAAGTATATATAATAAGTACTAATGAAATATATGACATAATAATGATACTGGAGTTATTTATATTTATATGTATGTCATCTACTTAATTCCATTCAATTCAATAAGGAAACGAAAACAGCGTTCATGCGTACGTACGGACTACCGTCTCCATGAACGGTGTATTTCTTTCCATTTACTGATTTATTATATATGTATATTCTGAATATATATATATATAAATCATGTTTTATATTCTGGAATTAAGTAATCATGATCTAAGTAACCATATGAATAATTACAAGTTAAAAACACGAACGACAAATGAGACGATTTTACCCAAAACGCTACATTAACATGAATTTACAAAAGAACGGGTAATATAAAGTCATAAGTGGACCATATATGATATAATAACAATGAATATGATTCTGGAATAAGTCAATAACATGATTTAAATCATTATACAGGAGGTTCGGACACTTACAAAGCAAGTCGGACATAAGGTAAGGGAAATATCACAATCTCACTTTTATCCGAGATTGTTTTTACTTTGGTAATTACTGGGGTGTATTTTATCATCCACATCCATGTTCCCTCAATATGTAATATTGTTTCCATCCACTTGCAATGGTTTAAATCCAATTTTACTCTTCGGTGAGTTTTTAGTAAAGAATATGAAAGGAATCTTTTGTCGTTTTTCCGTACGAGGTACTTTTTAACTTTTCCGACAAAAGTACGAAGAATGTTTTTTTTAACTTATACGGCATGAATGGATTTTTAATACATTATTTCCAAGAATCTTCCTTTACAAGTTTTCAAGTTTATTTTCAATCAACTTCTTTTAGTTTAAAGTTGTTTGACATGTTAAGAAAGGAAAAATGTTTTTGAAGAAGAAAGGATATTTTCCTCAAGAATGGAGTTCAAGTGTTTTATCAAAATTATTTTCCATCTAAGATAATAAAGGGTTATATTTTTATCCCTATTATTACATTGATTTGATCATGTTGTGATGGAATTATTTTTATGAATTCCTTTATCTTATATGAATTTATTTATGATATCATGATGTTTCGAGAATCCCATTTTTGTTACATGTGTTATGCGATGATGTATGATTTATGATTATGTGGCACACATAAGAAAGGATTCATTATAATATGGGTGGGACCTATATCTCCCTCCAATTCATTGGGTAAAGATTTTATATCTCATGAGATAGACATGGCTGAAATGGTAGGTTATACCGGTTCAGTGAAACAGGACTGAAACGAGGGTTACTCGATTCAGAAAGGGACTTTGTCCACTAAGATAGTCTTGGAAATGAGTCTTGACTAACAAGAAATGATTCTCTATGATTATGTGTGTATGCCACAATGTTTCATGTTTTAAGTTTTGATTATTGGTATTTCATTTCACTACTATGATTTATCCCATGTTATGAAATTATGCTCTCTTTTGCAGGTTAAGATTTCCAAAAGTTATGTTCTTATGAATATGATGTGATTGATTTTTCTTTTGTATACCCTTACTGAGAATTTGTGCTCACCCTTTTATGTTTTATTTTCCCCAGGATATAAAGAAAGGTTTTAGGTAAAAAAAAGGAAAGATCTTTATGGGAGATATTGAAGATCTTTCACCTCGATTAGAAGATTACGTTCCGAGTTTCCAAAGACGCTAAACTATTATGATCCTTGTGTGTGTGTTTTTGTTATGTACTAAGTATTCCGCAAATGTAATGTAATATCCATGTACGTCAGGCTTCGGGTCTCTACAGTTGGTATCAGAGGAAAGGTTTAGTCAACCTTTGGAAACTAGGATGCGAAAACGTTAGTGAGATCCCTAGAGATATTTCTACGGTATGTCTAGGGATGTCCCTATGGTTAAGTATACGTATAGGTTATAGTACTAGAATTACGCTAAAGATCATAGAATTAATCCTAAGATGTTAGATATTGAAGGTACTCCCCTTTTATTATGTTGTTTTCCCTAGCATGATTTTTGCCTCTCACACTATTTTTTTTGGGTTTTAGAAAATGGCTGGAAACAAGATGATTCACGATAATGGAGGATATGATAGACAATGGAATGATATTCTTCATAATGAAATGGGATTTGGAAGTCCAAATATCATTATTATGCCGAATCAGCAATCTCATAATATGATCAATAAAGTAAAATTTGGTAAGTTTCCTGACTCGGCTAATAAGAGAAAGATGGAGTTTAATGATGATCATAGAGGAAAGAAAGATCAATTTCCCCTATGTAAATCATGTGGGAAGAGGAATCAAGGAGAATGTTTCAAAGGAACTGGAAGATGCTTTGGGTGTGGAAAAGAAGGACACAAAGCAAGTAAATGCAAAGGAAAAGGTTCAGTTAACAACATGGATGAGAATAATGGTATTGCTACGACATCAACAATGGTTAAATGTTTTAAATGTGGAATGTGAGGGCATTATGCAAACCAATTCCCTAAGGGAAAGCCTCATGAAGATAATCAGTATGGTCGTATAGGAAGTATTTATGTGGATGATGATGAAGAGACTACAAATGATATGTGAGATGAAAGAATTGTTGAAGCTCGGTCAATGGTTTAAGAATGTAGTGGAATGATTACATGTTTATCATGTGTAATGTTGTATAAGTAATCTCATGGTACTGTAGAATAAAGAGACATATAAGGATTGTTACACTGTTGTCTGATTAATGTTACCAGTATCCATGAAAGGTTATTTAAATATTTTTGGAATGTAGATGATATGCGCATAATGAAGGGATAAGGAGAAAATTAAATGTTTGATAGTATTCATGAGCTCATGATTGATATAAAGACTAAGTGATATCATGGTTTGAGTATATTGAATTTTGAGGATTTTGGTATGTGGAAAGAGTTAACTTTTAAAAGAATTCATGTTTTCAATAAGGTTCAATGGGTATTCAAGAGATTACAAGATTAAGGCCTTTGAATGTTTGGAATGTGACCAACAAGATATATCTTATGATATATGGGGATCAACGATGGTATTAAATCTCTGGTAATCATTTTCACTATGTTATGAGAGTGGACTGCAGTATTATGGATAAGCCTAAAGATTGGAATGGATTATGTTGGACATAAGTTAGTATTGTTTAAGGATAGAAGTTTTTTCGATATTATTGATGGGATGTTATAGTAATATAGTTTTAGAAAAAGGACAACCTGCAGGACGGGCGACAGCCCATCGCTTCGGACAAGGCTGTGGGAATCGAACCCACAACCGAAGTGCGACTGGCCTTTATCGCCTACCACTGGCCTACAAAAAGTCCCTGTTTAGTAGAAACTAGTTTTATTATATAAAGCAGTATGATATATGAAGTATAAGTCCATTTTAGGAACCATATATGATTAATCTCACTATAGATCGACTTATGTATATAAATTTTGCTAACCTTTTGAGACAGATAGAATTACCCGTCATTCAATCACATGATCTGCTAACACTTCACGAATAACAAATTCAACTTCATTTATTTAAGAGATGAAGTAGAAATTGTTCAAGGCACGAACAACAGCGAGATTGTACCAAAATAAAGTAAGTATTTATTCTAATTCAAACTCTTCAACTTTAGGGAAACGATCTTGAAAACCAAAAATGTTGTCCTAGTGCTCTTATACCTGATGAATCAGATGGTACCTTATATCCCCACAAATCTATGGATTTGTGATTACTGGCTTTTCCATAGCCATGTTCTCTACCACTCTCCATCAGAACATGATGGTTAGATTTCTCTTCCATATCCATATTTTCACCTATGTGGAAACCCAGTGATTAGTTTATTTGGGTAACCGTTAAGTTTCATACTTTTGTTTTAAAATATTGGTTTTGGTATTCCTTTTTACGATGTGGGTTTCTAGTAAAGAAACTTTCGAATAGTAAACCATTTATAACCCCGACGAATTTCGAGGGCGAAATTCATTTTAAGGGGGGTAGAATGTAACACCCCGAGATTTTATGAAAAATAATCTTTTTAATTTCACTAATGTCTTGTGTTGTACGCTACACCAAAAGGATCTTGCACAACACGCATCCTTGACTTGCCTTGCATTACACGCAATCGCAACCTTCCTCGATAGCGTGTGTGGTACGCAATACTGAGTTTCACGAAACAACGATATGCTTTAAAATATTATTAAAACTAGCCGTTATGAATAGTAATAACCACTTTTTGAAATTTTGTAAATTTTATTTATCAAAATGGAATTCATTTTTAGATTCGGAGTATCGAATTTAGCCTAAGGTGAAATTTTGGTACTTTTCGGATAACTTTCATATTCTGATGAATAGTGAAAATTTCTAAATTATAATTAAAAACAACTTTTTTAATCGAAATAATTAATAGTGATAAATTATTAATTTGAGTGGTTTTAAAGTATATTTATAATATATTTTTACAATTTAATACAATTTTGGTCATTGTTTGTAATTTCACATTTAAACCAGACATAATCAAGTGTCAATCTTTTGATAGATATTGTTTCTTAAAAACACGCTATTTGTTTTAACAGCGGGATTTAATTATAAAATTAATTAATGAAACTTCTATATTATGAATTTGGTAAAATAGACTTCATTTTTGAATTCGGAATATGAAATATAGCTTAGGATGAAATTTTGGCATTTTTCTGAAAAACATCAATTTTTGATGAATAGTGAAATTACTAAGTGGTAGTTAAAAACTGAATTTTTCAGAAAACATAATTTTACCACTTCTGTGAATGGAATTTCAAAAATCCGAGAGACACGGTTGATGTCAGTAAGTAAAATGTGGTTCAATGAGATGAAAATAATTTTTGGTGAATAGTAACTTTTTTACTTTTATTTACCACGGTTAAAAGTAAATAGGGTAATTAAGGGTAAGAATGATATTGATATTACCCTAAAACATGTACTAATTCTATTGGACAAGTGTATCTCGACCAAAAACAACCTTAAGTGTAAAATATTATCATTTAGACCCACTTGGATTAGATTAGGACATTTATTATTATTTAATTCAAAGAATAGTTAAAAGAGTTAAAATCAAAGTTTATTTACTAAAACATTTTTAATATAGGGTTATACATAAGTTAAATTCGATTGTAAATATTCATTAGAAAGATAAAAAGATTTCCTACATGATGGTAGTTTATTTATAATTTTTAGACATTAAATAATTTAATTTATTTATGACACAATTATGATTCAGTAATTATCTTATTTATGAAATATTGACATGATTGATGTTATAAACACAAAAATAAATGTAATTTGAGACTTTTTATGAATTCCAATAATTTTCTAGGTTACTATGATATATTTTTGTTTATTTAATAAACTTGGTTTGAACATATAATTCTGTTATGACTTTCACAAAAATCATATATCAAATAGTGTCAAAATTGACACAAAATAGTCTTTAAATCAAATATTATATTATTAATTGTTATTTTATTCCTAAAAATCTAAGGTTCTGCCAAATGACTTAATTAAGGATATATGTATTAGTAATAAACAATTTGGGGTTCGTTTTCCATGTTATAGTAAGTGTATTAACCATATAGTGAAAGAAAACAAAAAGACACGGTAAAAGTTAAATTATTTAACTTAGAGTTAAATCTAATTGATAAGGTTAAAATAATACCATAAACTTGTCTAAATCTTATTGTTTGATAGGATTTCCACCCATACCCACTTTAGCTTCGAAATAAGACCCTTTGGAACCATTATAAACTGATTTTGACTTTAATATAAAATAATATTTTGAGATATTCCTAAGGTGCCCCTCTCCTCACTTATAAAAGGGTACATCCTCCCCCTCCTCCTCACACCAAATTGAGCACTCAAGCTCGGCCAACCCCTACCATTTTCTCCTCTCCACTTACCTAGAATAATCCTAGAGGTCCTGGTCTTCTTCAAAGACCAATATTAGTTCCCTAAGTGGAGGATTCAAAGAAGCGTTCCAAAGAAGAGGTAATATCCATTACCGATCTTTTCAATTTCTTTCTTCTTCAACTTCTTCTTCTTTTGTTGTTTCATGATAAAGTAATAACATCAGTATTACTTACATACTTATATGTTATTATAAATATGAAACAACCCTAATTCACCTTCTATCCATCCTACGGAAAAATGAAATCACCGCGCGTGCGTACGTACGGAATACCGTCTCCACGCCGTGGTGTAATCTATTTTCCACCACCACCTTACATGGATGGGTATAATGGTGTAAAGAATAACTATACATAGTTATTACAACATCATATTGATTCTGATATATTTTATAATCCACACCAATTCAATTCAATAATTATGGAAATGATATCATCGCTCGTGCGTACGTACGGACTACCGTCTCCACGACGCGATGAGATTCATTCTTAATAATTAACCATTCATGAATGATTATAAAGTATATATAATAAGTACTAATGAAATATATGACCTAATAATGATACTAGAATTATTTATATTTATATGTATGTCATCTACTTAATTCCATTCAATTCAATAAGGAAACGAAAACAGCGTTCATGCGTACGTACGGACTACCGTCTCCATGAACGGTGTATTTCTTTCCATTTACTGATTTATTATATATTTATATTCTGAATATATATATATAAATCATGTTTTATATTCTGGAATTAATTAATCATGATCTAAGTAATCATATGAATAATTACAAGTTAAAAACACGAACGACAAATGAGATGATTTTACCCAAAACGCTACAATAACATGAATTTACAAAAGAACGGGTAATATAAAGTCATAAGTGGACCATATATGATATAATAACAATGAATATGATTCTGGAATAAGTAAATAACATGATTTAAATCATTATACAGGAGGTTCGGACACTTACAAAGCAAGTCGGACATAAGGTAAGGGAAATATCACAATCTCACTTTTATCCGAGATTGTTTTTACTTTGGTAATTACTGGGGTGTATTTTATCATCCACATCCATATTCCCTCAATATGTAATATTGTTTCCATCCACTTGCAATGGTTTAAATCCAATTTTACCCTTCGGTGAGTTTTTAGTAAAGAATATGAAAGGAATCTTTTGTCGTTTTTCCGTACGAGGTACTTTTTAACTTTTCCGACAAAAGTACGAAGAATGTTTTTTTAACTTATACGGCATGAATGGATTTTTAATACATTATTTCCAAGAAGCTTCCTTTACAAGTTTTCAAGTTTATTTTTAATAAACTTCTTTTAGTTTAAAGTTGTTTGACATGTTAAGAAAGGAAAAATGTTTTTGAAGAAGAAAGGATATTTTCCTCAAGAATGGAGTTCAAGTGTTTTATCAAAATTATTTTCCATCTAAGAAAATAAAGGGTTCTATTTTTATCCCTATTATTACATTGATTTGATCATGTTGTGATGGAATTATTTTTATGAATTCCTTTATCTTATATGAATTTATTTATGATATCATGATTTTTCAAGAATCCCATTTTTGTTACATGTGTTATGCGATGATGTATGATTTATGATTATGTGGCACACATAAGAAAGGATTCATTATAAGATGGGTGGGACCTATATCTCCCTCCAATGCATTGGGTAAAGATTTTATATCTCATGAGATAGACATGGATGAAATGGTAGGTTATACCGGTTCAGTGAAACAGGACTGAAACGAGGGTTACTCGATTCAGATTGGGACTTTGTCCACTAAGATAGTCTTGGCAATGAGTCTTGACTAACAAGAAATGATTCTATATGATTATGTGTATATGCCACAATGTTTCATGTTTTAAGTTATGATTATTGGGATTTCATTTCACTACTATGATTTATCCCATGTTATGAAATTATGCTCTCTTTTGCAGGTTAATATTTCCAAAAGTTATGTTCTTATGAATATGATGTGATTGATTTTTCTTTTTTATACGCTTACTGAGCATTTGAGCTCACCCTTTTATGTTTTATTTTCCCCAGGATATAAAGAAATGTTTTAGGTAAAAAAAGGGAAGATCTTTATGGGAGATATTGAAGATCTTTCACCTCGATTAGAAGATTACGTTCCGAGTTTCCAAAGACACTAAACTATTACGATCCTTGTTTGTGTGTTTTTGTTATGTACTAAGTATTCCGAAAATGTAATGTAATATCCATGTACGTCAGGCTTCAGGTCTCTACATTCATGGTAAGAGAAAAGTAATCATTTTGTTTGATGACTGGAGAAGTATAGACAAAGTGATAATCTCTCATTTGTGGGAGACAATTTTGGTAAGATATTTTTCTATTGTTTTCCTATTCTTTAAATGTTTCTAGTGTATATAATATGTTTAACCTCTTCTTTATCAGATGATATTTGATATTCCTGACACTCGAGGAGTCAGGAAGAAATGCTTATCGATGGATGCCATGAGATGGAGGGATTTCAAATCAACCCTCACATCTGATTTCATTTTTGGTCATAGGAGTCATGACAATCCATATCGTATATATCCTTTCATAGAAGAAGACACATGTAGATAGTTTGTTGAAAGTAGAAGAAATGATTCATTTTTGTTAAGGGAAATGTAAACTTTTATAAGATTTCTTATATAAATGATCTTATTAATGTTTTGTTAATGATTTATTATTCTTAATTTATAGTAAACAATGAAATCTCATTAGGAGATACAATCGAAAAATCTATACCCTCATAGTTTATCTTGGGGAGGGTATACATTATTGGAAGAACAAATGATGGCGGAAAAATTACAAAAAACTAAGAGCTGAGTCTTCATGCTTTAGAGAGGTGGCCCCTCCATCCCCTCCATCTAGACATGAAAAATGTAAGAGAGCTCGGATGGGAAAAAGGGCAATATCTTTCGAAATATTTGAGAATTGTAGCTAAGAGGATTTTAAGATATCTATTTTATTTATTTAAGTTAACTATTTTCTTCATATAATTTCAATCATTATAGAGATGTTAAATTAATTATTAAATGATTCTCTTGAGGAGCAGAGATCACAAGGGGTATTTACAGCTGCTCGGAGGAAAGATATTTTATCTACAACATCGGGAAAGCCCGAACATCCTGGTCATGTACAAGGATATCTAGAAGGTGTATCAGTAAAAAAAGTGTTGCAACGTTCTTCAACTTATTACATTGAGGGTGTTTATAAAAAAAATATAATCCTTGTAGGCTGAAGTTCATAATATTAATGTGACGATGGAGGAAAATATTAGAGCTTTGGTACAGTCTATGGTTTCAGACATGCAAAGACAATTTCAGACTGCAACTCCCACTCCTCCACCTCCCCCTGTAGACCCCATTATTTATCCTCCACCTCAGACAGTAGCTCCCACTCCCCCACCTCAGCCTGCAGACCCCATTTTTTATCCTACTCCTCTGCCGAAACTTCCTACTTATTGAGAATTGTATGTTGATGATCCTCAACATCATATAGTTGCATATGGGTTGGTATATTGTATAAGAGATACAGTTCATCGTCAAAAATTAGAGGTAGAGAATCAGAGGGTCACTGTACAAGATATTATAGATAGATCAGCTAGGGTACCATTACCTATAGATGAGGTGACGACAGTTTGACATAGTATCGACCATTTTTTAATTTGGCCATCCAGACTTCTTCGAATCATTACCATAGAGGTATGAATGTTATATCTTTTTTTTTTATTAAAGTTGTTTTATCATTTGAAAACTAATATATTTTTCAATTTATTTTTACAGGAATAATTCAAAGGTAAAGACTGTATAGACAACAACAAAGACAAATGGTTATGACATCAGATATAGATTCTATTAGTCTTGAGAGATTGTCAAGATATTCAAATTTGTTGGCAGGTCATTATGAGTTTCCAATGGAATCTCATGTTTGTGGATGTGAAATATGTGTGGGGATTATGAAAACTGATATCATGGAGATTGTTACAGGAGATAAGTTGGGAATCAACGTGGTGATAATTTTTTCCATGTAAGTCTTAACACCTTTTCCCATGCGTTATATTTTTTAAAAATGTATACTTATGTCTATTTTTTATTAGGCATCTTTATAAAATTTGTGAGAGGAATGAGCTAACAGATGTATATGGATTCATGGACCCACAATTGATTTCCCCTGAAGCATGTGCATTGGATGAGGAATAAAGAATGCATTATATTTCTGAAAGAATTGAAAATAATATAGTCACACAATGTTGGATGATGCCTTTTTGTGAGAGGTATGAAACACATCTCTCTCAAATAGTTAATTATCTTTTAACATAAAAAACCACTAACATTAAATTTACTTTTATCAGTGATCATTGGATGTTAGGGGTTTTTTCCCAAGGGAGAAAGCACTTTATTTGATATGATCTATCCATGATGATGTGTGGGAAAGTTTTAAGAATATTTTGGAAAAGTAAGTTTCAATTTCTCAATAGTTTTATATATTATAATGAATTTTAAATTTACCCCATTCGTATTATTTTCTAACAGGGCATGGGCCTACTTTCGAAAAAACACAAAGAAAAGGAGTGGAAAGATCAAATATGTAAATGCGAAGGTAAATATCCATTTATAAATTTTAATTTATGATTTATTACATAAAAATAATATATTTAATTTACACTCATTCAAATAGATTTGTCATGAACAAGAAGGCATCATCGAATGTGGATATTATATGTTAAGATTTATGTAAGAAATAATAACAACTGGGAAAATTGTGAATTCTGACCTGGTAAGATTTCCTCTTGAACTTTGAAATAATATTTCAATTTGATTTATTCATTATACACGTTAACTACTATCCTTTTCATTTGTAGATTTTTGATGACCCTAAACCCTATACTGCTGAAGACATCATACACTTACAAGTGGAGTGGTCAAATTATTTTACAGGTTTGATTAAATTTTAGTTGTTTGTAATGTAAAATGTAATTTTGAATATTGTCATTATAATTGTGTCTTTGGTAGTTGTTTGGGTTGGATTTAGTTTTTTTTTGAAGTTGACAGTATAAGTTTTGAATGTTATATATGTGAATGTTTAATTTTGCTCTACTTCTTATTTTGGTCTACTTATGATGGTTTTTCTGGTATGGATTCTGGTCTGGGGGGGAGGGGTTACAAGGGTGTGGGGGGGGGGTGTTCAGTGGGGTTGGGGGGTGTCCAGGGGTCTGGGAGGGCTGTCTGGTTGGGTGGGGGGCATTCCAGGGGGGTGGGAGCGTTTCTAGGAGGGTGGAAGGTTTGTCCAGGGGAGTGGGAGACTGTCCAGGGGGTGTCCAGGGGTGTTGGGGTGTCTTGTGGGGTGAGGGGGTTTCCAGGGGTGGGGTGGGGGGTAGTCCAGGGGTGTGGTGGGTGATGTCTAGTGGGTTGAGGGGGTTCTGGTCTGTTTTTGGTAACTTTTTGGTCTGTTTCAAGGGTGTGGGAGGGCTATCCAGGGATGTGGGAGTGCTGTCCAGGGGGTGGGTGGGTCTACAGAAGGGTGGGGGATGTCCAGGGGGTGGTGGTGATGTCCAGGGGTGTGGTGGGGGGGGGGGGGGAGTGTCCAGGGGTGTGGTGGGGCAGTCTAGTGGGGTGAGGGGGTTCTGGTTTGTTTTCAGTAACTTTTTGGTCTGTTTCAGGGGTGTGGGAGGGATTTCCAGGGGTGTGGAAGTGCTGTCTAGGTGGTGGGGGGTATACATCAGGGTGGGGGGGGGGGGGGGGGTTGTCCAGGGGTGTTTGGGGCTATCCAGGGGGTCGGGGGGTAGTTCGGGGTTGTGGTGGGGGCTTCAATGGGGTGGGGGAGGGATGTCCAGGGTGTGTGGGGGGGGGGGGGTATACATGAGGGTGGGGGGTTGTCCCGGGGTGTTTGGGGTTGTCCAGGGGGTCGGGGGGAAGTCCAGGGGTGTGGTGGGGGCTATCAAGTGGGGTGAGGGGGTGCTGTTCAGGAGGGTGGGGGGGGGGGGTTGTCTCGGGGTGTTTGGGGATGTTTAGGGGGTCAGGGGGCAGTCCGGGGGTGTGGTGGCGGCTCCAATGGGGTGGGGGAGGGCTGTCCAGGCTGTGGGGGGTATACATGAGGGTGGGGGGGCTGGGTGGGGGGGGGGGGTGTTTTCTCTGGGTGTTTGGGGCTGTACCGGGGGTCGGGGGGGCAGCACATGGGTGTGGTGGGGGCTATCAAGTGGGGTGAGGGTGTGCTGTTCAAGAGGGTGGGGGGGGGGGGTTCCTGGGGTGTTTGGGGATGTCCAGGGGGTCGGGGGGGGGGGGGGGGGGCAGTCCATGGGTGTGGTGTGGGCTCCAATGGGGTGGGGGAGCACTGTCAAGGGTGTGGGGGGTATACATGAGGGTGGGGGGGGGGGGGGGTTGTACCGGGGTGTTTGGGGCTGTCCTAGGGCGTTTGGGGCTGTCCTGGGGGTCGGGGTACAGTCCAGGGGTGTGATGGGGGCTGTCAAGTAGGGTAAGGGGGTGAGGGGGTGCTGTTCAGAAGGGTGGGGGGTTGTGCCGGGGTGTTTGGGGATGTCCAGTGGGTCTGGGGTAGTCCAGGGGTGTGGTGGGGGCTCCAATGCGGTGGGGGAGGGCTGTCTAGGGTGTGGGGGAGTATACCTGAGGCACTACTGGAATGTGGGTTTTTCCCCACAGTTACATACCAACGGTTTCATAGAACCGTTGGTAAAGGAGGTTTTTCCCAACGGTTCTAATGAACCGTTGGCATAGATGTTCCCTGGGAGGTTTTTTCCCAACGGTTCATGAGAACCGTTGGGATAGATGCCTTTTTCCAAGTTTTTGCCAACGGTTCTAAAGAACCGTTGGGATAGATAGCTTTTCCCAACGGTTCATGAGAACCGTTGGGATAGAGGTATGCTTTGGGGAGGTTTTTCCCAACGGTTCTAGAGAACCGTTGGGATAGATATGCATATGCCAACGGTTTTAAAAAACCGTTGGCAAAGGTTCTCCCCAAATTCCCAGCCGCCTGTTCTCTCCCCCATTCGCGATACACAACCCTAAAACGGGAGCAGCAGCCGATTTAGGCGATTTTGGAGGTACTGACAGCCGGACCTTGAATCTTCCAGCTCTTCTTCAGGTTATTCTTCTTCTTTATCTGAAAATGTATTCAAATGTTTGGATAGTATTTAAACGTATTTTCATTTTTCCCATCAGTTTAGGCGATTTTGGAGCTACTACCGGCCGAACCTGCCTAAGGGTGAGTTTTCGTGAAAATTCCTTTTTGGATTTTACCCCTTGAACATGGGATGTCATTTTTGAAAGGTTACATAAATCGAATTGATTGTTCGATTTCTGAATTGAATTGTAAATTAAATTAATTAAGGGTATTTTATGGTTTGCATTCCCCTTTTAACACATGAATGCCAATTATTTTTTAACACATGTTTTAATTGTATTGCCTTACCAATGTGAGTAAAGTAGAGACTATGCTATGAATCTATGAAATTGGATTGAATTTATCTTATATTTTATGTTACCATGTTAGATATATTATAACTAATGCATGTGATATCTTTATAGTCTTGTTAGGAGTGTTCTATTAAAAATTCCCATGTGAGTGCTTGAATTTTCATTGAATTTATAGCCATTATGAGTTATGTTGAGACCATGATATGGAATTGATTGATTAAGCAAGGGAATCTCATTATCTTGTCATTACAACATGAGTAAATGAAGCTTCATTCTTTTCAGGTTATTATTTGATTGAGTCTCCATTTTTAGGTGAGTTGTATTAAATACCTTTGTTTTTGACCTTGTTATGTTTAATGAATTGTTTAAATGAAATGGAATTCATTAAATGATTAATAGTAAATAGTGATACATGGATTCTATTAGGATTCCAGGTATATAATCTTGTTTCTATTAACTTATACGCTTTATGTGATAAATGGATTCACAGTGGAATTCCACGGATAGACTCATTTCTTTGAATATTGATTATTCCATGGGTGATACATGGATCCAAGGGAGGGATTCCATAGATAGACTTATTGAATGTAGAATTATATTCCAATTGATACATGGATTCTAATGATAATTCCATAGATAGACTTATTGAATGTAGAATTATATTCCAATGCTATGCGTCTTGTGTGGTGGTGGTGTGGTTTATGTGTTTTATGGTAGTAGTGAAGTGTGTGATTATGTAGTTAATGTGAACCCATAGGTTGAGTATTTTGTGCTATCTATATATCATGTATTTTTATGTTATTTCTACACATTCCCAACCAGAGTTGGATAAACTTACCAACGATCAGAGGTTTTGAGTTATGAGTATTTTTTCTAATATCTAGGATGGTGGTTATATGTTTGGATAGCTACCATGTCTTCCCTACTCTTCCTTCAAAATTGATTGACCATGTGTTTTTAGGAAAGATGCGATTTGATTTTCCATGTGTCTTCAGGTGAGATGTACTATGATTTCCCTAGTTTTTTTTGGTGAGGTGTGATGTGATAAGGCTATAATAAGATGTGGCATGTGGTTGGGGTCATGTAGGGTAGGAGGATGGTACAAGGTTGATGTTATTCATGTTCATGATACCCTACTAATATGGTTATGGGATGAGTCATGCTGTTATGTGATATAACACATTAAGTTCTTGTTGGTTTTACATTTCTTCAATAACACATTTGTATGTTTTTTTGACATGTGTAGTTGATACCTTGATTATTTTGTTCCTTTATCGTTTACTTAAATGTATTTTCTATTATAGTTAATGCCTATTGAATTGTTTATGACAAAATGACTTATATAAATTCTTTTTACAGAATGGACAGAAGTTGGATGTATGAAACCGATCGGATCTCAGACGATTTTCAAAACAATTTGGAGCGCTTTATAGATTTTTCATTTCACAATGCTTCAGATAGTGGTCGCATACACTTCCCATGTTCCAATTGTGTTGGTAGACCTTGGTTGAGCCGTGAAGAAGTCAGCTACCACATAACCAAAAATGGGTTTCAAGAAAACTACTTTCTGTGGTATCACAATGGGGAGAAAACGAAATATCAAATTGGTGATGATCGAAATGAAAAGACTGGAATGGAGAATTTGTTAGATGATCAGTTTCTGTTTATTCGTCATCATGAAAAAGAAAGGATTTCGACTCAAGAAGACTTCGATATGAGGACAGCTGATGCATCTAGTGAAAATGGTGATATTGATAGGGTGAAAAAATTGAATGATGCTGCCACGACTCCAGTATATCGACAATGCGATAAAATGAAAAAGCTGGAATTTTTAATCCGATTATTTCATGGGAAAACTATGTATGGGATTTCTAATACAGCAATCGATTACATTCTTACCCTCTTGAAGGATTTACTTCCAGATGATGCAGATATTCCCTCAAACCACTATATGGCATGGAAGTTAGTTGAGGAACTTGGATTTTCAAGAAACAAAATTCATGCTTGCCCGAAAGATTGCAGTTTATTCTGGGAGGAAACCGCTGAAGGAAATGAATGTATAAAATGTGGCACATCCCGCTGGAAGTCAAAATCTGATGGAAAACCATCTCGCATTCCACAGAAAGTAATGTGACACTTTCCATTGATCCCCGGACTCCAGAATCTTTTTATGTCTGATGACATATCAATAAAAATGAGATGGCATGATACCGAGATAAAGAAGAATGATGATGAGTTGGTTCATCCTGCAGATGGATTTTCATGGAAGAGATTTGATGCTCGACATCCTGATTTTGCAGCTGACGTACGTAATGTGAGGCTGGGTCTTTCATGCGACGGTTTTAATCCGTTTGGGAAGATGCTTACTTTGCACAGCACATGGCCAGTTTTATACACATTTATAATCTTCCCCCATGGTTGTGTATAAAAAAATCTTTCACTTTCATGAGTATACTCATATCTGGTCCTTCTGATCCCGACATTGATATTGATGTATACATGCAACCTTTAATAAAAGAGTTGAAACTTCTTTGGGATGTGGGTGTGCGCACATATGATGCATGTTCGAAAGACATATTTCAGATGCGCGCTACGCTTATGTGGACAATCAATGATTTTCCGGCTTATGCAATGATGTCTGGATGGAGCACGAAGGGAAAACTGTCATGTCCAGTTTGTATGAAGAATACACGATCCATAAGACTGAAACATCGTTGTAGTTTTAGTTTTATGGGACATCGACGATTTTTTCCAAAGGATCATCCATATAGAATGAATCGTCGAAGATTTGATAATACTATAGAGACCGATGATCCACCTCAGCATATGTCTGGAACTGATGTGCTTAATGAATTGGAAGATTTCAGTTTTTCGTTCGGGAAGGGTCAAATGAAATTTGGAAAGAGAAAGAATGTTTCCACAGAAACCTGTTACAATTGGAGGAAGAGGAGTATCTTTTTTGATTTGCCTTATTGGTCAACCAATTTGCTACGTCATTGCTTAGACGTAATGCATATTGAAAAGAATATATGTGAAATGTTGCTTTCAGTTATTCTAAATGTCAAGGGGAAGACAAAAGATGATTTACGATCTCGACGTGACTTGGTGGATTGGGGCATCAGACCAGAATTGCATCCTGTGCGTATCAGTGAAAATAAATGGCAACTTCCATGTGCTTCTTATGTGATGACACCTACAAAAATTTTTTTTTTGGAAGTATTAGAGACTATTAGAGTTCCTGATGGCTATTCAAGCAACATATCTAAACGGGTCAACAGAAGAGAGTTGAAGCTAAAATCTTTGAAGACTCATGATTATCACGTTCTACTGCATGAGTTGCTTCCAATAGCAATCTATCATATTTTTTCCAATAATGTAAGGGTGGGTGTTATTCGGTTGTGCCATTTGTTTAGAGATCTTTGTGCTAAGAAGTTGTCCAAGTATTTCTTGCAAAAAATGTTGACAGATGCCCCATTAATTTTGTGTGAGTTGAGAAAATATTTCCCCCATCATTTTTCACATGCATGCTGCATCTGGCTGTCCATATTCCAACTGAAATACTTCTCGGAGGACCTGTTTCTTTTCGTTGGATGTATCCAACTGAAAGAAATATGTTCACATTAAAGTCTTATGTTCGAAACAAGAATCATCCCGAAGGTTCTATCGTGAACGGTTACATAGCTCAAGAATGTATGGATTTCTGTTCAATGTATTTGTCTGATCTTACTACAAGAATGAACAGACCAATGAGAAATGAAGAAGAACAATATGAGAAAATTGAACCCAGTTTTCCATCACTTCCTCAAACAGGAGGAATTCCTGGATCATATACATTGAAGACATTAAGCCATGAAGAGCGGGAGATGGCACATCGCACTGTTTTGTTCAACTGTGATTTGTTCGATGACTATATCAGGTAACAAAATTGAATATGTATATCTTACATATATATCTGTTAAACTATTCATATTTTTTTATCTACAGGGAACATAAAACAATGATAAATAGGAAGCATCGTTCTTTATCTTTTAGAAGGAGAGAGACTTTCCATAGCAAAGAGTTTTCTGCTTGGTTAAAATTGAAGGTAAAAATATTTCTGTTTAAATTAATTATTTCAATATTTACTTAAGTTTAATTGTCATTTATATTGCAGGTATTGAGTTTTTCTGTTGACTCTGTCTCTGAGGAAATAAGAGCTTTGGCTTTTGGTCCTAATACCGTGGTTCGTGACTGTAAATCAATTGTTATCAATGGGTACAGATTTATTGTCACTGAACAAGCCAAAAACATGAGAACACAACATGATGGTATTATGGTTACTGCCACAACAGATTGTTATGCCAGTGCATCAGATAGTAGACCGCGACTTGAAAATGTGGGTTATTATGGAGTCGTTGAGAAAATTATAATATTGGATTATTACTCTCATGGACGAGTCACAATGATGAAATGCCATTGGTTTGATTCGATGACGAGACATGGCACATTTATTGATGATTGTGGATTTCGACTAATTAATATGACCCGTACTCTTGCAACCGAAGAACCATATGTGTTGGCATCAATGGCTAAACAAGTTTTTTATGTCAAAGATCAACTTCAACCTGAATTTGGTGTCATAGTTGAAGTAATTCCAAGACATATTTTTGATGATGCTGATGATGGAATTGACACTGTCCCTATTGCCATTGGAACCAATCCATTTATATCTTTTGATGACTCCAATAGCTCAATTGTCAGAGTTGATTGTGAACCTGAAGTTGTGGTTGGAAATATATAGAATCATTCATCCATGTTCTCAATTCTTTTGGTTTACCTCGAGTTGGGTTGTTAAGGTTGGTAATATTCATATTTATTTAGTATTGATCACAAATATGTTTTAGATGACTTGACCATTATGTGAATTTTCAATGTTTATTGGTTACTGTTTTATTTGAATTGCATTTTCTAATTTGGAATTGAACTGTATTCAAACCAAATCAAACAATATTTCTAACTTGGTGAACATTGCAACTTGTATGTTTTATTAAATTCATTCAAGCTCTTCTAAAACAATTGATAGCTAAATTACCAATGAATCCCCTCATTCCCTCATATATTTAGTTTTTTGGTTTACACATTAATTTTCTTTTTCTAATTAATTACATATTTGTTTTCCAATGCAGGAAATGAATCCAATTGAAGAGAGACGAAGAAAAAAAATGGCGGAGAACAATCGTCGGATGGAGGAGATGGGAATTCCACCATTAGTGCCTATAGTGATTACTTTATTTCAAATATATATATATATTTATAGAATATATAATGTCATGTGATTAATTTTTTTTGTAAACTTTTTTGTAGGATCCACCATTACGTCGACAGTTATTCGACGAGGAGCCTAGTACTGGTCCTAGTACTCAGGCCGGTGGTACGAGGAGGGTTCGTACCAGAGGTGGACGTAGAGCTGCGCATGCCCGACTAGACCCTTCCCCTCCCACTGACATTTCAGCCTTCCCACATTCTGATCCCGGTGTGTCGTTAGGGAAACACGGGATATTTAGACCTCCCATGTTTTCGCTACCTTCTGCATCTTCTGCCCCATCATTTTCACATCCCATGATGATTCCCACTCCCCAGTCAGCATCAGGTCATATAGTTGTTCCATCTTCTTTTCCTTCTACTTCTGTCTCTCCGGGATTTTATATTCCATCGTCTTCGACTCCTGTTCCACCAGAGGGTGTTCCATCAGGTTCTGTGGATCCGACGCCACTCATTGATCATACTAGCGCAGGTATATTTATAAAACCCTAACAAATTTTTATAGCAATATTTATTTTCATTATAACATGTTTTGATAAAATATTTGTTTTTCTTTCATGACAGATACATCTACTGACAGGAGGCGGGGGCGGGGCCGTACACGCATGCGTTCAGTGTGGAACCGTCGCACACAGGTTATGGTGGAATATAATGAAGACAATCAGATGGTTGAGAAAACAGGGCAGCAATGTCGGAGTTTTATGGCGACGCTTGCCAAATACTTCGACATCATTCCCGTCAGCCCGCTGTCGTGGATACATTTGCCACATGAGGTCAAAGATAGAGCTTGGGCAGAGATATGGGTAAAAAAATATGTTGTATTTAATTCCATGAATTATTTTTGTATTTATATGAATTAATATTTTGATTTCAGCTTCGATTTAATTTTCCTGATGGTGAGGGTGCACGACTGGCACGTCTAAAGGATTTAGGCGAGCTTTGGAGAGCCTACAAGCATGAGCTGTATATTGGTGCGCGTGCTAGAGTTGGCACTGAGTTAGAGGCAGTACCAGTCGTGGATGATTGTCCTATAGAGCAGTATCGTCAGATGATTACTCATTGGAAGAGTACCCAGTTTAAGGTATGAATTACATTTGAGGCATTTAAAGAATAAACTTTCAATTTTGTATTAATATTATCCTTTTCATTATCAATTTTATTTAGGAATCATCTGGAAAAAATAAAAAAAACATTGATGCAAAAAAATACCTCCATACACTAGGACGCACGATGATGTCGGATCATGAGAGACAAACAGGTATGACAATTGTTTATAAGTTTTCTTTACGACTTACATTTTCTTTTGTTTCCTCAATTATTTAATCATTTGATAAAATTTTTATAAAACTTTTGTTTTCAATGTCATTGTAGAGGCAAGTAAAAAATATTGAAGGACGTGTTCCTCGAACAAAACTGTTTTTCTCGAGTAGACGAAAAAAGGATGGAAGTGCTGTCAATGAAGCGACTCAGCAGCAGATTGTAAGTTTTAATCTGTTGATTTTATATTTTAATATCTATTTCGTAACTTAATAATATATTTATATTTGTAACAGGATGCTTTAGAGGCCCTCGATGCCCAAGAAGCAGACAATTTTGGGCCATCTGATCACTTACATCAGGTGTTGGGAGATGATCATTCTGGCAGAGTACGCTGCCGACCTAGGATAGCCCCGACGAGGTATTGGCCTACCTCATGTACGAGTTGTAGTGCCACCGAGCTGCAGGCAAGTTAGGGCACAGGCAGAACAGGCTGAGAAAAGGGCCACAGAGACGGAAGAACAGTCTGCTAGGGCAAACAGTGCATTTATGAAATTTATAGAAGTTCTACGTCCAACACTTCCAGGAGAGGCCAGCCCAACGATTGATGAATACATGTCGTCGATACATCCTATATATGGTGCACCAGGTGGCAATTCCAGTAGTGGTCAGGCCGATGTCCAGCTTGAAGATGATGATGGCGAGGAGTCTGATGCGGAAGAGGAGGGAGATGAGGAGGGCGAGGAGGAGGGTGAAGGCAGGAGGAAGGCGCTGTGGAGGGTGAGGACGATGAGGAGGACGATGACGAGGGTGATGATGATTATGAAGATGATGGTGATGGTGATGCTGATGTGGGACATATTGATCCGTTACATTTTTGACTTATATTACTGAGATTTGATTTTTAATCTATTCTAGTTGTTGGTTTTATCTAGACTCGTAGTATAGTATTGGAGTTGAGTTATTTTTATATATTGTCTGTTTTTATGGATGTTGTTGTCTTTTAGTGGTTGTGTGTTTGAGAACTCCCTGGACAACCCCCCTCATTCTTGGACCCTGGACAACCCCCCCTCCCCCTTGGGACCCCGAACACCCCCCGGACAGCCCCGCGGACAGCCCCCTGGACAGTCCCCAGTACAGCCCCCAACCCTCCACCCTGGACCACGGACAGCCCCCCGGACAGCCCCCCCACCCTCCCCCTTGGGACCCCGGACAACCCCACAAACACCCCCCGGACAACCCCCTGAACAACCCCGGACAACCCCCTGAACAACCCCTGAACAACCCCTGAACAACCCCTGAACAACCCCTGAACAACCACCAGAACAACCACCAGACAGCCCCCTAAACAACCCCGGACAACCCCCTGAACAACCCTCAAACACCCCCCGGA
Organism: Viscum album; assembly: GCA_963277665.1. Lineage (NCBI taxonomy): Eukaryota > Viridiplantae > Streptophyta > Magnoliopsida > Santalales > Viscaceae > Viscum > Viscum album. The sequence continues at coordinate 493,331,750 of OY728166.1, forward strand.
CAGACCCCGCACAACCCCCCCCACCCTCCTCCTTGGTCCCCGGACAGCCCCCCGGACACCCACCGGACATCCCCTGCGGACAGCCCCCGCGGACAGCCCCCTGTACAGCCCCCCGTACAGCCCCCCGTACACCCCCCCGTACAGCCCCCACCGGACAGCCCCCGCGGATAGCCCCCTGGACAGCCCCTCGGACAACCCCCCCCACCCCCCCTTGGACCCCGGACAACCCCCCCAAAACACATCCTGGACAGCCCCCTAAACACCCCCAGACAACCCCCTGAACAACCCCCTGAACAACCCCCGGACAGCCCCCTGAACAACCCCGGACAACCCCCTGAACAACCCCCAAACACCCCCCGGACAGACCCCCGCACAGCCCCCCACCCTCCTCCTTGGTCCCCGGACAGCCCCCCGGACACCCACCGGACAGCCCCCCTGGACAGCCCCTCCACCTTCCTTAATTTCATTAGCTCTGAAATGTTTCATAGCACGATAAACTAAAATCTAATCCATACTAAATATGATATAAAAATATTCTATATGAATTTCCATAAGATTTAAGTGAAAACAAAAAGTGACATACGAAAAACTGACCAAACGCATTCGAAATGTGTTGATACTTTAGGACAACGATCCATGGGTCTTATGTGACGTGTATGAATCAACCCCGCCTCAATCCGAATCGCGGTGTGGCCGGGATTAGTCTAAGTGTCTCTCTTTTGATTAAAATGGACATCATTTTAAGTATATACGGAAAACCGACCAAACACATTCGGTTTCTGTTGAGAACGATCCATGGGTCATATGTGAGGTGTAAGAATCATCCTCGCCTCAATCCGAGACGCGGTGTGGCCAACACCGCTCTAACTGTGTCTGTTTTGTTCTAAAATGGGTAGGATTATAAGTGGAAAAGAACTGGCATACGCAAAACCGACCAAACACATTCGGTTTCCATTGAAACTTTAGGAGAACGATCCATGGGTCATATGTGACGTGTACCAATCATCCCCACCTCAATCCGAGGCGCGGTGTGGTCGAAACAACTCAAATTGTATGTCTTTTGTTTCAAAAGGACATCATTTTAAGTGAAAAACATCAACTGGCATACGGAAAACCGGCCAAATGCATTCGGATTGTGTTGATACTTTAAGACAACGATTCATGGGTCATTTGAGACGTGTACGAGTCAACCCCGCCTCAAATCCGAGGTCGTCCGCTATGAATTTGACCGTTTGACGCCCGTTTTGGGCCGTTTATGACACCAGAACTACGTTGTCGGTCACCGCGCGCCACACGGCACGTCCGATTGACGTGACGTCTACTCGACCACTTCATAAATCACTCACCCGTATTTTTCATCTGATTTCAGGCCATTCTGAAATCGTTCGGCCCGTTTGGACCCCCCTCACGCGCGTTTACGAAGCGCGCGCATCACTTAAAACACGAATATTGAGCCCGTACCGCGCAAACCGCACGTCCGATTGACATGCCGTCTACGCGTACACATCACGAATAATAATTAGAATGTTTCCCGGTGGTTTCAGGTTAATCGAGGTCGGCCGCTATGAATTTGACCGTTGGACGCCCGTTTTGGCCGTTTATGACACCAGAACTGCATTGTCGGTCACCGCGTGCACACGGCACGTCCGATTGACGTGCCGTCTGCTCGAACACTTCAGAAACCACTGTCCCGTATTTTTTCGTCTGATTTCAGGCCATTATGACTTCGTTCGGCCCGTTTGGACCCCCCCTCACGCGCGTTTACGAAGCGCGCGCATCACTTAAAACATGAATATTGAGCCGTACCGTGCAAAACGCACGTCCGATTGACGTGCCGTCTACGCGTACACGTCACGAATAATAATTAGAATGTTTCCTGGTGGTTTCAGCTCAATCCGAGGTCGGCCTCTATGAATTTGACCGTTGGACGCCCGTTTTGGCCGTTTATGACACCAGAACTGCGTTGTCGGTCACCGCGTGCACACGGCGCGTCCGATTGACGTGCCGTCTGCTCGAACACTTCAGAAATCACTGTCCCGTATTTTTTCTTCTGATTTCAGGCCATTCGACTTCGTTCGGCCTGTTTGGACCCCCCTCACGCGCGTTTACGAAGCGCGCGCATCACTTAAAACACGAATATTGAGCCGTACCGTGCAAACCGCACGTCCGATTGACGTGTCGTCTGCGCGTACACGTCACGAATAATAATTAGAATGTTTCTCGGTGGTTTCAGCTCAATCCGAGATCGTCCTCTATGAATTTGACCGTTGGACGCCCGTTTTGGCCGTTTATGACACCAGAACTGCGTTGTCGGTCACCGCGGGCACACGGCACGTCCGATTGACGTGCCGTCTCCTCGACCACTTCAGAAATCCCTCACCCGTATTTTTCGACTGATTTCATGTCATTCCGACTTCGTTCGTCCCGTTTGGACCCACCTCACGCGCGTTTACGAAGCGCGCACATCACTTAAAACATGAATATTGAGCCGTACCGCTCAAACCACACGTCCGATTGACGTGCCGTATGCGCGTACACGTCACGAATAATAATTAGAATGTTTCACGGTGGTTTCAT